>LPNX011155683.1:88652-246099 GCA_001517045.1 Pseudotsuga menziesii
AGTAGCAGTGAAGAGGTTAAAACATCTACTCTATAGGATCTCCAAGAACTCAACATCATTATTTGTCCATTACTGTAAAGGCAATGTACTAGAAGATTTGCATGGACTTGTTGATTTCACCATGATGTTGAATGTAAATGATGAACAGAGAGGAGCACTAAGCAAGCTACAAAACTTTGTAGGAAATCGAATGAGTAGAGATATAATGTCTGAAGTAGTCTGCATACATCCTTCACTTGAATGATGTTAGTTCTTGGCAATCCTAACATCATTCAAGTGAAGGATGTATGCACACTGCTGCAATATCATGATTCAACCATGAGGTGCTTAGTTGACTGGAAATTGGGTTAGGCAATACTTTGCCTTTAATGGACAATCATGAATCTTATGGTTTATGCTTTGGGTCTTAAAGCAAGTACTAGGTATTTTGATCTCCTCTATTTTTTATTTGAACATTTTATGTCAATTTTCACCGTGTCTGATTTTTTTCATTCCTGAACGTGCCAAGTAGCAGATCTGGAAATGTCTGCTCTTCACCACCATGGATTAGATATATATATATATATATGATTGTTGTAGGTTACCACTGGGAAATATGCCTTTGAAGTGTTGGCTTATGCACTTCAGAGTAGCACAGAGGTTAAAACATCCACTCTACAGGATCTCCAAGAACTCAACATCATTATTTGTCCATTACTGTAAAGGCATTGTACTAGAAGATTTGTGAGGACTTGTTGATTTCACGGTAAAGTTGAACGTAAATGATAAACAAAGAGGAGAACTAAGCAAGCTACAGCACTTTGTAGTAAATCGAATGAGTAGAGATATAATGTCTGCAGCATTCTACATACATCCTTCACTTGAATGATGTTAGTTCTTGGCGATCATGTATAGTGGATATTTTAACCTCTTCAGTGCTACTATGTAGTGCATGTATATATATATATATAATCCATGGTGGTGAAGAGCGGACATTTCACTTGAATGATGTTTGGGTCTTGAAGCAAGTACTAGGTATTTTGATGTCCTCCATTTTTTATTTGATCATTTTATGTCAATTTTCACCGTGTCTAATTTTTCTTTTCCCCTCTTACAATTAACAGGATAAGATGACCTTTGTGGTTGAGACAGTTGGTTAGCTTTAGAATTATTCCACGGTGTGAGTGATATTTGATGTTTCCTTGCCCTTTTTCCATCCCCTTGTTTTCATCAAATCATTGAGGAAGGCATGATATGGTTAATTTAAGAGCCTTTTAATTTGTGGGGTATAGTCTTTTTTGGTTCTTTCTACTATGGGATTGCCTTAGGGTTGCCTTAGGGTTGAAAATTAGTATGGGAAAACAAGTTAGTGTTTCCTTAGGGTTGAAAATTAATATGTGAAAATAAGCATCATCATGAATATACATACTATATCGGCATAAAATTTTGTTTCATAGAGCAGTATGGGTGAACAATAGAAGACTACAAATAAATGATAAGTTAGGGATAATATTCATTATAAAAGGACCTTTGGGTAGCCAGAACAGGGCATCAATTCATCCTCCATTAGAGTCCTTCAACCATTCATCTCGCTCCCCTTCGTTCCTAGGTCTCAAAATATTTACTTTGGGAACAAAGTACTTATACAGTTCGATCAAAGACATCAGTTGTGCAAGATGCTGAAAGTAAGGATATTGTTTCATGTTTCACTTTTGTTGTCAAAAGGAATACTGAAAAGTTAGGAAGTACCAAAGCTAGTCATTATGTGCACATGGACTTAATGTAGGGAGAGAATTCATGTCTACTTTTTTGTTCTTGAATGGGAGCAATGATGAAACCACAATAGTGGTTTAAAGATGGCAATCATGTAATGGCAATCACAGGGCAACTGTCAAACATTGGGAATAATCATTGAACTGACAGCGGCCCTTAATGTAGAACAAACGTGGTATTTTAGGACCAACTGGGGTTGTTACTTCTCTTGTGCACAGGTCCAGAGATTTTTAGGGTTGTTTTGTGACCTACGGTTGCAAGGAAAGCCACCAAAGACTGTTATTTGTTATTGATCTCCTTGAAGAGAGTGCCGAGAATCACCTAAAGCACAATCC
The DNA here is from genome assembly GCA_001517045.1 of Pseudotsuga menziesii. Classification (NCBI taxonomy): domain Eukaryota; kingdom Viridiplantae; phylum Streptophyta; class Pinopsida; order Pinales; family Pinaceae; genus Pseudotsuga; species Pseudotsuga menziesii. The sequence goes on from LPNX011155683.1 coordinate 90,740, forward strand.
AACTTGGTTTATAGGGTCTGAAATTAAATGGTATTGGTTTTATTTAGGTTTGTTTACCCCCCTTTTGTGGAGAAAAAGCACCCATAATTCATGATACTGGTATAAATTGTTGTTTAGGAGGTTGGAACAGCCCTTATTTATTCCCAGAATGAAGGTTTGAGGCTGTTGGAGTGCCCAGGCCTACTCTGTATGTCCATATCTGTGCCCATAATTGTTTGTTAATGTCATTTCAACCCTCAAATTCAACCAAACATTTCTCAAAGCCTATTTTTCCATTGTTCGTCACTTTTCATAGGGCTATTCATGCCTAGAACTGCCTTTTAACCCTCCAATTTGACCCAAATTTAGAGGTACGCCTGTTTGGTGATGGATAAGTGCACAAGGGTGCCCAAGATGGTGAAATAGGGTTGCTTCATACCCTTTTTTACTGCCAAACAAGTTTGTTTGTGCCCAGAATTCATGTGGATGCTACTATAAGGCATATGAATGAGATTTTAGGGTTGCTTTCACCCACAGATTTCTCATTTTCACAGCTATAATTGCAAATACCACCTCCTATTGCCATTGATCATCATCTTTTATTGCTGCAATGTGCCCAGATCTGAAATTTGGCCTAATTATAGCTGATTTGAGATGCTTTACTGTTGGTTATGTCCTTCAGAATGCTCCCAAAGTGCTCAAATTTGTCCCTCTAATGCTCATACTTGATTCTAGAGTTGTTTATGCCCATAGGACTGCCCAACATTGCTCCTAGTGTGACATTGAAAATACCAAGTTTGTTCTGGAAGCCCTAAATAGGGTCAATTCACCTTGGTGTACTAGTTTATTGTTAGAGGAAGGCCTTCTCTCATTATTTGAGGAACATTCACCCTTGGAGACACATGCATAAGGGTAGTGTTCAGCCCTACCAAAGGAGAAATTCATCATTTGAAGCATGCTTACACTCTTTTATACACCATTTCATGACAAGCAAGCATACATTTACCAGAATCCCATCAACTATTTAAAGGATCAAAGACAATCACCTGTCTCTTCTATTGAACGATCATAGAATGAAATTATGTTGCATATAACTTGATTTTAGCTGTGTTACTGGATCCACCACCCTAGTGTGTAGGATCCTCTAACAACTGCAACAGGTTGATCTACCTTAGCTACCAAACTAGGCATATGTGTTGTTTCAGTGGAAGGACTGTTAATGTTCAAAGGTGTTACTGAATCTGTAATAGTTCCAATTGATGCAACTCTTCTTGCAATGGGGACCATAAGAAGAGAGTTTGATCTATCTTGGCCAAACAAAATTGAAGGCTGGACCTGTTCATTCTGCAAACCAAGATCACTTGAATTGATTCCAGTCACTAAGGTAGAAAGAGTTTCCATACCTAGTTGTTTCTCCCTTTGTTTCCTAACTATTGCAGAGGATTTCATGTTATATGATGGTCCAAGAGAAGTAGTAAACATAGATATAAATGTGAGAGGTTGTGATAGTTCCCCTGATTTTGACAATGGTGTTGACTGCATAGCACCTCTAACCTCTGATTTTTGGAATTCCCTGGAACTTTTGACCAATTTTATATTTTGGAAAAGGTCATGCCTTTTTTTACCCTTATGACCTAGTTGACCTTTTCTTCCTTAAGGTTCGATATGCTATTGCACAATATGATATAGCATATCAGTCACTTTTTCTACACTTGTTACATTTATGAAGTTCTTTGTAAATAACATAACTTCTCTATGGCCCTTATTTTTAATTGACAACTAAATTATTTTCTATCCTTTATATTGTCCCGAGTTCTTCTCAAGTGATTTATATCTCCATTAGGCATCCCCAAACTACTTATATTTTACATTTTAGTCCTTCGGTTGACTTGGACTTGAGCATGCATTTTATTTATATGTTTGACAAAATGATTCTATATCATCACTCATTTGGACATGTTGAGTGAAAATCTATCATATCTAGAACACTAATTAGATTATTTTGATGCATAAAATTCAATGATCACCGGCAGAGTGTGTGCTCTAGAATGAAAAGGATATATAGAAGCATACCATACTGATATGTCGTAAGAGTTGTCAGGTAAAGAACTGTAAATGAAAAGGATATAGATTATTTACATATTTATTGGAATAATCTCCACCATTATCTGTGTGAAGGATATTCATCCCCTTACCATATTATTTCTCTGCAAGAGCTTTAAAATCTCTAAGAAAAGCAAACACATTAGCTTTGTGTTTTAAGAAGTAGACCCCTGTGTATATAGAGATGTAATCAATGAAGGTTAGAACTTAGTACATATATTTATTTATTCATAGATAGGTGAGGAAAGGGACCATTAATGTCACCGGGCACAAAATCAAGAAGTGATGTGGCTCTCTTAGCCTTTCCTTTCTCAAATCTCTCTTCAAGGTACCTACCAAGAGTATATATTGGACAAACTCCATCTAAGAAGGATATAGGTGGAAACCCCACTATGACGTCTTGTTTGATTAATTGATGCAATTAACGTAAGTTAATATGCCCAAACATATCATGCCATAACTTACTAACATCATTAGAATGCATTAACAAAGCTAGAGTAGGAGTTCTAAGCAAAAAAACTTTGAAAAAACATACAATTTATTTTTGTGATCAAATATTCTAAGTGAAATATTTCAATTTTTTTTTTGTTAAATCTACCAACAGGCGTCGCTTTTCCGACGGTGTTCCAACGCTTCTGTGAAACATCTAACACATGAAGGCGATGATCAACCGACACTTTGTATCAACCTTCTGATGGTAGTGTCATGACTACGACACTTCAGCCCGTTGGAAGACCGACGCTTCATGTGTCGGTAGGAGTCAAAAATTTGACGCTTTCTGGATAAAAACACCGATGACATCATCATGCATCCGACACTTCTGCCCGTCAAAAGGATGACCCTTTAAGTGTCGGAGGGCATCGAATTTCTGACGGTTTATGCAAGTTTTGATTGACACTTTGAAAGAGAAAACTGTCGAATAGGCGACACCATGGTGTGTCAGATCTTTGACCCACTTTGGTAGCATGTCAAATATCCAAAGTTATGGCACCGACGACAAAAAAAATTGTATGTGTCGAAGATGCAACAGAGAAGTGTTGAAATTCAGACATGCAAGGCGTCGGATTTTGGGTTGAAATTCTGTTGTGAGTAAATGGGCGAGTGGTACAACCTAAATTTGAGATTTTGTGGCATGAATGCCTTCAAGAGGAAGGGTGAATCCATAACAAATCAGTGTACACCAAAGAAGAAAACTTTTCCCTCATGGCAAGGATGAATAAAGCCAAAATTAACTTCTCTTAGAAGAACTTTTCCCATTCGAAGAAGAAGGTGTACACCAAAGAGTTTGACAAGTTGAAGGCTAAATGCTACAATTGTGACAAGAAGGGCCACTATGCAAGGGAGTGCAAAATCAAAGAAAACGTTTAAGATCGGTTTCATGCTTCTAATGCTATAGAATATGAAACTACTCAGAAGAACTCATCTGATGAAAAATAAGATGACCGTCAAAAGGGGCATTTCCTTTTAAATGCATCAGTAAAAGAAAATTTTCTCTAGTTTGCATGGGACCTTAATTTTCCATGCAAAGATTTGTTTCCTATTACATGAGATCAATTTTTGCAAGTTAAATTTGCACTGAGAAAAGAATATTAAGACCGAGGGACTGCAGTAATCTCCACAAGGAAGCAGGGATCCTGCAACCAAATCCTTCTCCTCGTCCTCGATTTCTAAAAGGACTGGCCCACTTAGCTTGCATCTTCTCATCATTTTTCATCAAATATGTGTCAATCATCTTCTCCTACAACAATTGGTATGCTCAGTAGTATTTATCATCACGACCCACGTATTGAAAAAATTTACAATATAAGTTAGTATATGTAATCACTATGTTTTCTAGATATAGGCACTCCTCCGACAGAATACCTCTCATTTGGAAAAATCAACACCATGACATTCCTTGTGAATTTATCGGATTCGATTCTCCTGACGCAAGATAATTCAAGAAACCTGGACATGAATCCTTATGATGGTCTTTAGCTATGCATCTCGTACACTAAAATTCCTCCTGAATTTGTTTTCCTTTCTTGATATATTTTATTTGCAACATTATATTGGCTAGCTATGACTGAATTTGCATCATTCTCGCACCAGTTTCTCCAACCAATGAAGATTCCAATTTCATAGCAAGCCCAATAGCTTCACTCTGGGATACGATCTTCTGCTGCATCAAGGGAACACACATATCTAGTAGCATTGCAGAAATGAACTATTTCTTTATGTTGAACGTCAGACATCTGAAGGCTCACCTTAGCCATCATAGTCTTAAACCTATTTTCTAAGTCCCATATAGACTTAGTCAACATTCACTTAATTTCTTTTAACTCTCTGATGCATTTCGACTCAGAATTGGGCTTCTTGAATTCATCTATCAGTCCAAAATGAATCTTATCTAATGACTTCTGAGCAGTTCCCGCAGGAACCACATAAAACTTCATGTACCAGTCAAGAGCACGACCTCTAAAGGTTGTGATCATCTATGCTATGTTTATAGCTTTGTCCTGGAGCTATTTCACTATCCAAACAACCTCACACAAGAACCAATGTTGCTCAAGGTCCTACAACCCATTCCTATTAAATATAGGTAACTTTATGCCACTCATAGACATCCTATGTACTTGGGGTATTAATGAATTTGAATTATATGTTCCACTAGTAGGAACTCCCTAAGTACTCTCCTAGATATCATTATTACAGTGATTTGACAAAACACTCTTCCACACACTTTTGGGTCTTACCTCAGATATTGGATATGTACACTGAGTTGTGGGTATGTCGTAGTCTGGCTCTGGTGGATTTTCTTCGTCCTCGTAAATAAGTTGATATTCCTCCTTTTCATCGCAAGATTCTTCATTGAGTGATGAAACCCACTCATAGTCCTCTCTTTCAGTCGCACTGCAACTCTCTCTACCTGTCGCAATCCTTCTTCTCTTTTCCGGCCGTAATATTCTTCCACTCCTTAGGAGGCCACCCTTTTCTTTAGTCTCGCGGTCGACATGGAACATCTCAACTTAATCTGTCAATCTCATTCAAAACTTCCTTCTGACATAACCTAGGTCCTCCGCACACAATGGTTTACTCCTTAGACTTCATCTTGAGGATCCCTTTTTCATAAACCAACATTTTTTATCCACGACTTTAAATATTTCAGGTACCAACCTCTAATTTCTTGGAAAAACTCCCTCTTTATCTCACTGTATGATTTGATAGTGTCGACTGCAATATCATTAATATATCCCTCCAAAATCCTATCGACCCAGAAGTCGATAACCCTATAAATAGGATTAATGACCCTTTCCAACCGTTAGATTTGCCGAGAATTCCACTATGTGGGTTCTCCATCTTGAATTTTTTTCCTTTGAGTTGTTAAGTTCACCAACCATTCTTACAGTACAATGGGAGAGTCATTAAAGAAGATTTCATGAATATCTGAGTAAATATAACTTTCTAACCATGCTTCCTGATTTAGTCGTGATCCCTTACTTTCTTCTTGTGCAAATCCTCCCCTTCACAATGATCCCGGTATCGGCAATGAAACCCTTTGTTGGCTCAATTTCACTGACCCAAGTTCAGTATCTAGCCCAACCGACAAAACCCAAGGCACCGATCTGACAGAGTATAACTCTGTCAGCAACACCTGCGACACAAGTGAGGTCTCACTCGAGATACCTATGGGGACTACAAGAACCAAGCTTCTACAGTTAGAGAATGGGATCTTTCCATGGTAATGTTCTCGATCGAAGCATATATATGAACAACCATGAACAAATAACACAACATATAAAGTATACATATATAAATAATGTCTATCATAGTTTCCTTGTCAAAATTCCACATTATTATTATTAATATGAGGCGCAAAAAACTCACAAAGCTTTAGACACAATATAAACAAACATCATAGACATTGAATTTTAATGTGGAAACCGATATGAGAGAAAACCACAAAAGAAATCTTCATCTGGCATAAGTCATGTCTTGAATGTTTCTGGTTTACACACACAACCTACAGACATCTCTCACAATCATCTATTTGATTACATCTATTTTCTTTCATCCAATTCATTACTATCTATGCACACATACTATGGATCGGCCTTATATAATTTTTCATGACTCTTCTTCTAACCGTCGACTAGTACTCAACTAGAACTCAATTGTTACTTCACTACCCCATGAAATCCCTTTACATTTAGATAGGCTCTAACGACCAAGTTTACATCCATGCTCTTTACCCAAAGTGGACCACTTATATAACTTAACTCACCATTTACATTTAGTGTCTCCTCAAAAACTGGTCAAATCCCCGCATTCCACTTACTCTATTCTTGTTCTGTCGTAGCCTTGTTCACACTATGATTGGATTCCTCAAAACTTTCGATCAATATTTTCACTTTCCTAGGGCCAACAGGGACCTAGAGAATAGAGAAGGTGTTAGCGTCAAAGGGTTTGTCGCTTTGTCTACATTGGGTGTCGATGATTTCTCCTCACTCTACTCTGATCCTAGGTAGGTTCAGATGGATTCAATCTTACAAGTCATCAAAAATTTCTCAAGAATGGTCGAAGATGAATAAAATCATACTAGTTTTTAGCTTGTTGAGAAAGGAAAACTTCTCTGAAATTTATCCCTCTTCCAAAGGGACAAGATCCCTAGGCCCGATGGATGTCCATCTGAATTTTTCCTTGATTTCTTCGAAATCCTGCATGATAATATCTTAAAGGTGGTTGAGGAGGATCGTATTTAGGGATCCATTTAGAGGCCTTTAAATGTGACATTCTTGGCACTTATTCCTAAGAAAGATAAACCATAAAACTTTGACGATTACATGTCATTTTCCCTATGTAATTGAGTTTTTAAATTATAGCCAAGATCATCGTGGTTAGAGTCAAGCCTATTTTGTCTAGCAAGGTCTTGAGAGAACCATCTGGTTTTCTCCAAGGGCACTCAATTCATGAAGCTATAGGAGATGCATAGGAAGTATTACATACAATCAAATCCCAAAATTTAAAGGCTAGAGTACTTAAATTAGACCTGCAAAGGCTTACGATAAAGCATCATGGTTATTTATCAAACTGGTACTTCTTCACATAAGTTTCAATATGGAAATCATACCAATTAGATTATGGGTTGTATATATTCTTCCTACTTTGATTTTCTCATCAATGGGGATAGCTCTGATTATTTTAATGCTTCTTCAGGGATTCATCAGGGGTGTCCCCTCTCTCCTTATCTCTTCCCGTTTCTTATTGAAGGGCTGAGAAGACTAATCTATGAAGAAACAAAGGCATGGATGGTTCTTGTGTATATCCTTTCATGGTAGAGAAGTGATTACTCACCTTCTACTCGTGGAATATATTCTTATCTTCTATTTCCAATCAGTAATAGATTGGAAAAGGCTGAAGGCAATGTTTGACCTCTTATGTCAAGCTATAGTTATGGATATCAACCCTCTCAAATCTTCCCTTTATCTTCTTTTCTCTTAGGAAGATCAACCTCCCTTTTGGAAAAACTATTTCCCCTTTGAAGTTTCCCATTTGGAATAAGGCCTCGAGTACCTTGGATTCAATCTTAAGCCTTCCAAATATGGGAAGGAATATTGGCAATGGTTGATCAATAGGATTGAGGGTCATGTTACTTTTTGTTGTAACAAATGGAACTCCATATGGGGGTAATTAGTATTGATTAAGTTAGTCCTAGAATAATTCAGGTTTATTGGCATTTAATGGTGCACATCCCTCAAGCAATACTATTCTGGACTAGGAAAATCTATTTCAATTACCTATGGAGGAGTTAGCTCGACTATCATCATTTACGTTTGGTAAAATGGAATGTCCTGGAAACCCTAAAATATCTTGATTGTTGGGGAATAATAAACATTAATTTTTTCAATAGAGATCCAGTTGCTAAGTCTTTGTGGTTGTTCCTAACAAAAATTAGTTTGCGGAAATCTATCCTGACTACCATATATATTTCTCCTAGGACTCTCATTGAATAGATTTGTAGACAAAGCAAGACCACTCGTAATGTTTCGAACCATTGGAAGGCTCTCTCTAAATCTTTCCATGTGATTAATAACTTCTTGGGTTGGAAGGTGGGAAATGGGAATTCAGTTTGTGTGGGGTCAGATTCAATTGTTTCCCTTTCCTCCCAAGTGAGACTCCCTCAACATCTTATTGCTCATATTCAAAATATTGGCAAGGTGACTGTGGAAAAGATAGTGGGTTAGGAAAATTCCAATATGTGGCGTTAAAGGTGGTTATCAGTTCAATATTTGGATTTATTTGGTGATTGGGCTCGATGTTGGGAGGAATGCATGTATTCTCTCCATAAATCCCACATCACAATAAAAAATGATCATGATGATATAGCATGGACATTTAACTCTTTTGAGGGGATGTACACTACAAAGCTGGGATATCGTTATTCCAATAAGCAGTAGGTCCAACTCATTGGTGGTGGTAAAAAATATGGAAAATCATTGCTCTTCCCAAGTGCACTTTACTTCTATGGCTCATACTTTCCCATCAAGTTCACACATCGGATAGGTTACAACATATGAATTGGGATGATCGTAGTATGTGTTTTATCTGCAAGCAGTCTGAAGAGTCCTCAGATCATCTTTTCAGAGAATGTAGTACCTCCAAGGAGATTTGGCATGATTTGGAATCTCATTCTCATACATAATATCTTTGGTCAAAAAATTCCATCGATTCTTACTTTCTCAAATTCTCCCAATCCAACGAACTAGAGTATTTTCGACCTCTACCTTATTTGGTCTCTTGGAGAATTTGGAGCTTGAGGAATAAATCAATATTTGTTGAGGAATGACCATGGTCTATTGTTATCATTATCAAAATATGTGGTCTATTTGAATATTACAAGCAGCTAAATAAAAAGAAAGGGATGAGTCTTTCTTGTATTTATATGCTTCTAGACACTTTCCCTTGGGCCTATTTCGATGTGGCATCTCAAGATCATGGATCCAGGTGTGGATTTGGTTTTGTTGTGCATTTGTATGTTGATTGTAATTTTCAAATTGTTGGTTTTGTTGGATCGGGTAAAAACAACTAGGCAGAACTACATGCCTTTTATTTCCTTCTTAAGTTTAGCAAGGAGAAAAACTTACAGACTATCAAAATCAAGGGAGACTCTTAATTTGTAATAAATTGCATGAACAAATTGATAATTTTCCAAAATCTATTACTCATTAACCTCATTGATGATCTAAAATCAGTTTCAAATACCTTCTAGTTCATCAGCTTTGAACATTTCTATCATGAATTCAATTAGGTGGCAGAATCGCTCTCCAAAAAAGGTTTAGAAATGAATCTTTATTCTTGGATAATTGAAGAATTCAAAGAAGGTGTCAAGATTTCCACTATACAAAGATATATCTGAATAGTTTCCTCCATATTTTTGGTCCTTTTGGATGATATGGATACCTACTACAATTTTTTGAAGAAATAAGTATACTCTTGGTGCTATAATATGTAGACTCTTGGTCTTGAGTGTTGATCTACTTTGATATCTTTTGAGACTCTTGAAGAAAGTATTTCTCTTTTCATATGAATAGAAAATATGAATTTTTTCTTGGAAACAAAATTTGAATAGCCATTTAAATATTTGAATACTCATTAACAAAAGAGGGTGCTTAACTCATTTTTCTTTGCATTTGAATAAGTATTGAAAAAATATGAATGAATGTTTATTCACTAGAGAGTGTTTCGCTTCTAAACTTATTATTTTATGTATTTGAAATTAAAGATTACGCTTCTCTAAAGCCATGATTATATAGTGAAAAATTTATGGCATGGAAGAGTCTAAAATCACACAACTCTAATGAATCAGTTTATGATCAATTATCTCTTTTTAGAGGAAATCAATCCCTCTTCATATCAAATTATTAAAAATGTAAAAATATATGGTCATCAAAGAATTTCAAATAAGCCCCTCTCAACACAATCTTAATTCACAATTTTACGTGGCCTTTGTATCAATTCAAATTTTCTAATGACACATCCATCCAAATCTTGTGGCTTCAAAACAATATTTCACATAGAATCGTTGCAATCCTTTTTTCCCACAAAAAAACTATACTTTATTGAAGTATATGTATGAGTAGTACATAATGTGGATCGCCCAAAAAAGACCGGGCAGTTAAAGAGACAAAAAAACAAGAAACATATGACATGGACCATAGTCAGAAGTAGATACTAGTCAAGAGGAGACAAGTATAGTGCAAGTCTATAGTCTAGAGCATAATGAAAGCAAAAATATATACATGCTTTGTCATCACCAAAAAACCACCCAAGTCCATCAGAGATCAGGACAAAATAGTTTGAAAGTGGCCCTCTGAAGAAAGGGAGCCTTTTCTCAAAGCTCAAAGAAATAAAATCCATCCACCACCAAATGGGCCTTCTTAGAAAGCGAATCAGTCAACTGAATGTGATTTCTGAAAACATGCGAGAAGGAGATGTCCATAAATCAATTTATCAGTTGCCTGGTCTGATTAAGCCAAGCTGAGAGGTGTAAATTGTTGATTCCATTAACATTCAAAGCCCAACCAATGATGACCTTCGAATCTCCATAAACACAGACGCCATCCAGACCAAGACTATATGAGAAATGCAGAAGAAACCATAATGATAGAATCTCACCCTTGGTGTTTGATCTAAAACCACATCACATCCATAGTTTATAAATTATGTCATGATCCAAAAAAGTATAGCACCATCTCCACAAGAAATATAATCCTATAATGAGGATTTATAAAATAATAAAAATGAAAAATGAAAAATCCCAACAGTTTATCATTTAGGAAAAGAGCCATAGAATGATCTATTATTGGAGGCAAGGATCCAGTTCCCTTTTTCGTAGAGAAATATTTAAAGGCTGTCATACCCTGCAGCAAGTAGAAAGAGCGTCGGTAGGAGCATTTTTTTTAAATTTCTTATTCCTTTCTATCCAAAGTTCCCAGGAGATAAAGCAAGGCAAGGACTGCCAATCAGGAACTTGATCTTTCCAGCATTAGAGGCAATATGATAGGGTGCTCTGTGACCAACAATCTAAGAATTTTAAAAACAAAGCAACATACTGCCATACAGACTTTGAGAAATGATAAGAAACAAAAAGATGATAGATAGTTTCTTTAGCCTATCCACATAGAATAAAAAAGTTTGGTCTAGTCATACCCCTCCTAGAGAGATTGTCCCAATTAAGAAGACAATTATCCAACACAATCCAAATGAGAATTACTATTTTATATGACACTTTCCAGGACCATATCGATTTATGCCACCATTTTCAATCAAAAATGATCTCCTCTGGCATTTGTTGATATGCAAGAGAGGTTGTCAATATGCCTGAGCTCATGTTATAAGACCATTTTAGTTCATTTGAACATTCATCAATGAAAATGGAGCCTTTTCGGAGTCCAATGATATAATCCGACCATTCATCCCCCAAAGTACCTTTAAGACCCAATTGAGGAGAGATAATCCATCCATGAGGAATGTCTACACAGATCAACGACATGGCTACATGATTCAAAGTGTAATAACCATTTGAATGTAGAAAAAATTTCAAATGACTAGACAACTTAAAAGATGAAGGACCCCCAATTATAGGATCATCCCCGAGACGGATGGATCGTCCATTTCCAAGATCCCGAGCAAGCCATTGGCCACATACATCAAAGTAGTCGATGAGGATAGACCAAAATTTTGAGACAACTGTCTATGATTTTTTCCCATAGCGAATCCATTTCACTAGGGAGAACTTCTTGAAATATTTCGCTTGAAGTACTTTTGACCATAGGCTATCTCCAAAGACGGCCAGCCAGAGACTCCTAGCCCTTAAAGATAAAGAGATATTCAAAGTGTTTTTCAAGGCCCATCCCCCTTCTTCATTTGGGCGAGCAATTACATCCCATTTTACTAGATGATATTTAATCTTTTCATGATTGCTTGACCAGAGAAATTCAAAGATCTTTTTTATTATTTCATTTAAGTTTGATCTTGAAATTGTACTCAACGATATCCAGTATACAACTAAGTTTTCCAACACCGATCTATCCAAAATCATCTTCCCATAGAGAGATAGCCAATGCCAGCACCAATGTTTGATATGATTGTCAAATCGTTTCAACAGCCATAGCCAATCTCTAGCTTTATATCCATTAGGCTTGATAAAATATCCAAGATATCTAGTCCCAGAGGATAATGGATTCACCTAAACCTGGAAAATAACACTAATTTCTCTTATCTCTACTAAATTAACACAATGCTCCAATATATTGGATTTATGTATGTGACGTCCCCAACCCACAACCCAGCTGAGAGGGCGCGACTGACATATATAATCTCGGGAAAACTACTACGCCCCATGAACAACATAATAAAAATGCAGTGAAATAAAAACATACATGTGCAGATGTGTAATTCATCAAACATACAGCGGAAGAAAAATGCATTCATTCACACAATAAGCATTCATCATGTTCATTCATAAAATAATACAGTTGCAAGGATTTAAGCACAAGAATACTTATCTTCAGGAAAGCTTGTCCTGCAACCAGCTACGTCGCTGCAAAGTTCCACCCAACCATAGGCCAGTGCGCTCATCAATCTCCCGGCAACACTACCACCCCTAAGATGGGCATGATTCTGCAAGGGATAAGGGGAAACTAGCAGGCTCACACGTAGCCAAGGATACACAACAGTACATAGCCAAGCCAATTTAGTTGGGTTTATCAGGATATCAGGAGCTAGAAATGCTAGCCGCTAAGCTAGTGAGCTCAATGAAGAGCTGAGGACACCTACACCAGAGCTAGCCTGACTTCTATAACATCCACACACACCCAACACAAGGAATCACCCCCTTCTCTTCTGCACATTCCCTTAGGCCATGACTTCCCTTCCAATGCTATTTAGGGGGTGTAGAGAAGAAATCCAACCCTCTAGCTCTACCCGTGAGGCTCCTACACACACTAGGTTTATCAAGAACATTTAGGCTCCACTTCCACTTTGAAACAGTCCAAGGACTAACCACTGTGCACACACAACCCAAACACAATGATTCACAACTTTGGGATTTAAGGGAAACACCACAGAGCAAAACCGTATTGGGTAATACATAGCTCAAACCCAGTAGAATGACTCCAGAGTCATTCTTGGCCCTATCATGGCCAAAATGACTCAACAACATCCCACAGCAACCCAAAATTCGTGGGGAAACCAGCAGCAATCTCTCAACTGCGTGAGGGGAAGAATACGACCTGCGTAAAGGAGGATTCACCTACACAGACCCACAATCGTGAAGGGTAACTACACACACAACAATTTGGGGAAAGGAGAACTGAGCCAGTCATGAAGGAAAAAATATGAATGCCTGCTTGTGCAGGAGAGAAAAACCAACGCTCTGTGTGAGTGTCGAATTCCCCCCACTTTGCCTGCGTGGGAACTGAATGTGCTCCCTCCATGGAGTACGTGTGTGGTCAAAGGACTGACAATCCCGCCAACCCCACGACTGCCCATGCATACGTTACCCAAGGGTAATAACTGCCCAACCAATTCCTATAGAACTAAAAACTGTTGGTGGATGAGACAAGGAAGGGTGAATAAGACAAAAAGGTTGGCTGATAGCTAGATGGTTCACCAATCGACACTTGTGTGTTCCCCAATGGCCCCCAATGGTTAGACATCCCCCCCTTAACCTTAGGAAATCATGCCCTTTTCATTATTGTTGCATCGACTTAGCCGGTTCTGGGTCTTTTTAATTAATTTTGCATATGTACATGGTGTCCAACATTATAACGTGCCTGGCTAGCACAAAATACCATCGGCGTCGCCGAAACATAATACGACAATCAATGGTGGGGAATTTTCCTATAGCTCCACTCCATGATCCATTACAATATATACATCATATACATTTAATGCAAACGGGGTCAAAACCGGGGTGTTACAATGTAAGTTTATGGACAACCCTGAAACACTGTAGAAAACGTTGATCAAATCATGATAATATTTCCATTCTATAGTTGAATCATATCCAAAAACCATGATATCGTCAACGAACAGGAGGTGGGAAACAAAGAGACTACAACCAAACTTAATACCTTTTATCTTACCCTCTGATTCGCTGAGACCATCGATCACAAGTTTGAAGAGTAAGGGAGAGAGGGGGGAAACCTATCGCAAACCCCTAGAAGTAGAGAAAAAATATGTAGGGCATCCATTAACAAGTACAACAAAATAAACCGAGGATACGTAGCCCATCATCCATTTCATTACCTTAAATGGAAGACCAATTTGGATAAGAATAAGTCTAAGAAAACCCAACTGGACACTATCATATGTTTTATTTAGGTCCAGTTGGAGAGCAAGTGCTTTCTAGTTCCTTCTCTCAATGTTGTGAAATACTTCTTGTGCCACACCTATTGCTTCCAAGATTTGCCTCTTTTCCAAGAAACCAAATTGTTTCAGTGAAATGCATCTGGAAAGTATAGGTTTGAACCAAGTATCTATAACCTTTAATATCAATCAATACACAAAATTGCATAATGAGATGGGGCGGAAGTCACCCATATCCTTTGGAGAATTTTTTTTGGAATCAGAGCTATGAAGGTGGAATTTATAGACCCTGTAATCACTCCCCTAATTCTTGATTCCTCGATTGCATTTAATAATTCATGAGCCATTAAATCAAGACAATCCAAGAAAAGCTCCATGGTCCAACCATCTAAACCAGGACTTTTCGATCTCGTCGAGGCCTTTAAAGCTTCTTTTAGTTCATCCATCGATACTGGAAGGAAGATCTCATCTCCCTCATCCTCAGAGAATAATATGGGGTATTCTTTTAACACCTTAAGCTGATCCCTGGCCAATATGTTACCTTCGTCCTTATAAAGTGACTCAAAATGAGAAAAAGCCATCTGTTGGAGACCCCCTAACTCTGAAATATGTAAACCCTCATCATTTTTTTGTTCCCATATGGATTTTATATTAAGGAGGTGTTCATTAAGCTTATGGAAAAACTTTGTATTTTTATCACCTACCTCCAGCCAAGTGATCTTGCTTTTCATACGAGCTTTTTCATCAGATATCCTCATGATTCTTATTTTCTCTAGTTCAAGGTGAATCAAGGTGTCCAACTACGACTGTAGAAAATCCCCTCTACCGGACTAGGAAGTTACCAAGGCGATTTGTTCCTCAATGGAACAAAGGATTCTGTTCCTCAATGGAACAAAGATCCTTTTTTGCCAATATTGCTTTCTCTTTTTCCTATTTGAGGAATTCATATTTTAACATTTTCAATTTCTTGGTTAGAATTTTGATCAGAGGAAAAAAGTCTATTTATGGGGAGGAAGTCCATATCTATTTCACCAAATATTTGAACTCCTTATCCTTCAACCACCCATGGTAAAAATTGAAGGGTCTTTTCGCAATATCGCCTTGTGCCTTAAAATGACAGATTATAGGATAGTGGTATGAAAACTTAGTCGAATCATCCCAAGTCCTATATTTATCTAGATTGTCTATTAAAGAAATACCGAGGAAGAATCTATCAAGCCGCTTTGTAATCCCATTATCACCCAATTTACCATTCCTCCATGTAGGACATATAGGTAAAGGTTCAACATCCACCATGCCTACCATGTCAAATAGTTTTGAGAAGTAAAAACTAAGGGGGTCTTGTTTTGCTATGTGGCCCCAAATCTCATTTGTCGACCAGGTAAAATTTAAATCACCCGTTATTATCAAATTTGGGATCTTTAAGGTACCCTCCCTCTCTATTTTATTACAGAAAATTTATTTTGAATGTAAGGACCATAAATATTCAGTAAATTGATTTCTTCCAAGAAGCGTATGAGCCTTCCTGTTAAGAGAATACCTGGGGAAACAATGAACGCCTTTAGGTTAGCCTTACGGGGATCCCATGCAGCCAGAAGACCACCCGATAAGCCTACTGCATCAATAGAGACCACCTCCCAATCCTTTTTTATACTCAAGAAAAATGAGCATGCTTTTACCCCATAAACCATAGTTTCTTGTAAGAAAATTACATCAAGATTTATACGGTCCAAAAATCTATGGAGGACAATATGTTTAGGGAGACCCCCCACTCCCCTAATGTTAATATATGTATAGATCAGTTTTTAACCCTAGATACGACTTTAATGCCTCTAAGTGCCCTGGAATCAAATGTGGAAAGGGAAAGATTTGGTAAGGCTGAAGACGCGGGAGAATAATCAACTTTATTACCTTTTTTGCATTTCCTCACACTTCTAGTCTTAGTAGGAGAAAAATCGTTGATCAAACCACCATTTATTACACCTTATGGGATTTTCCCTAGGGATTTGCTTACAGTGGCATTTTGATCGGGGACAGTTTGGACAGGCTTTTCCGGTAGTAAAATAGGTGTGGGTACCCTAGAGCTAGAGAGGTCGAAAAAAGACTACAGAGGTTCTTTTATCAAAGTATCTCGATATGAAGGACTGGGAATGGGAGGTGATAATGAGTTGTGTAGCGGGGTCCCCTCTGATGAAGAAGGCTCCTCTTCTTCAATAATGTCGATACTAACCCTAGTGTCTAAGACCCCAACTCCTGTTTTGGAGATGGAGTATATTGATGGAGGATAGCATTCCTAGCAGGTGAGGTTTTCCACATCGAGATGGGGTTTGGGACCAATTCCTTTCCTTCCCCCACAGACCCAATACCATTCTGGCCCTTTAAATTATTCAGGTCAACCATATGCTTACATAGGTTGTTTTGTGGCCTGAAATCCTAAGGGTTTAATGGGACACCCTTGAAAAAATGAGTATCACTTGATAATGAAGCTTCACCCACAAAGTCACCCATATTTTCCAAACTCTTTACGAACTCTGATTCCAAGGACTTTGAGAGAGAAACGAAATAAGCGTTAGGGTTATTGATCTTACCCAAGAATGGCTGGTCCATTGGCAGTGGGTCAGAAGATGAACCAGGGGCATAGCCCTCTTTGATCGAAGAAGGCACTTGGTCATATTCATTAAAATTCAGATGTCCAGGCTTCAACATCTGTGGACTCTCTATCATAATCCAAATGAGAAGATGTACAAAACTTCCATAAATGTTCGATCTCCTTGCATTTTGCGCATCCGAAGGGTATTCCCCAATAATCCAGGGACTATGAGAATGAGAGGCCACGCCATTCGAAAAATATATATAACGAGTAAACCCCCTAAACATATCAATCTCCACAAGGATCCTTCCCACCTGTCTATCAACCCTATAGAGCATTTCTTTATCCATATGAACGAAGCATCCTATATGGTTCCCAATGGCTTCCAAAGATTCCTTGTTCCAAAAGACAAATGGAAGACCTGAGAGAAGGACCCACAGGTGACGTTTTTTATGCCTTTTGTTGCAGGATTGAAACTGTAGTGCCATCTTTTCAGAATTATACTACCATGGCCCTTCAGCCATGTTCTATCTAGAACAAAAGAAGTATGGTTTTTTCCCCTGAAAACGAAGCCATACCATCCTTTCTGAAAAACGTAGATAGTCAGCCTATATCCAAGGATTGCATCCCAGACTGCTAAGGCCCAGTCTTCAATATCCCGATAATGCATAGCCTTATAACTAAATTTACCGACTAATCCCCTAAGCAGCATACTGACCACACCTTCCTGCCTGGTGACCAGTCATACAAATCGTGAGGACAAAAATAGAGATGAGAGCATATTCCATAGATTCCCTCTCCTGAAGACAAATAAAAATCACACAGTGATAAGTGCCCAAGATGTAAGAACTTGGAGCCTAGCTCCGACACTGCGCTCTAAAAGAGCTAAAATACATCGCTCATGTCAATATTTCCATCAAGAATTTCAGAGAATGTACCTAAACCAGGAGCCAAATCCAGGGCCACTTTTGATAAGCTATCAGCTCTCTGATTGTGCTCATGATAGGTATGCCTGATGACAAGATAGGAAAAACAGGCAACAAGAGTTTGATATCCATACAACAGTGTCCCAAACATGGAGAAGCCAGAGAAGCCAAGTTATTTTCCTAATTGATGATGACTGTTGAATCACCAAAAATATTTAAAGATGGAATCCCCATATATTTTGCAACAGATAACAGCACCCACAGAGCCAGGAGCTCAGCTCTGGTGTTTGTACTAAGTTCACAGCCCATCGAGAAATTTAGAGAGTGAGATTCATTCAGTGCAATGAAAAATCTAGCACCACCTTTACCATCAGCAGCAACCCCATCGAAAAATCCATATGGATAGATCAGCATCAGGTTAGGACCAACGTTCCTGGATTTCAACTTATTTTCTGATACAGGATAATAATGCATAAATAAATCCACCTGATGAATCATGTAGTGTACAAAGACACTCTTTCCCTCAAAAATACATAGATTGTGTATTTTCCAGATATACCACAGAACAAAGAGCGGGAGGTAGCTACACTCAAAGTGTAAAGTGAGTTTAGTCAACCATTGATCCAAAAGAGTTTTGATAGAGCAGTCAAAAGAGGGGGGCTCGCAAAGGTAACGATCGCATAGACTGTCATAAACAATTTTTATAAAGGAGCAAACGATGAAGATGTGTTGCACCGAATCCTCCCCAGTGTTGCAGTGAACACAATAGCCAAGCCCAGGCCAACCTCTTTTCGTGAGATTTTCCCAGGTTCAAATTTGATTCTCAACTACCAACCAGATGAAACATCTGATCTTTAAGGGTATCTTGCAATGCCATAAGATAACAGAGGCCTTATCACAGATCGGGTCTTGTTGTGATCTGTCGATCAAATCATAAACCAGGGCAGCCGAGACTTTGCCATATTTTTTATTATGTGTCCATAACAAAGTATCTACAGAGTGATTAAGGTGGATTATGCCATGTTCAAGGCCTGTAATGTACTCATTCCAAGCATCTTTCCAGACACCACCCAGCTCCAGATCATCTATAGAATACAAGTATCGATGTGCCTCCAATGAAGGGTTGTGAGCATGATGCAGAGTGGTTATACCATAGTCCCATAAATACTCCCAAAGATCCTGAGGGAGAAAGGGTTGTGAATCAGTGCCGATAACTGGATCAGACCCAATGTGAATATCTAGGCCATTACCCACCTGCCAAGCCAAACACCTACCGAGCCAAGAAAGGGTATTAAGAAAGCCATTCCAAAAAATTGAAGAACCCCTAACAGTAAAATGCTTTTTTCTGAGCCATGAATCCACATATAAGTTCTTTAAGTATTTTGTGGTGATTACCTGATGCCAAATACCTGCTCCTTGAAGGACCTGCATCCATAGGCTTTTTAGTCTCAGAGATATGTTGAACCAAACGAGGTTTTTTATACCTCATCCTCCTGAGTCAGTAGCCCTGGATAGTAACTGCCAGTCCATTAGATCGTACTTCTTCTTATCACCTGATGCACCCCAAAGGAAGGAGAATATCAGATTTTTGAGCCTATTAAGAATTGACTTTGGTATAGGAGCCAAAGCCAACCAATAAACCGGCATGCTAGTTAGAACAAGTCTGATCAGAACTAGTCTTCCCCCTAGTGAGAGGAATTTGAGTGCCCAATGTTGAATCCGCCTTTCAAAAATTTTTACCAACTAGTACCAATCCTTTACCTCATAGCCCAGGGGTTTGATATAGTATCCGAGATACTTAAAACCCTGAGAGATGTGGTCCATCTTGTAAGGCATAGAAAGAGAAATATTGTTTAAAGTTCCCACCTCCACATTATTAAAGAGGAATCCTGACCTATCCATGCTAATGCACATACCTGAAGCCAAACAAAAAGCATTCACAATAACCTAAAATGCCATCCATTCCTCCTAAGTTCCAATGCCAAAGAGTACTATGTCGTCCACAAAAAGGAGATGTGTAAGAGCCAGAGAAGATGAGATTTTAATACCCTTAATCATCCCATTTTCCCTAACATCTTTAATCAGCAAGATGAGGCCCTCAATGACCAGGATGAACAGAAGAGGAGATCAATGGAAACCTTGCACGATACCCCTACAGGCAATGAAGAAAATAGAGGGGGTACCATTGACCAACATGGCAAAGTTAGTAGAAGAAAGGCAACCCATAATGCAGTTAACACCCCCCAAAAGGAACTCCAATCTGCAACAAGATAAGTCTGAGATAAGTCCAATTAACCCTATCAAAGGCTTTAACTAGGTCAATCTTACGGACTAGGGCACTTTTATTTTAGTCTTAATAGTGTGTAAAGTCTATAGGGTGATACCAATGGGTTCAAAAATTTTCCTATTCTTGAGAAACCCAAACTGCTCTAGAGAGATCGATTTATCCAAAAAGTGTTTTAACCTGAGTGCTACAATTTTTGAGATACGTTTATACACCAGGTTGCAGAGGGAAATAGGTATAAAATTAGCAAAGGTACGAGGTTTTTATTTTTTTGGAATCAATGCTGGGAAAGTAGATTTCAAAGATGGAGTGACCCTCCCTTCAACCCTAGAACATTCTACATCATCCAGAAGATCACCTCCAATCATGTCAAAAAACTCAAGGAAGAATTCCACTGGCTATCCGTCAGGACCAGGGCTTTTGTCCTTCTTAAAAGACTTTAAGGTCCCTTCAATTTCCCCCAAGGTAACCATCGAGGAGAAACTATTAGCGTCATCCTTTGAAATATAAGATGGGAAAAGTTGTATAACCTTAAGTTGAGCCAAGATATTTGTCTAGTTATCATCCTTGAAAATATTTTAAAAATTATTTTATACCCAGCTCCTTTAGATTTCCCACATCTTCCACCCAAGTGTCCTCATCATCTCTGAGAGCCCAGATAGCATTTTGATTCCTGCGGGTTGAGGCCACATATTGAAATAATTTTGTATTTGCATCACCCAAAGTCGCCCAGGAAGTCCTACTTTTCAGCTGCCAAGTAAGGAGCTCATGTTCTGACAGACATTTCTTTTTCTTTCTAATCTCTTGAAGGGACTTTTGGCCTTCCAGAGTTTGAATGCCCGAGGATGTGGAGTTCAGAAGAGCCCTAATCTCCAAGTCAATGATACGTGATTCCCTTTCCATCTCAAAGGTTTTAGTTTTAGTCCATACTTTTACCTCTTTCTTTAGTAGCTGGAGTTTTTGTGAGAGACAACACATGTCATCCTATGGATCAGCAGACATCAACAAGGACCATACATCCTTTACCAACTGTACAAAGTCTGTATCCATGAGCCAAGCACGATTAAATTTGAAGGGGTAGTTGTGATCCTTGTCCCCAGACATCCATTCAAGGCAGATAGGATAGTGATCAGATACATCCGAAGGCGAAGACCAAACTCTGTGTCTAGGAAGAGAAGGAACCAAAGTTGATGAAATCAGAAACCTGTCAAACCTTTTACTTATGCCTTCGTCCCCTGCCATACCATTCCTCCATGTAGGCCCTACACAAGAAGGGGAAACATCCACTAGGTCATAAGCAGAAATGAGTTGTGAAAAGAAAGGGCCAAGTGGGTCCAACAATGTTTTTCCCCCCAGATCTCTGCAGCATTCAAGGTAAAGTTCAAATCCCCGGCCAGGATCAAGTTTGGTAAATTCAATAAACCATCGTTCATGGCATTTCTCTAGAAAATATCCCGGTTACGATAGGGACCATAACAGTTTAAGATCGAAAGTGTAGACTGAGAACCTCGAACCCTAGCCTTGACTAGAATACCCGCCATAGTTTCAAATTCCCTACAATGAATGGAAAGAGGGTTCCATCCAACAAGCAGGCCTCCAGAAAGACCCACTGCGCCAGTGGCACAGGAGTCCCAGCTAGGCATGAGTTTTGAGAAAGCAAGGAGTGCTGGGTAAGGACTGCACATAGTTTCTTGAAATCGAATCAAATAGAGAGGTAAGGAAAGCAAAAGAGTGTGGAGGCTTCTTTGTTTAGCCAAGCCCCCCAAGCCATAAACGTTAAAATAAATAATCTGCATCAAGTACCATCGAGGGGGGGTGACAAGGCTCTAAGTACCTAGGGTTGATTGGCTGAGATACCTCTCATAGCATTTCTGATACAAGTCAGTAGAGGAGTGTAAGGTAAGACACCAGAGTCCACCACCCCCATAGGTCCTCGATTTTTTTTTGTTTTTGAATGGTGACATTTTTTAAACGTATGGAGTCCAGTGGCAGAGTGGTAGGGGAGATGGGGGTTTTGTAGATTGCAAGGGATTTCATAAGAGTAGGGTCATAAAAGGATGGCGACGAGCAAGGATTGGGTGGGGGCTGGTCCAAGTGAACAGGAGAGCCTGCACTAGTAAGAGGAGGGAAGTCTTATGGGGTAAAAAGAGGAGGAACCTTCATGGAGGTAGGGGTCTCAGAAGCCAAATAGGGCGGATCCACCAGGGAGGGTAACTGCAAAGAGGAAGGTAACATTACTGGAGGTGACTCGGAAGAGTCAGGATGGGGAGAGGCAGTGTGCAAAGCCCGCAGCGGGGGCTTGTCTAGTGAAGCACCCACCTATAAATCATGAATAAACTGAAGGTCCAAATCCGACACATCCTCAAATAAAGACAGTGTCTATGAATAATTACTTATCATGGGATGAGCCGAGATAACCAGTGTGAGCGATGATTGAGGCACGTCCTGAAGCATCAATGAAGGAGACCTCTGAGGCTTGAGGTTTTAGTCCCATGGAGGAGAAGGGGAAAAGCATGACGCAAATGTCCCATAGTGCGACATCTACTGCATCTGATTGGGAGATTTAAGTAATCACGTCTCTCGCAAAAAATATGTTCATTGTAGAGGATTTCCACTTCTGCCAGAAGTCCAATAGTGATATCCAGTTCTACTAGAATTTTTTCCATTATCTTATCAAAGATGAGTTGAAAGTCCTCTTCTATGGCCAGAAACCGGCCAATGGTATTTGCAATACCCTCCAGAATCACATGACTCCAAAGCAAGAAAGGTAGCGCGGGGCTTAATACCCAAAGATGGTGCTTCTTTACTTGTTCACGTAGGGGATCAAAGTGAACGTGTCAATGACTTAGTACCAGGGACCCCTTCCTTATTCTCCAAAGAGAGTCCAGAATGGTTGTAGTGTGTTCGTCTTCCAAAAACACGAAGACAATCCAACCCTTTGCAAGCAAGCTGATAGTCGGAACATAGGTGAGCATGGGATTCCAATGCTATGTCGCCCATTCAATCCATTCCCTCTTACCCATATGACAGTACTCGAGTCTGCCCACCAGCGACCAAGAGCATAGAGCCCCAACACGGTCCATATAGATATCATGTCCCAGGACATATCGAAGCTTACCCTCCTAGGCTCTAATGGCTTTCACTTTCCTTCTTATGCGGGCATGTGGGAGACCCCCAAGTAAACCAGAGTCATGCTCCAAAGAAACCCCTGGTGCCATAGGTCCCGCCAGTAAGGTCAGCGAGACAGGTGGCGATGGTAAATACCTTCAGTCAGACAGATAAAACGATGCCAACGACGATATAAAAAAAACCCTAAACAACAGGGTGCCCACATACCAGTTCGAGAGACCATAGGAAAGTGCCAGAACCTAACAAACCAAGAAAACCGCCAAACCAGCACAAAGGACCACCTAACTGGCCAGCAGGGCCCCTTCAAAACAAGCTTTCCAAAGGAACAGACAAGGAAATAGGACAAAGGACAAACCCTGAGGCCGTCCCTAGAGTGTGAGTTCTGACAAAGGTGTCAAGTAACATACATTGAAGAAGAGGCCGAGAAACCAGGGTCAAAACCTCCAACCACCCTGAAAGGAAAGGCCCAAAAAAAATCGACTGCTAGAAAGGAAAAATGGAACCATACCAAATTCAACCCCGCAAAGCACGGGCCAGCGAGATACGATAGTGCTCAGACCATCAGTGAGACCGACCAGCCAAGAAACAACGTAAACCCCATGCACCAGCCAAGCAGAGAAGAAACCTTAACCGAACCAGCCACCCCACATGCAGAATCGACACAAAGGACTGAGATGCAGAAAACAACAAATACATAAACAAGGATGTGAATTTCCACTTTTTTAGATCATGGTTGGTACTAGTCCCCCATCATGGGGGAGGGACTCCATGAGGCAAACCGCCAGGGGAGATAAAAAGGCATCACGGTCAACCAAAAAAGACCTAAGGCTAGCAGAGAATGTGAATACAAGGCTAGGAAGAAAAAAACATACCAGGAGGGACCAAGCCGGGTCATGCAGAGTTAGACGTCATGGAGACCACTCGCCAGCTGCACCAAAAGAAGGGCCGCAAAACCAGGCACCATGGCCACAAACCAGGCTCCTCCAAACTTGTTAAATGACCATGTACAATAAAGTTTACCCAACACACCATACCATTCCAATAACTCCTCTAAAGTCAAGTCCTCATTCTATAATAACATACGTGGGTTCTTGTAAAAAGGAAGGTCCCGTGAAATAGAAAGGAAGGCCTATCATATTATAAATGGCATCTAAAACTGATTTTTACAATTAAAACGTTATTTCATTGAGCCAAAGTTAGACTTTTTATCATTTTTATTTTTGTTATTGAAGGCGTTAAGAATCTTTTTTTATTGCACTAAGAGGCGCTCTCTAACCCAGTATGGGGGAGATGTTGTCACGTTTGTATGTGACGCTCTAATAAAATAATAATAAATTTTATACCCAACATGTTGGCCTACACAAAATTAAAATTAAAAGTCATTTTGTTTCCATTATAAATCTCTTATCCTTTGTATAAATAAAACACATATATCATCAACATTAAAATGCAAATCAAATCTAGATCTGTCCTCGGATAAAACCCAAGGCAGCCCATGGTTTCTCCTAAACCACCATCAATTAAACTAATGGTATAGTCAAATATTTATATATTTTCAACACCCAAGGCAACCCATGGTTTCTCCCAAACCACCATCAATTAAACTAATGGTATAATCAAATATTTATATATTTTCAACACCCAAGGTAGCTCATGGTTTATGGAAAACACCCATCAATTAAACTAATTGTATATAATCAAATATTTATATATTTTCAACACCCAAGGTAACTCATGGTTTCTGGAAAATCATCATCAATTAAACTTTGTTTAAAAGTGGGGCAATTAATTTGCACGAGAAAATCATTTGCACGACTAGTTGGGAAATAATTTTTTTTTTATTGGATTATTTAATTTTAAATGGTATAATCCAATAGTAATCTTCCCCATATCAAACTAATATATGTTCATCTTTTGAACATAGAAATATTTCCTCATTACCAACCAATACAACCATTTTTTTTTGGTTTTCTATAATTACAATTTGTTATACATCAGAAGAAGAAAAAAATGTTATATTGCCATGTTATTAGACACTAATGGATGTATTCAAGGAAATCCATAATGGTTATACAACGTGTAACAATGAAAAAATGAATGATTTACATGTCAATTACAATTTGTTGTTCAATGATTTCTTATAGTGTAGGTTGCATTGTTTTCAGTGTTCTTGCATTGTGTTTAGTGTTCTTGCATTGTTTCCAGTGTTATTGATTAAATTATATATTAATTACATGTCAAGAGAGGTTTGCACCTCGAGAGATTGATCCCTCTTGGTGCTTGATAGAGCCTAGGATTTGGATCTAGGCTGGTACTAAAACCATCTATGCCAATCTATTTTCGTATGAAGACTTTTTAAAGTGATAATTCTTTATATGGTGTTGTATATGCAATAAAACCATTTAAAAATGTTATCACATTGTGAAAAATGTTTATAAAGTAAATATATTTTGTTGTTGTTTATTTAATATATAATAAAACCTATTAAATTTAGAAAATAAATAAATAAAATTATTTGTAAAATAAAACTACGATTTAATTAATATAATGTTTTTATTTCAATCTTTTATTTTTATTTTTTTTAAACTAAAATGGATCATTTTTATTTTATTTTTATGAAGGGATACCGATCTGTTTTGACAAATTCCAAACAAACAATTACACAATCAGAAGACATACTTCAAGAAGGTCATAGTTTGTACAAATTATTACAGTTTAAGAGTGAGTCTCCGATGATGCAAAGGGTACCTTGAGACAACAGGCATGCTTTATTTTCCAAGGCATATGCAAGTTTGTTTAGATCCCGAAGAATGTGAAAAGATGTGACCCCGTCAAATTCTTTCAAAACATTCTGAATTCTCTGAAAAGTTTTATTCAAGGCATAATTGTTGAAATGATCAACTGAATTTAAAGCTTTGATCAACAACTCCGAATCGCCGAAAATTTGAATTGACTTGTACCCTTTCTTCCTTGCAATCTGGCACGCCACGAGGAATTTGTAACATTCATCCTGGTTATTCGACATGATTCCAAGTCCCCAGCTAAAACTGGATTCATTCAGTCTATCGGGAGAGAAAACCAAACGCCCAGCTCCTGAGATCCCAGGATTTCCCTGGATACACCATCAAAGAAAATTGTCGTTGAAGCGGAGCTCATCCACAAAGAATTAAAAGCATCAACATTTCCACGAAAACACCAGGGAGAGGAGATGACAAGTTTAACACAAGCCGATTTTCTCATTCCTATTGGAGTGGAGCCCAACCCCATTGAAATCACAAAAGGGAGAGAGGAACGAGACTTCAGACTTCCTATGGAATTGACAATTAACATTTTGACTTTGTTAGCCACGATCCGAGGGGTCGTAGCCTGATTATTGAAAATCAAATTGTTTCTAGCGATCCACAACTTCCACCAAGTGTATTTTGTAATTAAGTGCCAAATGTTGAACCAATCAGATGATTTATCATTTTTATGAGGACAACGATCAATCTAGGAAAGGAAAAAGGAAATGACGGGTGAATGGTCTGGGTAGAAATATTAGAGCCGTGAAGAACAAGCTCCCACACCAATATAGCAAAGATGCAATCCATTAGGAGATGGTGAGTCGTTTCAGAGGATGAATTACAAAGACAACAACGAAAGGGTCCATAAAATCCAAGTTTTAACAAGTTTTCACCATTTAGCACCTTGTTGTGCATGAGAAGCCATGAGAAAAAATTCACCTTGGGAAGACAGAGAGAGGACCAAATTGATTTCCAAATCATAGGGGACAAACTTGAGGAATGGGTAGCTTCTAATTCAATGAAACCTTTTGTAGCTGAGTAAATTCCAGACTTGCCCCAACCCCATTTGTCTTTATAGGAGCAATGAACTGGAGCAAGACCTGAAAGAGAGGAGAGCAACAAAATTTTTTGGGAGATGAGATGGTCTGGGAGCTCAAGTAGAGACCAACCTTCCCAGTTTCCAACGCTGTCCTAAGAACAGATATTAGCCAAATGGAGCAGGCCTTTGTTAGTTAACCAGTCCTTAATCTCTTCTAACAAGATGACAGAGGAAAGAGGAGAACTTCCTGAGATTTTATCCTCCCAGAGAAGGATCCTCTTCCCATTTCAAGGAATTCTATAGAGTTATTGATTGAATTTATCAATTCCTCTTTTACATGAATTCCAGATAGATGTACCACTGGGAGTGCTAGAAGTTGTTAAGTTTCTCAAAGATCCGCCCTTTATATATTTCATCCTAAATATCTTATTAACAAGGTGATTTTTATCCACATATAACTGCCAAATGAGTTTACCTCCCATTGTGAGATTAGCCAATCTAGGGTCATGGATTTGAAATACACCTTCTGAAGGTTCCCTTTGCTGCCATTCCAGAGAAAATCTCGCAAAATCTTGGAAATCTGAGACGAAATAGACTTAGGGGCAAGCAACAAAGAGGATTGGAAGATGGGAAGTGTTGAAAGTATTACCTTTATTAGAATCAATTTTCCAGCCTTGATTAACCATTGACCACCCCAAGAAGCGATTTTGGCTTTTAACTTAGCTATTACTTCGAGCCAGAGAGAAGGAGGGCTTGATCCAAGAGTTAAAGACAGCCCCAAATATTTTATCTTCTCCTACTTTTCAAAACTGGGGACGCCCAAGGAGTTTGTAATTCGAAGAATTGCCAAATGTTCTACATTCCAACCATAAACAACACGTTTTTTGTTACTGATCAAGGCTCCTGAAATCATACATAACTTTTGAAGAAAATCATTAAAGGTACGAGCAATCTTCAATGAGGCCCCTCCTAGCAGAAGAGAATCATCCGCAAATAGGGCATGGTTTACCGGGTCCACACCCCTATATTTCTTAATGCTCGGAATGTAACCAGGTTCCTTTTTACCTAAAATTTTTCTACTAAGAGTTTATGCCATCAAGATGTATAGAAAGGGTGACTTCGGACATCCTTGGCGAAGACCTCTTGAAGCGCGGAAAAATTATGTAGGTCTACCATTGACAAGGGGCGCAATCCAAGGCCTATCTGTGCAAGCTTTGATCAAATTCACAAACTTAGAGCTAAATCCAAAAGAAAGAAGGACTTGATAGAGAAAGGGGAGATTTACTCGATCAAAGGAATTTTTCATATCCAGCTTGATTATCATTCCTTTCTCCTTCCTTTGGAAACTTGAGCGGAGGGCTTCTTGGACTTGGATTACATTATCAACTAAGTGCCTTCCTTTTACAAAACCCCCCTGAAGAGGAGAGATCAACTTACCTAACAAGAGCTTGAATCTGTTGGCTAGAAGTTTGGATAGGATCTTGTAAGAGGCATTACACGGCGAAATATGACAGAATCTATCAAAAGAAGAAGGATTGACTTCCTTTGGAATAAGAGCAAGAAATGTAGAATTAGTACACCCTCCCACTTTAGCTTTTTTTTGGAAGGCTGACACCATGCAGATCAGATCTGATTCGATGATGTTCCAACAGACTCTATAGAAGTGGAAGGAAAACCCATCCGGCCCAGGAGCTTTATCCGGCTCCATTACCCAGATAACGTCCAAAATTTCCTTTTCAGTGAAGGGTTTCATTAGATCATCATTATCCTCTGTACTAACGAGAGAAGGAACATTATCCAAAAATTCTGTAGACACTACACCATCAAAGAGTCCATCCTCTTGAAACAAAAGATGAAAGTGCCTACTTGCACCCTATTTTAGATGGTCTTGACCTTTAATAATTTCCCCCTCCCCAATGGAGATTCATGAAATATGATTTCTAGACAATCTAGCTCTGCATTAGCGATGGAAGAAGGTAGTGTTTTTATCCCCTGCCTACAACCAGAGACTTCGAGATTGCAGTCAAGGATATTCCTCCTCCTGGTGGAAAGATTAAGTTGTTTTAGATTGAGCAACATGTTCCAGGGCTAGCTGATATTTGGTGATTTTGCTTTCTTCCATTCCTAATTGGATCTCTCATAGCTCGAACACTATCTCATGTATGTTGTTCGTAGGAGTGTTAAGTGGTTTTTTTACCCAATTTTTCAAAGAAAGTTTAGTGTTCTTTAATTTTTGTTCCCAAACAAAACAGGGGGATCCAACAATGTATTAACACCAATCCTGAGACATAATGTCCCAAAAACCATCTCTCTCAATCCAGAGGGGACTAAAGCGGAATGAAATTGGACCAAGATCATCTTCTTTTTCAAAATTCAGAGATATGGGGTGGTGATCTGAAGAGAGTTTGGGCAGAATTTTTGTTGTAATAATGAATTTCCCATCCTTCAATGAACTATGGCCCAGAAATCTGTCAAGACGGGCAGCGATGTTGGCTAAACCCACTCTGTTATTGGACCAAGTGTGTCATCCTTTTTTGGGTTTAAATCCATTCAGATCGCAGGCTTGGAGCAACTCCTCCATCGTATATTGAGAATGTTCCTTGCCACAAACATCGCCTTTTTTCTAATTCGGTGCTAAAGAAATGTTGAGATCTCCTGCCACTATTTTGTTTGTAGGAGAATTGGTTTCTATGAAGTCTGAAAGTGTTTTCCAGCATTCTCTTTTTTCGTTGAAATTAACTAGAACATAAAGGTTAAAGAGGGCCAAATAGATCTTACTGGAGATATGATAGAGGTCGGTAAAAATCTAGTGTTGGGTGGAAAACCAACAATTAAGCTGAAAGTTTTCATCACACTAGAGAGTTGTGAGGCCCCCATAGGTACCTCTTGCACTAACAGCTTTGCCAACATTCAATTTCCATTTAGTTTTACATAAGAGGAGAAGAGCTTCCTCCTATATCTTAGTCTCTTAGAGCAAGAGAATATCAGAAGAAGCCATTTTCAATAAATCTTTAACTTCTTCTGCTTTGATTGGGTTCCCCAACCCCCTGCAATTCCAAGAGACGATCTGCATCATTTATCCGAGAGGGAGGGAGTAATGACTCCCTTTGGGGGTTGGGTCCTCTTGCTTCTACCAAACAACATTTCAATGGTGGATTGATTGCCATGCATCTTTAGTCTATCAACCTCTTCTTCTCAAGCCTCCTTTCAAGACTTTCTCCCTGCCTTTTTAGAAAGTTGTTCAATGGAATCTTCACTAGAGGAGTCAGAGCTATCAACCAGCTTTTGTTTAGTTATTTCTGCATAAGAAGGAGGAGTCTTAGCTCTATTTCGAGAAGGATGGATTTCCTGCATGGATTCACCTACACTAGGTAGTTCCGAGTAAGATGCTCCAACTTGTTCCATGGATCATGTATTAACTTCGGGGTCATCATCCTGTACTTCAAACTATTGCAATTCACCCTCTTCAAGAATAGGAGAACTTAAGACATCAAAATGATTGGAGGATGCTTTGGTATTTTCTACAGCCAGAGGTCTAGGAAGGTTCTTCCCAACAGCAATGTCCCCTTTCAAAATATTTCCTTCATTACCTTTCTTTCTAGTGTCCTGATTAGAATTTCCCAATTTCTGAACTTTAGTCCATTGATCATCATTCTCTTTTTCAAGCTCCTCTTCTGATTTTTTCTTGCAATTTCAGGAAAAGTGTCCATAACCATGGTAGAACCAACACTTGAAAGGTATTTGTTCATAATCCAAATCCTGGATGTAAGGCCACTCAGCTACTATTAGCTTGATCTCCTCTGGCAATCCAATCTCCAAATCAACTTCAACGCATATTTTGGCACATGAATATTGATCTTTCCTTTCTTCCCTATCTATGTATTTTCCAAGATTGTTCCCAATGGCTTCCAGAGAATCTGAGTTCCAGCAGTGTAAAGGTAAGTGAGGGAGACTTACCCAGAAAGGAACTGTGGACGGAACATCTAGGGTAGGATCAAAATCTGGGGTCCACTTGTTTAGATAGAGTCCCTGAGGGCCCATGAAGTATGGTCCATTTCAAAAAATGAGGTCACGATCTTCAATTGAATCAAACACAAAGACATAATATCCTCTACCTACAAAGTGATTTTGAATTCCTTCAGTTACTAATGGCCTCCAATTTCTCTGAACTCAGCCATCAATAGCCTTAGGAGAAGGCCGAAGGCCTATAAATTGACCAATAATCCCACGCTCAGCAAGATTTAAGGTCATTCGGTAGATCTGTTCAGCGAAAAATTCAACAGAGGGGATACTAACCTTCTTCACAAATATCTGTGAATATGGACCCCCTTTCCTCTTTCCACAGGTATCTACAAGTCATTTGAATGCATCCAACTCAGGTGGAAGAGGAGGAGGAGGGTCCCCACCAGCATCCATTAGAGAGAAGGCTCAGCTTGCCAGAGCAAGAAAAGAGAAACAAACAAAAAGATGAATACCTGCAAGAAACAACAAAGATGAAAGTGACACAGCCTAGGATTGAGAGGACAGCCACCCAACGCAGAGCAAGGATCCACTCGACCTACTGATAAGGCCAAAACAAGCTCTAGAGAATTGGCACGCAGAAGGTGCACAATATTTGCACCAAAGCACCAACTCAACCTACCATCAAAGAACACGGGTCCTCCTGCGAGGATTGGGACCAGAGCTAGCGCCATATCAAAAAACAAATCCCACTAGAGCACCAACTCAACCTACAATCAAAGAACAAACAAAATCGCCTGTGAGATCTGGAACCAGAGCCAAGGGCTAAAGAAAAAAATTTAAATTTTCTTCTTGGAGCGAATTTTTTTCAATGATACAATCATTAAATTATTTTGAATGTTTAACATTTAATGCATATTGTATCATCTCATAGCTTTTTTAATTAATTTCAGTTTTTTTATATTAAAATTATATGCTTTTCTTTTATATATTTTTTAAATTTCACCATGATTATTAAATATAGTTTTGAAAATTGTTTTGAAAAATTAATGTTTAATACATATCATATCATGTAATACCCTTATGTTTTATTATTTTTAAATTTTTATATTGAATTTATGTGATTTTTTTAGAAATTTTTTATTTTTATATTGAAATTAAGTGGGTTTTTTTTATATATTTTCATTATAATTTAATTATGTTAACATATTTATAAAATTATGTAAATTTTTGTTGTAAGCAGCAGTAGAAATTCATATTAACAGAGGCAAAAAAAATAGAGTACAGAGTTTCATAGTCCTGATACGGAGACCTAAGACTGTTTGGCCATCTGTCCAGTCTGTAAACAAAAAATAAAGTTCCTGTTGGATTTTTTCAAAAAAGAAAAGTGCCTGCTCTTCCCAGAGCTAGGCACATTAACCAACATATTACAAACAATAAAAAAGAGATTATGGACTGACATGAAAACTAAACATTTGTAAAACAGAGATATCCAGAAAAACTGAGAGTCACAGAGGGAACCGAGGATGGTGGTGGAGAGTTTACGGTGTATCATCTTTGTCTAGTGCATCCAACGTCTCCTCCAGGACCAGGCATGGTCCATACTCATCCTCGCGAATTGGCTGACCAATAGGTTGCAGCTCCTGAAGCGGTTGTGCAACAATGGCATTGTTTGAGGCCCTGCGGAAGCGTTTTACTAGCATCCACATCCTAGTGTTTTCATGGTGCTCCTGTACCAGTGCGGTGGATTTTTCTGCTGTTGTTGATGTCTCCCCGCCCGTGCCACGATTTTCCATGTTTCTACCACCCGCAGTGTAATCTTCGTTGCAAAAAATGGTATAATGTCACCAATTAAAATTCGTTTCCAGGGGGCTCATGTGCTCTTCGGTCTAGTTCAAATAGGTATGCATGCTCTGCGCCATGTCCCTGGATCCATTCCACTTGTTCGTCAGGTCTTCCATCAATATGCCCATCATGTTTTTTATCATCCAATAATGGTTAATTCTACCTCCATTTCTTCCTGAGGTCAAATGCTCAAAGACAACCCTAGACTCACATTTATCTATCTTGCATCTAACGGGCATGGAAACCTGCAACACATATCCATCTGTAGCTCCTAGGTTAACCTTACGTCTTCCACTGCCCCGACTAGTGCTACCTCTCCTCGGAGTGTCATGTTGTCGTGGAATTTTCACATACAATTCGCCTGACATTTTGGCAGAGGAGAAGAAGATTAACAACACCAGGGAGATGATCAAGCTAGAAGTATGGAGATTAATAGGATCCATAATGTGAATTGTTGGCTTCATAGAACTACAAACCAGCACATGTAGGTAATAACCCCTCTGTTCTACGATTGAAGTTTGAATAGATGTCACAACTTCCCACTGGGTTGGATGGCAACTCGCCACCCTGGGCATTTAAGATCTTCATTCCTCCATTCGCTATGTTTCCTGTACCAACACCATGCGTCCCTTGCGACAAGTGGCCCATATGATTCCCGCGTATGTCACCCGCATCCGGGGGTGGAATGTCATGGCTGGAAATCTGTTTATAGTCTGAAACCAATGCCTCTGAGTCAAGAGAATTTAGATTTCCTGAGTATAGTGATGAGTTGCCTGAGTATAGTTGATGAGTTGCGAGTGAGTTGGCTTTTCTTAAGACATGGTGGAAAGTAATAGATTTATTTTTCTTTAGGATTTCATCCAATTGGCTGAGACCAAACTCCATCCGTTATCTAGGTGAGAGCTTCTCCCTATGTGCATCATTCTGTAAATGCATGGCAAGTGAGAGGATTATTTGAGAGTCTCCTTCTGCAATCAGAGGGGAGAAATTGACGTTCCTGGCTATCTGAATACCTTATGTTAGCCCGGATAATTCAGCTGCATTATTGCTACCACGTCCCATGTAGCCCTAATATACTTGTTGTATGATTCCTAAGCAATCCCAAATAGCTCTACCAAATCCAACTTCTCCTAGGTTCCCTTTGGAAGCACCATCAACGTTGAGTTTGTAGAACCTCGCAAGCGACATCTCCCACCTTTCAGGGTTGGAAGTGTGCATTTTGGGAGGGCGACTGTGAAGGGTGGGAGCTCTTGGTTCTAATATCCACCTAAGCAAAATATCATGTTCGAAATGCAGGTTAGGGTAGTCACTATCATTCCAATTTCCAAGAAGAAGAGTTTCATGGATTTTTTTTGAATGCCAACCCATATTTCCTCAGCATTGTTGTGTTTTACTTTGAAGATACGGTTTTTTCTTTCCTACCATATGTTCCAAACTACAAATCTTGTAATGATATCCTAGAGTCTGTTGAGGAGTATACTTTGATAAGGACGCTCACCCCAATTTTGGAGAGTTTTGATCACGTCGCCTTTGACTCTCTTGGGTTTTTTGCATTTCCCTTCTACATAGTTCCATATAGTATTCGCTAGCACGCAAGAATCCAGGAGGTGGTCAATGGTTTCAATTTTTTCTCCACGTGAGGCACAAAATGAGGGGCCTTGAAAGCTTCTTTTAACTAAGTTATCCCAGGTTAATATCTTGTGATGTGTGAGCAACCAAAGCAAATGTAGATCTTGGGAAAAAAGTTGGATTCCCATATTCTCCTCCAAAGGGGGTTAGGAGGCTTTGTTTGCCTATGTGTTTGCAGAGAGTAGGCTTCTTTAGTGGTGAAGGTTCCTTTTGTTTTATGTCCCCATCTCGTACTTTAATATGTCTCTTCTGGAGATCCTTCCAGATGGCATCACAAGATGTTACATCACCTGTTAGTCCCCACGAGGTGGTTTCTTTCCAGAGGCGAAAGTGGTCATGTGTTGAATACTTCCAAAAATCCTTGATCTTTGTTCTGTCATCCCTCTGCATGATGGTCTACAGATCCATTGTATCAAAAAGGTTTGATAATTTGGGTACTTGTTGCCAGGATTTGTGCCAGAAAATGGTGTGGGCTCCATTTCTGATTTCCTAGAAGCTATGTTGTTGAATTAATGCTCACAGGCAGTTGGTTTCTCTCCATATCATGGATCTCGGTGGATCCAGGTCATAACATATAAGTGTGATCATGGTCCAGTCATGTGCATATTTTTTGTTCCAAAATAGCACCCAAGAGGTGGTATTTTTCACAATCTAATTCCACTAGATTTTGGCAAAGAGGATCTCGGTGTTTACTTCATGATCTTGGATGCCAATGCCTCCTTCCCGCTTGGGTAGAGTAACATTTTTCCACTTGACCAAGGCCCACTTGTGGTGACTGGTTTCCCCTCCCCCTAGGAAATTACGTTGGAGATTGTGGATAGCTTTGAGGACCCATTTAGGAGTGGGCAATACCGAAAAGAGGTAGAAGGGTATAGATTGTCGGACAAATTTAAGAAGGGTGAGTTTGCTAGCAAGGTTTAAGGTCCGGAAGGCCCAGGAGGAAATTTTGTTCTCCAGTTTATCTAAGAGATCTTTCCAATAGGAATGTTTAATGGCATAGTAAAAATGGGGCATTCCTAGATACTTGGAA
This sequence comes from Pseudotsuga menziesii, assembly GCA_001517045.1. NCBI lineage: Eukaryota > Viridiplantae > Streptophyta > Pinopsida > Pinales > Pinaceae > Pseudotsuga > Pseudotsuga menziesii. The sequence continues at coordinate 126,388 of LPNX011155683.1, forward strand.
GGGAGGGAGGAGATGGAGAAGCCAAGAATACGAGCAACATTGCCCCGAGTGATTAGGTCAGTATTAAAGAAAAAGAGTTGGGAGTTCGCAAGGTTTATTGTGGTTCCTGAAGCCACCGAGAAGGTGTAAAGGACCTTATAAAAGCAGCGTGCTTCTTGAACAGAGGGATGGCCAAAGAGAAGGTTGTCATCAACAAATTGCTGGTAGATTAGGGGGGAGTTAGCGTGTAGAGAAAGTCCTCTTAAATATCCTTCCATAATTTTGGCCTTTAGAAGTCTTCCTATGCCTTCTGCCATGAGGATGAAAACGAAGGGGGATAGTTGATCTCCTTGGTGAATGCCTCTAGTTGGGGAGAAGGTGGTTGAGGGTGCTCCATTTACCAAGATGGAATAGAAGGTTCAGGAGTTGTGTGCTCCATTGATAAAATTGAGTGAATATTAATAATAGAGAATATAAATTATTATTAAAACATAATTTTAATTTTCAAAATTTAAATTAAAGTATTTTTGTTAGCATTTTGTATGTGGAAATTTTAAAATAGTTTTGAAACGAAATTATTCTTTAAAATAATAAGTTCAAATTGAAATAACTTTTTCAAACATATAAATTTTTGAAATGTTTAAGATATATTCCTCAAATATTTTAAGAAGAAAGCATAATAATTAATATTTTTTACCATAAATATTTTTTATAAATAATTTAATAATAATCATATCAAGTTAACTAGAGATGTATCACTTAACCATGGAATGTTAAGAACCTTGCATTTAAACAGAAACATTAAGATATATCATAGAGAATGTGCTCCATGATCATATCTAAGCAATATTCATATCAGAGTGCCTTGCTCAAAGATGTTGGTATTAGTATTTAGATTTAAACATTGATAAAAAAATCAATAGTAAAAATTTTGCTTACAATCGTTGCAACAATTAAAGCAATCAAGAAGACTTCAAACTTGAACAAACATTTAAGTTTTTTCAAATGTTTAAGATATATAATATTTCTTACCATTACTATTTTGTATTAATCATATAATCATAGTCATGTTAAGTTAATAAGAGATGTATTATTTAACAAGGGAGTGTTAGGAACCTTGCATTTAAATGGAAACATAAAGACATAGATCATAAAGAATATGGACTATAGAGTTGCATGGAGAGTTGAATCATTGTAGTCTGACATAGTAGAACCAAATCCGACACTGGTGACAAAGCGTTGTACAGGTTCCATGGTGTGCGGTAGATAGGTCCTCTATAGTACAACGAGGTCGTACGGACCGCGGTCGTTAGGGGTTTGTTTTTCAAGGCATTGGGTTTTATGGAGGATCAAAGGGTTGGGGTGTTATGTTCCTCACTTAAGAGAAGGGTTTTAAGCTCTGGTAATTTTCTATTTTCAGGGTTTACATTTACTCTTTTACCCTGACAGTGATGGAGATTGTGGAATTGTTCGATTTTTCCTGTGGTCCGTTGTGGGCTGAGGACATCTGGACCCTGACAGATGGAGGCGGACATGTCGAGGTGGTCGTTTCACCTCTTTAGAGGGATGCAGGTTGTGGGTAGACATTACTTTTTGGGTCTCTTCTGTCGGATTTCATGTTGTCTTCTTCCGGATCCGATGGTGTTGGGGTTTTTTCTGATGCGTGGCATGTGGATGCGTTTTCTTTTGGGTCGTTGTGGTAGGAAACTGATCTAAACCATTTATCGTCGCAAGGTAGGGTTGAAGAGGTTCCATGATCTATTGTCAGGGCGGAAGATGGAGCATCCATGGGCAGATGTGAACCACCACCTATTAACCTCGTTTCCTACGGGGGTGGTTTACATAGGAAGGAAAGGGGACTGTCGGACGTTGTGTCTAGAGTGTTTGGTCTAAGTGGGTGCTCTTGGCATGGTGGCAATGGGGTGGTAGCTTCAAGTATCAACTCTGAGGAGGCGGATCGAGCTGGTAGCAGTGGTGGCCGTCTAAAAACAAAAAATAATTGGATCCGACACACCATGATTATTAACTATGCCCTGGGGGAGGATGTAGAGTGGAATCAAGTTACACATATGGTTGAACAGACCTTGGTGGGGAGGGCTCTGGGGAGATATTTCTCTCAGGAGACGGTGATAAAATGGGTGGAAGCAAACTAGCGAGATTTCCTTGGAACGGTTCCGGCTATGGTGGCTCTGGCGAGGGGATGGTTTGATTTTAACTTTGTCGAGGTAGACTTACTTTAGAAGGTCCTCTCACGCAATTGGTCTCTAGACCACACTCCCATGCTCCTCAAACCCTGGCATCCTATGTTTGATGCTAGCAGGGAATGGGTGGATGTGGTGTCGATTTAGGTACATTTTCCTAGGCTCCCTCTTCATTATTGGACCAAGACTCACTTCCGAAATATTGGAAATCTTCTGGGGCAGTTCTTGGAAGCTGACCTTTCATTCAGGGAGACATTGTAGCAAAGGGTTTCTTGCATACTAAATAGACTAAATGTGAGGGAAGGTCTGCTTGCAGAATTGAACCTTTGGAGGGGACTTTTCTTCTATAAACAGGCCCTGGATTATGAAAATATACCTTTTCAATGCAGGAGATGTCACGAATATAGGCACGTGAGCTCAGATTGTAAGTTGGATGTTCGTACTCTGAATGGGCGTTGTCGTCAGCCAGGTGCACGGAATGGGGGTAGGGCCAAAGCTTATGTTGGTCTTTCTTCTTCTCAGGCCCAACCGAAACAGGACCTTTCGATTGTGTTGGGATCGGATTGCGTTGAAGAGGCGAATGATGGTCTGGTGTCGATGGTGGACTCAGGGCAAACATCAGTGGCTTTGCTCTCTAAGGGACTTCCCTTCCCGAGTACCTCATCTTTTACCTTTTCCCCTTCATTTAATTTGCTTACTCATAATGTTTCTTTAACTAGTATGGATTGGGTGGAAGGACTCAAGCATTTGAACATTTCTTGGCCTGATCAAACTCTTAGGCCTTTCTCTACTGCTACCCTGGAGGAGTTCCCCTTGACTACCTTTTCTGTCGTTCCCTCGGAAGTGGATGCACCCATTTCTCTCCCCCTTGTGATGGTCCCTCTGACCCCTCTGGATCCCATCTTGTCGGTTTCATCCTTGCCTGTTGAATCTGTTTCCCCAGATAGAAAGGCTAGGTCCCCTTCTTACCTTCCGAACTCCCCTGACTCAGGCTATTTCCTTAGGTCTTGATCCAAGTCTGTTGGGGGCCTGGGTCTCGACCCTAGTCAGTTTCCTAAAGGAAGAGGGAGAAAGTCCTTATGGAGAAGGCTCAATCCAGAGCAAAGAAGGATCTTTTGAAAGGCAAACAACAATCCATTGAACAGGCGCTTAGAGCGGTGCGTTCCTAGAAGAAGGGTCATAGATGAAAATTATGTCTTTCAATGTCTGGGGTCTGGTTGGTCCCCATAAAATATCAACACTCAAACGGGTGGTGAGTTTGGAGCACCCTGATATTCTAATGCTACACGAGACTTTAGGCGTAGGAGATGTGGTGAAGGATAGATTGGAAAGTTGGTTTCCAGGCTGGCTTTTTACAACTTTGGATGTTAAAGGCCATTCTGGAGGTCTAGCTGTGGGATGGAATGAGCGTACTGTAAAAGCTATTTCTCTGTGGGGTATGGAGTCAGTATTGGGAATGAACTTTCAGGCGTTGGAACTCCAGAACTCTTTCACTGTTCACAATATCTATGGTCCTTATCTGAACAGGTTTCCTTTATGGGAATCCCTTTTTAATAATTCCCTCCTTAGAGGAGAGTCAGTTATCTTGGGGGGAGATCTTAATTTTTCTTTGGGACATGTCGAGGTCTGGGGGCCTCATGCTCGTGCTGATCTGTAGACTGATTTTTTCACTTGAAATTTGGTTGAGAGGAATTGGCTAGATATTGAGCCTCTTAAACTTAAGCCCACTTGGAGGAACAATAGATGTGGGGATGGGTGCATTGCTAAGAAGTTGGACAGATTCCTGGTGTCTGAACAGGTGGTGGACAAGATCCATTTTCTCAGGAAATGGGTTGGATGTGGGGGACTCTCTAACCATATCCCTATCTTTCTACAATTTAGGAATGGTCCTACCCAACCCCCAAGCCCACTGAAGTTTAATAAGACCTGGCTTAAAGATGAGTCCTTTGTACAGCTACTCACTGGCCTCTGAATTCCCTTTAATCCTAGAAGCGCACTAACTGCAGCTCTCCAGTTTGTTGATATTATCAAAATATTGAAGGGGGCTATCAAAGAGTGGTATGTGGGGAAAAGACTGCGGGAGGACAGATAAGTTAAGCTTATTGAACAGGAGATCTCGAGGATTTTGGATGGGGATGGGGGGGGATGCTGAATCCGGAGACAAAGGAGAATCTTATCCGTTTTGAAGGGATAAGGAGCTCTTTGCTACTTGAAAGGGAGGAGACTTGGAGATTGAAAAGTAGAGCCATTTGGTTGGAATGTCGTGATGATAATACAAAAAATTTATATGTTTATGCTAGAGGGAGGAAGGCATCCAACACCATCTGGAGCTTAATGGATAAGGATGGTGTTGCTCAAAACAACTTTAAGGAAAAGGCCCGTATTGGGGTTGCACACTTCAAAAATCTCTTCAAGGCCCCACCATAGGAAAACTCTTGCAAAGGTCATCAAGGTGGCACAGATGCTTTCCAGGTTTGTGGCAGAGGAAGACAATCACAATCTTATGGATGTTGTTACTAAGGAGGAGCTTAAGGTTTCTCTTTCTATTTTTCAGAAGGATAAAAGTCCTGGCCCAGATGGGTGGACTATTGAATTCTTCTTGGGATTATTTGATCATATTGGTTGGGACCTGTTGAAATTCGTAGAGGACACTAGATTATTGGGGAGCTTACCAACCAGTTTCAATTTAACTCTTATTGCTCTAATCCCAAAAGTTGATAATCCTACTTCACTGAATGATTTTAGACCCATATATCTTTGCAATTGTGTCTATAAGGTGGTCTCGAAGGTTATTGCCCGTAGACTCAAGGACATATTGTCCAAGCATATCTCTGAAGAACAATTTGAGTTTCTAGAAGGGAGACAGATTCATGAAGCCATTGGGGTGGCACAGGACGGTTTGCATAGCATCAAGACTAAAACGTTCAAAGGGGATATCCTGAAGATTGACTTGTCTAAAGCTTATAATAAGGTTAGTTGGTTATAGATTCATATGTTGTTGACTCATCTGGGTTTTTTTATTGGTTTTATTAAATGGATCATGAGTTGTATCACCATTGTCTCATTCTCGGTTCTGATCAATGGGGCGTCATCTCCATTTTTCCATGCTGAGAGGGGTTTACGACAGGGATGCCCGCTTTCTCCCTTACTTTTCCTGTTGGTGGTTGAAGGACTAAGCAGGGCTATAAGGGAAGCTAAAATCCAGGGTTCTATTAAGGTCATTCAAATCGCCCAAAACTTGTCTTTAACACACCTCTTGTTCATGGATGATGTACTCATTTTTTTCGCAGGCATGGTGAGGGATTTACATACACTGAAAAATACCTTTGCACCTTTCTCCATAGCCACTAGGATGGAGATTAACGAGGGGAAGTTTATTGTGCCCACACATTTTATGTCGACTGGAACTGACTTATTGAAAAGTTGGAAAAACGACTAAAGCAGTGAAGTCATAAGTGGTTATCCCGTGCAGGTAGATTGGTATTGGTGAAAACTATATTAGAAGCTATTCTTGTCTACTAGATGTCTCTTGCATGGATACCCTTAAGAATTTTGGAAATGAATAGGAGAACCCGCTTCAGGTTCCTATGGAGTGGTAAACAGGAGACTCGGGTGACTCCTTGGGTTCGTTGGGAAAGGATTGCGGTTCCAAAGGCCTGGGAGGTAGGGGCCTAAAGAATATCTTTTTGTTTGCAAAGGCTCTTGCAACCAAGGGTGGATGGATACTTATTAATTTGAAATTATTTGGCCACAAGTCATGATACAAAAGTATTTAGCACCGGAATCGGTTGAAGACTAGATTAGGAATCCATGGAAATCCCATGTTGGTTCTGTCATTTGGAAAGCAATGGTGAAATATTTTAATATCATTGGTACAAACCTTGCATGGAGTGTGGGGAATAGCAGACATGTTCAGATTGGTGTGGATCCTTGGGTTGGGTGCACCCAGCAACATATTCTTCCAGCTCAAACGGTGGCGGCTCTTCGAGAAAGAGATGTTATTTATCTTTATCAACTTTTTAATCATACCCAAGGGAATCATTGGTTCCAGTCCTGGATGTCGGCCTTGACTTTTGGGTTAAATGTACATGATGAATGGGAGTCGGCTCATTATATTGGAGAACTGAATAGGGAACTTATACTGTTAAGAGAACCGGTGGATGAGCTCGTTTGGGATGCTGATCCAAGTGGTCGCTATACTCCTAAAGGTGGTTACTTAAAATTGAGTGTTGATGGTCTACTCAGGGACCTGGTCTGGTGGTGGAAGAAGTTGTGGAAGATTAATAGTCCACCAAAAACCAGGATTTTTTTATGGTGTGTGTTGGAGAACAAGGTTCCCACATGGGATAATCTACAGAAAAGATGTTTCGAAGGGTCTGGCTTGTGTATACTACGCAAGGCAGCGGGAGAGTCAGTAGTACACCTTTTTTTTGCAAAGTGCCTATGTCAAGGCTGTGTGAACTGAGTGTGCGAAGTCACCGAGGGTTCCCTACGTGTGGGAGGGTCACACTATCTTACAAGCCTGGACAAACTAGAAGGTGGGGACTGAACAAGATTTGAGGGTGGCACTACCTTTGTTGGTTATTTGGGGTGTGTGGTTGGCATGGAATAACTTTTTATTTAATGAATAATCTTGTACGTCTGCCATCACTGCTAGCAGTGAGGGTGATTTTCTTAGTGCCTTTCCACAACATATCAAAGCTACAAGACAGAGGGTGGTTCTAGATGTGGAGCTGGACAGATCAAATCCTTGGGGTTTTTTCATGGTCCGACACAGAACAATGTTTGTGGGAGTGGATATCTCCTTTATTTTTCGGAAACATATTTTTTTGAATTGATAGCTAGTTTAGGGGATGGCAGTAATAATTATGCTGAAATCATGAGCCTCAAAACTACTCCTGGACTCTGCAACAAAGAAAGACTTTAAAACTTTAAATTTTATGGGTGACTCTTTAAATGTTATTAATTGGATTAATGGGACTCAACATTGCAAAATTATCAGACTTGACAGCATTTTGCAGTTAGCTAGGGAGGTTCTAAACTATTTTGATGCCTACTCTTGCCGACAGGTTTTCAAGGAAAATAACAGAGAAGCAGACAAAGCCTCGAAGGAAGGCTTGCAGTTGGCCATGGGTCAATGGAAGATAAAGGAACACCGGGCAGGCACCACCCAGGAATACTATCATAGACCATTCATAGAATGATCTGCTTTTTTCTATTTTAGCAGTATTTATGTTGCAACAGATACTATGTTACTCTTTCACTGAACCATATGGTTTTTTTTTTGCACTATTAGGCTGATACTTCACATCCTGATGATACCTGAAAACCAAATGTTATGGGGTTTTTGCGTTATATGTCATGTTCATGACAAACACATCTTTCTTGAAGATATATTGTGGAATTATAATCTTCACGGTAGGGAACTGTAAGGAATTTTATTTGTTTTAAAATCGAAGCTATCAGCTTAAACTTGAAATACACTTTGTTAAGTGTATCTACAGAATGTAATTTTGTTTGAAGAAATAAAGTTACGCTTTTTTTCCAAGGAAAAATAAAGATCATAAAGAAAATGATCCACAATCACATTTAAGCAATATTCATATCAAAGTGACTTGCCCAAAGATGTTTAATCTTCGTATTAATGTTTAAACTCAAACATTAATAAAAATTTTGATAATGAAAATTTCAATTACAGTAGTTACAACAATTAAAGCAATGAAGAAGTCTTCAAATATGACTAAACATATAAGTTTTTTCAAATGTTTAAGATATATTACTCAAATGTTTTAAAACGAAAACATGATAATTGATATTTCTTACCATGGATGTTTATTGTTAATCATATAATTGCAATCATGTCAAGTTAATAAGGGAGTGTTAAGAACTTTAGATAAGATAACTCTTGTATCCTTTATTCATGATCATAAATCCTTTGTTTATACATTAGATGAAGACTGTTGGACTTCATCTTCCAACATGTCCTTTGGAATCCTTGGAGAATATTCATCTTCACATATTTATGATATTTACAAATTAATAGTGGAATCATAACTTCATATGATTATGTTTCTAACGTCCCCCACCCCTTCAAGATATGGAATTTCATTATCAACTTCATAATATGACTTTATATGGGCAATTTTTTTCCAAATGATCAAGCTTCCTTTCAATAGACTCGTCATTTTTATTTATATCAAGAAAAATGACATCTTTGGAAAGAATAAATTTATTTTTTACCTCATCATAAAGAAGATACACCTTGGAGATGTTTGAATACCCCAAGAAAATGCAATTTTGATTTCGAGCACCAAGCTTTCCTCTTTGTTCATTTGGTATCAAGGCATAGCAGTGGAACCAAATCCCTAAGATGCCTCACCAAAGGGATGCAACCATACCACATTTCATGCAGAGTTTTGTTTTCAATAGCATGAGTTGGACTTCTATTTCTCAAATAGATTGCACATAACATTGCATCACCCTAAAACATTAGTTTGACATTCTTGAAAAACAACATCATATTCATGATGGTTTTATTCATTCTTTTTGCCACAGTTTTGTTGAGGGTTGTAAGGAACTATAGTCAGATGTCCAATCCCTTGTCGACGGAGATGGTCTTCAAAATAGTTAGAAGTGTATTATTTTCCATTAGCAATATGAAGTGTTCCTATATGAGATTGTGCTTCATTTTCTATCCATGCATGAAAATTTATGAATGTTTGAAAAGCTTCAAAATTATTCTTTAACAAATCTACCGAGCACATTCTTTTGTAGTCGTCATCAAAGGTCATGATATATTTATTTCCATCGGCATAAGGAACATGCATGGGGCCACATTAGTCAGAGTAAATCAGATCTAAATTTCTACATGCTCTGAATTTTGACTCTTGAAATGGCTACTTACTATGTTTGTGTAACATGCATGCATCACATTTGTTTATCTTCTTATGAATGGTGGACAAACCATAACCACCATTCTTTCTCAACTAGTGAAGACTATTGTAATTTAGATGACCATATCTAGCATGTCATAAAAGATTGGATGATAGAGTACCTTTTTCATGTTGTGAGAGGTAGGAAAAGTTATAAACTCTTCCATATGAACCTTTATGCTTTAAAAACTTTCCATCTTCATATCCAATCATGATGACCTGGTTTTCAGAGGTCTTCCTTATCTCTATGAATCCATCGAACATGTGGATGGAATGGCCTTGTTGTCAAATTTGCATTAAGGACAATAACCTTCTTTACAACTATAGAAGATAAAGAAGACTGTGCTATAAAAAATCAAGGAATCCAAACAATTTGAGCATAATGGAACCAATTCCCTTTGGTTTGAGGTTGGATTTGTTAGCAAAATACACTATGCCATCTACATTGTCATTCAAATCTTCAAAACAATCTTTTCTATATGTCATGTTGGATGTTGCACCAGTATGAAGCAGCTAATTATCTTTGTAAGATGAAAAATATCTGATTTCGTTTATTCCAATATCACAATGTGCAACAATACAATGAGAAGATTTGGGAGCTTTACCAACCTCTTGGCTCTTACTTTTGTCTTTGTCCTTATGTTTGTCTTTCTTTGGTGGAATCCTAAGGGGCCTAATATTGATTTGCTTCGTGTCCATTACTTCCACAACGGTTACACTATGAGTATGTTCCATTGCTTAATATTGAGTTGTTTCTACCCCTCTGCCTTTGAAATTCCTTCTTCCTTGACCTCTTTTACTATTATCTCCCTTGGAAGAGACTTTTGACTGGTTCCTTTCTTTTTTAGCAAGGAAAAGGGTCTTTCCAGAGGGCACTGCTGCAGATGTAGATGCTAATGAATGCATCTTCTGCAACTGTCACCTGCAAATTAACAGTGTTTTGGAGAATAAGAAGAAGATAAGGTGTAAGTATAAGTCTCTGCTACCTTGTTTACAAATATTTTATTTACTGTTTCTGTGCACCATATTATATTTTTGCAAACAATATGATATTTCTACATACTCTATACTATTTTTGCAAACACTATATTATTTCTGCAACTGATCCTAAAACAAAGGATAAGTCCTATAACTTGAAATATCCAATACCCTTACAAATGATTCACTGGCGCTGCAATTCCTTTTGAAACATTAAACCCTGAGCCTCTTTAAAAGTTTGCTTTCTTCAATAAGAAAAGTGAATGAGTGTAAACAATAATTCAAAGCAGCTTCTATACCAGTGAATCATTTGTTGATTAAGTTGTCATTGATGCCAACAATATATATTCATTGATGCCAACATGTCTTGGTGCCCTTTGAGGAGCCCCTGATGGTTAAGCAAGTGTCAGTGTCTAAGGAGACCTTTTGATCTTGTCCAAGCCCAAGTTTGAAGCCCTTGGGACAATGGCAAAAGCCTTAAACACTCTATAGAGTGTTTAAGTACCCCAAAGATGTTTTACAGTTCCTCGGTTATTTCTCTGGTTCCCCGGTACCACAACTTATGCCCCAATATCCTACAAAAGTGTCCTTGGTGGGTTGAAGAAGTTCCAAGAGTCTAAATAACTCTTTTAGTGGTCATTTGTGTTTATTCAGTTCATGGTACACAGGAGAAGGTCTAGCAACCCCATAGCTGATGTCATGATGGACATTGACCCTTGGAGGTCTCTTGGTGTGGTTGAGGTGGTTGAAGAAGCCTATGAAGCCCCTTGCTTGATGAAGAATCCATTGGACCCACATTTGATGACTTAATGGTCCTTGTACCCTTAAATGTGATGATGTGATCATTAATGACTTGATTAATACTTGGAACCCTTGATGAATATCTTGATGCTCGTGTAGCCCTTGTTGGGGTCATGGAACCCTTGGAGATGGTCATTCTACATGAGAAGGGCTGGCACCCACGTAAATGGTGGCATGATGACCCTTGGACACTGTATGACCATTGATGGTGCATTTGGAAATGATTTGGGTCTTGGAATCCATACATGTGGTGGTTTGTAAGCGCATGATTGTTGGAGCCTTTGATACGATGGAATATTTGGTAATGATGCCCTCATCACTTGGAAATGGAGTCCTATGTGATGGGCTTGAAGTCCATGGAAATTTTCTTGTTTAAATATAATATGATATCTTTGAAAGAGTCCTTGAAACCCTTTTATCTGGTGCCTTAGGTCTTGAACCATGGTGATGTATGGTCCTCTTTGTGGTTATATGACTATTGGGATGTAGATGGAGGTATATCCCATGGAAGTGCCTTGATATGTTGAATAAGACTTTGAAACTCTTTTAGTTGGTTGTATGGTCTTTAGCACCCTCATGTGTGGAGTATTTGACGTCCTGGACATATTGAATAATTTAAGGGTATTAGAACAAGAATTTGCAAATAAACCCATCATACGGAGATATTCCTCATCAATCCATTTACGTTGATATGTGGAGCATATTCTAACTCCTTACGGTTGAATAAATATGAATTTTTGAAGTTGGTATTAGATTATGGCAAGCATATCTTGGGCCAAAAATAGTCTTCACATAAATTGCACAAGAAAATGTAGAGGAGAATAATATTGGAAAACTTCCATTTTCTATATTCAGTAATACAATGGTGTTATAATAAATAGAATTCCAATCATGTGGATAGGATTCGAATCTACCAACTAAACCTTACTAACTGGCTAACTAGAATTGTCTTAAATCACTATCGGAGCTCACTAGTCTAACTCCACATGTCTAATTCATTTAATAATAAGTTAAAACTAGTTAAACCAGTTAAATTAATGAGGTACGTGAGAAAAGTTGCCTACTCCCATGCAGCCATGTAAAATTGCCACTGACTAAACTGAAAGACATCTAACTAAATGTAACTGGAGATTGACTTAGCATAACTACCTACCTACCACAACCAACCGATGGAGGCTAGTGGTGGCACTCATAGTGGCTCCTAAAATGTAGGGATTGGTCTCATAGGCACATCAACTCATGCATGCACATGCAGTAAGTGGCACATAACCTCTCTATGTGTTCCACACTCTAGTGGTTGGTACCGATGGACTCAGTGGCACTGGCAGACCCAAAGGCTCTGGTGGACCCAATGGCACCAAACTTAAGTAAATGACTCCTAAGTTAGGAATGACGATCTAATAGACTATAAATGGAAAAGGAGACAAAGAGAGGATTAATAATAATCCTAACACCCACCTTTGATCCTAAATTTGGACGACCTAAGCTCTGGTAACTCAGACCAAAGGTCACCCATTACAATCTAAAATTAAAAAATATTTATCCATGTAAAATGAGGAAAAAAGCAAAACCGTGTGGGGAAAATCCTTCCTAGAAAATAGACATGGCATAGAGATTTAAATGAATATCTTCACTCTATCTTTGTTCTTCACTTGAATAAGCTGGATGTACTACTTCTTGGTGAAAAAATTTGTATAGTTGTTGTAGATGCCTTGATCATGTATCATATTTTCAATGTTGTGTAGACAAAAACCATGAGGAGAAGCCCCTTGTAGCTCATATTTTGGTGATGAAGGAGCATCATGTGAGTGATATTTGATGTGACAACATAAAATGTCAGATCTAAACATAAAATTAGAGATGGAAAAGAGATATGTGCAATCATCTCCTAACCAAAGAACCTCAATGAAATCGGCATGCACAATTTATAGCGTAGTTGCGTAATCGTGAACCCGATCATGAACCTTCTTTCCAAACTGATGTGAAACCTTTCTAATTCTGTAATAGAGATTATTAGGCTCCGATATATCAGAAATTAAGTGATATGGAGCAGAAATCAACTAAGGTATAGTGGCTCCAAAATCTGGTTAAGTTCCAGTAGGAATACTAGGTTCAACTAGTCTACATTAACAATTGCGAAAATCTGGTGAGCACAAGGATCTAAATTTCGAACTAATAAAAGTTATATAAGACCCAAATATTTTTAATAAAAACCCACCTATAGCCAATGATAAGGAAAACCAACCAATGATAACAACTTTCACCAGTGATACAGTATAGGAAACCATGAAATTGTCTAGTTTACCAACTGAGGAGTTTGGGAGTTGTAGGGTCTTTTGAGTATCAAATGGATGGGACAGAGGTGTCAAAACATGCATATAATCCTGCAAATAATCTTCTAAATCAGAGAAAGAAGCATCTGAAAGGATTTTGAAGGATACGGATAAAGAAAAGTCAGAAACTAGTGGTAAAAAACTAGTATTGAGAGGAGATGGATAGGTATTTATTCAATGGGAGGAAAAGAGATTTCTGATTTTGATATATCCAAATGAGTATCAAAATCAAAGATACCAGAAACATACTTTATTTTAGAAACCAAAACATACTTTATTTTAGAAACCAAAGCATGAGCATCATTACCTTCTAATTGCACAGTGTTACAGTGCCCCTGGGGATCAACAAATTTTTCCCTTCTTGCAAAATCTGGAACATCAATGTTGTTGTTTTCGAGCAACTGACTCATGATGTGCATTTTATTTTTAAAGCAAGATTTTTCATTATGAGAAAATTTGCTGCAACGAGTACACTATGATCTTCCTTTCTTGTTTCCCTTCTTCTTGAAATTCGATCCTTCTTCAGTAGAGTTAGAACCTTCATCTTCGGAGTTTGACTTTGTCTTTTTCTCCTTCACTTTTAGCTTTACATTGGACTTGAGATTCTTCCTTCCAAGAGAAACAAGTGCATGATCCTTCGAGGTTTTGAGAGTCCCCATTTGAATCAACTTGATCTTCTCTTGTACGAGAGAATCTATGAATGCATCCAAGGATGGCATCCTCCAATTTCAGACTGCAAGCTTAGTTGCATAGAATGTTGACACAACAACTGAGTATTCCGAACCCAGCTTTGATAGAATGGAGAGGATTAACTGATCTTCTTCCTTTATAATCCCACAATGCTTGAGAAAAATCGATACTGACTTAAACTTGGTGATGAATTCCTCAATGGATATGAATTCACTTGGTCTCAATGAGATCAACTCATTCTCTAATTGATATCCTCTAAGATAATCTTGCTTTCCAAAGAGGGATTCAAGTTTGATCCACACTTCATTAGGGCAGGTCAAGCCATCAAGATGAAAAATAAGTTAAGGAGAGAGAGAGAGAGAGAGAGATCCAAAGCATGCCATAAGCTTCATCCTTCATGTTATGCCACCTTGCTTTCTCAGCAACTGCATTAGGCTCGATTTATAAGGCCATAGTAACTCGGTAGAGACCTTTGTTCCGCAATAGTATCTCAGTATTGGCTTTCCATTCATAATAATTGAATGAAGTCAAGGTTACTATATTAGATAGATCCATGCTTTGTTGTTGTGCTGGTGGTGAGAGAACTAAATACCTGCACAAAACTAGAAAGACATTTTTTGTTTAGCTTGATCAAGCTTTGATACCATATTAGATTATGGCTGGCGGATTTTAGGCCAAAAACAGTCTTCACATAAATTGCACAAGAAAATATAGAGGAGAATAATATTGGAAACCTTCCATTTTATATATTCAGTAATACAATGGTGTTACAATAAATATAATTTCAATCAAGTGGATATGATTCGAATCTACCAACTAAACCTGACTAACTAGCTAACTAGGAGTGTCTTGAATCACTATAGGAGCTCACTAGTCTAACTCCACATGTCTAATTTAGTTAATAATAAATTAAAACTAGTTAAACCAGTTAAACTGATGAGGTAGGTGAGAAAAGGCGCCTAATCCCATGCAGCCATGCAAAACTGGCGCTAACTGAACTGAAAGACATCTAACTGAACATAACTGGAGATTGACTTAGCATAATTACCAACCTACCACAACCAACTGATGGAGGTTGTTGGTGGCACTCATAGTGGCTCCTAAAATGTAGGGATTGGTTTCAGAGGCACATTAGCTCATGCATGCACATGCAGTAAGTGGTAGATAACCTCTCTATGTGTTCGCCACACTCTAGTGGTTGGTACCGGTGGATCCAGTGGCATTGGAGGACCCAAAGGCTCTGGTGGACCCAATGGCTCCGAACTTAAGTAAATGACTCCTAAGTTAGGCATGATGATCTAATATACTATAAATGGACAATGAGACAAAGGGAGGATTAAAAATAACCTAACAGTTGGTGCACCCCACCTTTTTGGGTGAGTCGACCAAACAAAAGAGAATTTAATTATTTGTAAGTTTGAATTGCATGTCGGCCCAAGGTAATAAATTTTCTCCACAACCTATATAAATAGAATATCAAACATTTCATTTGTTCATCATCAATTCTCTCAGGAATTTTTCAACTCTTGGAGAAGTGCGAAATTTTGTGACACATAATTTTTTGGGCATCTTCACTAAAATTGGCATAACTTTCTCATACGGAATCAGAATTACAAAATTCCTGGCTCATTGGAAAGCTTTTTACGAGGGATGACATGTTCTAGTGTTTCTTTTGGTTTGTCTATTGTTTCTTCATCTTATGATCTTCAAAAAGGTATGGATCATGCTCCTGGGTTTCTCTTGTGATGGCACATGTCTCTCATGGATAAAGTTCATCTTTGATTTTAGTATGTGAGGCTATATATAGGTATATATCCTTGAAGTCATTGGATATGTTATGTAGGCTATGGTGATGGTTATATTTGCATATATATTGATGTGATGTTGATATAGATCTTTATGATTACCTTGGATGTTGTTGGCATAGTTCTTGGTGCTTATCTTGATTGTTCTATAAGTGTAGTATTGAATGAGAAGTTGACGTGTAAGTAGTAGATATTGTGAGTTATTTCTTTGATCAACCTAAATGTTTTATTTGAAAATTAATTTGACAAGTATTGATCATTGTGTCTTTGAACTAAGTGGAGCAGGATTGTTATTAACTGTTAATGAGAACCTTTGACAGTATTGTAAGTGACTATTTGCTTGATACTTGTTTGATTTGTTGACTTGATTTGAGTGGAGTAAAAAATCCTTTTGTGTCTAAGAGTTTATGAGATTGACTGATTTTGACATAATTGGTTAAGTCTCTTATCTTCTTGGATGAGGTTAGTTGGTTGAGGTTTATCATGTTTAATTGTCAAGTATTCTTTGACTGTGATTGAGGTTGGTTGTGGTCTCATTGAGTTGAGTGTGATTGGACAGAGTTTGGTTGACTATATGTGAAGTCTCTTGGTTGCTCAAACATGTCTCTTGATGAACTAGGCCAAGTAAGAAGGTTTGGTTGAATGTCAAAGCACTTGATTATATTAATACAATATATGATTGATTTGGAATAGATACACAAGTAGCTTGGTACGTGTTGGTTCAGTTAAGTAGGAATGGCACAGGTTGTCTTATGTGCACTTGGTTTAACTTAGATTGGTTGAGTTGCATGATAATTTGGTTTGACTTAGGTGGAATGAGTTTGGTTTGTATTTGGTTAGACTCATATTGATTGAGTCGTATGATCTGAGCAATAGATTGATTAGACAGATTGACTGTACATGTTGATGAGCAGTGTGATACAGTGGACAATGATCAGTTGATGAGTAGTGATCAGATGATGAGCAATGGTTAATAGTGGTAGTGGTTGTGAAGTGTGGTACAGATTATGCAGTGTAGTACAGGTGTTGATTAGCAGGTCCGTGGGATCAGTGCGGTCATGGTTCAAAAGTTTGTATCTTCATATCAGGGTGGCAAGACGGGGCAAGGAAAGGGGGTTGTAGCCTCCTTCCAGTTGTAGCTGGAGAACTGGAGTTGTTGTAATAAGGGGGTTGTTGCCTCCTTCCACTTATTTCTGGAAAAATATTATAAAGCCTTCTGTGGTTTTTCCCCCATTACTTGGGTTTCCACATAAAATCTGGTGTTCTGTGTTTCATGCTATGCTTCTGATGTGATGATGATATAATGATAATATGATAATGCATAATACTAAATAAGTTGTTGATTGTTAATAAAAGTGAAAAAGTAATAGAAGTTGTGCACACTGATTCACCCCCCCTCTCACTGCAACTAGTGTGTCCAACGATTGGTATCAGAGTGGGTCTTCACCATAAATCCTTACCAGCTTCAAGTAGATCCTTGAGACGCCATGGGGTTCTCAATGAATGAAGTACCATTGGCATGTGAGTCAAATTATTACTTGATCTAGAAAATGAGAATGAAGGCTTATCTTGAGGCAATTGGTGTATGGAAGTCAGTTGTTATTAGATATACACCTCCAAATAAAGTGAAAACAACAGCTCAGAAGAAAGCAAATAAAAATAATTCTATGGCTATGGAAGCCATCCTTAAAGGCCTAAAAGATATCCAAAATAAGAAGATAGGGAAGTACATATCAACTAAGGAATAATGGCTCAGATCAGAACAACACTACTCCAATAAAGAAGAAGAAGCATAGGTTATGGAATTAATGCTTGAATATCTAAAATATATCCAAAAGGAGAAAATAGGAAAGTGCAACTCAGTTGAAGTATTGTCGTTCAAAATAAATCAGCTAAACTTATATGAAGAACAAGAAGCAGAAGACATCCCCATCAAAAGGTCAATACAAGATACAGGTAGGTATGAAGGTAAGTCTCCTGAACACTCTATTTGTAATTTGTTTAAAGAGATATGTTTATCATGTATACAAAATTATAAGAGCTATTCTAAATTCATTGAATGCAATACTTCATATTATGATGACAATCCTTGCTCTCTGATAAGTGGTATTAAGATAGATAACGAAATTACTAATGTTTCGCAAGAAGTGAAAAATACTTGTGAACAGAACCAAGTATTGCAAGAGTAGTTGGACAAAGCCGAGAAGAGGAATCAAGAAGAATCTGAGAAGGCCACATAGACCATAATTAATCTGAAACTCCATGTCGAAGAAGCTACCAGAATCAAAGAAGCCATATCCAAATCCTTGAAAGACAAACTTGAGAAGTCAGCCACAAAAATTGAAAATCAATCAGAATAAATTGTCAATCTTAGAAGACTGCTAGAAGATAAAGAAAAAAGAGTTAATCTGCAAGTTGCATGACAAAGACAATGAGATAAGTTCCTACAAGACTAAATAAATATTGGAAGAGAAGTTAAGAATAAAACAAGAACTTGCAATCAAATCCTTGAAGGAAGAGTTACAGAAGGTATGTCTGACAAACTTTGAATTTGAAAACGACTTCTTAGAACTCAGAAAGAAGAATCATGCACTCAAAGGTCAACTGCAACAATCCCACAATGATGATCAAAATTCAACAAAGGATAGATGGAATACAATATCTTGATCTGAACAAACAAGTAGAAGAAATCAAGAAAATAGAAGAAGATCTAACTAGACAACTCCAAGAAAAGATAGAAAACTGTCAAAAGCAAGAATTGAAGATCCTCTCTTTGAAGGAAGACCTAGACAAAACAATTGCTTAGTTAAAGACAAATTCGAAGATCGAGAATAATAGTGAAGACTCTATGGAAGAGGAAGAAAAGACTAACAGTTATACACGTATTCTTAAAA
This sequence comes from Pseudotsuga menziesii, assembly GCA_001517045.1. Lineage (NCBI taxonomy): Eukaryota > Viridiplantae > Streptophyta > Pinopsida > Pinales > Pinaceae > Pseudotsuga > Pseudotsuga menziesii. The sequence continues at coordinate 145,001 of LPNX011155683.1, forward strand.
GATTCCATGATCAACAAGAACCAAAAGAAGTTATAGCTCAGAGATATCTTATGATGTTCAATGGCTAATGTTACAAGTGCAATAATTATGGTCACAAAGTCATTCATTACAAAGATCATGAAAATATCACGCCAAGAAGAAATCAAGATGGTTTTTGCGTTCAGTGTTACAAGCGCTATCATTATGATCATTTTGCAAAACATTGCAGGATGTAGGGACCAATTAAATTTTGGGGAAGAAAACAAGTTCAATCAAATGATATGAACAACCATCAGCCTACTAAAGTATGGAGAAAGAAGTTAGTAGATTGCACCATTGATCAAAATAGAAATGATGAAAATCTTGGGAAAAAAAATACAGTTTTGAATACTATCGACCCATGATATGAAGAATGTGTAAAAGGATATGTGTACCTAATTATTAGATTTGAGTATCGTAGTTGGTTCCAGCAGTATTCGTGTGATAGAATACAAGTCCGCCAAAGTAGCATAAGTGATAAGAGAAGCAGTATTTCCAAAAGAAGGTCTTGTTGCCATTAATGCAAACAGGAAGAAAAGTTGGAAAGGAAGAGAAAGTTGATGACAAGGGGAACATGACCAGAGAGGGAGCATGCCCTAAAGGGGAGCAGTATGGTCAAGTAATGTTCCCTTTGACATTAATTTCAAAGGGGGAGAGAATTTGTGAATAAGGGGACCATGTTCTGAAGAAGAGTTATGGTGTTGTCATCAATGACAAAGGGGGAAATAGTTTATTAAGTTGTCATTGATTCCAACAGTGTATATTCATTGATGCCAACATGTCTTGGTGCCCCTTGAGGATCCCCTGAGGGTTAAGTAAGTGTTAGTGTGTAAGGAGACCTTTTGATCTTGTCCAAGCCCAAGTTTGAAGCCCTTGGATCCCTTGGGGCAATAGAAAAATCCTTGAACACCTCATAGAGTGTTTAAGTACCACAAAGATGTTTTATGATTCCCCAGTTGTTTCTTTGGTTCCCCATTACCACAACTTATCCCCCAGTACCATAAAAAAGTGTCCTTAGTGGGTTGAAGAATTTGCAAGAGTACAAATAACCCTTTCAGTAGTCATTTGTGTTTATTGAGTTCATGGTAAGCCAAGAGAAGGTCTAGCGACCCCACAGGTAATGTCATGATGGATCTTGACCCTTGGAGGTCTTCTGGTGGTTGAAGAAGCCTATGAATCCTCTTGCTTGATGAAGAATCCCTTGTACCCACATTTGATGACTTAATGGTCCTAGTCCCCTTAAAGGTGATGATGTGGTCATTAATGACTTGATGAAGACTTGGAACCCATGTAGCCCTATTGGGGGTAATAGAACCCTTAGAGATGGTCATTATGCATGAGAAGGTCTTACACCCACATAAATGGCGGCATGATGACCCTTAGACACTATATGATCATTGATGCTGCATTTGGAAATTATTTGGGTCTTGGAATCCATACATATGGTGGTTTGTAAGCCCATGATTTTTGGATTCTTTGATATGATGGAATATTTGGTAATGATGCCCTCATCACTTGGCGATGGAGTCCTATGTGATGGGCTTGAAGTCCATGGAAAGTATCTTGTTTAAATATTATATGATATCTTTGAAATATTCCTTGAAACCCTTGCATGTGGTGCCTTGGGTCTTGAACCATGGTAATCTATGGTCCTCTTTGTGGTTATATGGCTATTGGGATGTAAATGGAGGTGGATCACATGGAATTTCCTTGATATTTTGAAGAAGACTTTGAAACTCTTGTAGTTGGTGGTATGGTCTTTGGCACCCTCATATGTGGGGGCTTTGACGTCTTGGACATATTGAAGAAGTTAAGGGTATTAGACCAAGAAATTTCAAATAAACCCATCATAGGGAGATAGTCCTCATCAATCCATTTCCGTTGATATGTGGAGAATCTTCTAACTCCTTACGGTTGAAGAGATATGGATTTTTGAAGTTGGTGCACCCCACCTTTTTTGGTGAGCCAACCAAACAAAAGAGAATTTAATTATTTGTAATTTTGAATTGCATTTCGTCCCAAGGTAATAACTTTTCTCCACAACCTATATATACAAAATATAAAACATTTCAATTGTTCATCATCAATTCTCTAAGGAATTTCGTAACTCTTGGAGAAAAGTGCGAAATTTGTGACACATAAATTTTTGGGCATCTTCACTAAAATCATCATAACTTTCTCATACGGAATCAGAATAACAAAATTCTTGGCTCGTTGGAAATATTGTTACGATGGCTATGTGATGACATGATCTAGAGTTTATTCTAGTTTTTCTATTGTTTCTTCATCTTATGTTCTTAAAAAATGTATGGCTCATGCTTCTCGGTATCTCTTGTGATGGCACATGTCTCTCATGGATAGAGTTTGTTAGCACAGTATTAATTTTATTCATGCAGGAGTTGGCGTTATGATCGAATATATTTCAAATATTTTCTCGATTTGGAAGGTTTGCAAGACAAAAGTATTTCATTGGTTATTTGAGCAAAAAGAAAAAAAATTATGATTTGAAAGGATTTTATTCTTTTTGAATAAAACATAAACAATGATTTTATAGGTAAATTTGGCTTTAGAATCAAGTTATTATATTTTTTTTATCAAGGTTCGTTTCTTTTTAAAGAATATGACAAAGGAATTTTTCATAAAATTTTTGGCACAAGGCCGCTCAAACACCAAGAGCCAATGACCGATGGTAGTATAGGGGTCACCACATCAACGCATACCAATCAACACCCACCATCAAAGTCCAAGCGCCAAGCGCACAAGAAATACTACATCACTTTGTTCCTTAATGTATTTAGAAACTGCCAAGGGATATTAATAGTGAAAAATTCAAGCATCCAGCACATGTGCAATAATTCCTTCATTGTAAAAGACAAAATTATAAAGGCATGGATGAAATTGTATGTGAAGCAACGCATTCGCTTGAGAATATTCGGGTCTTTATAACACATAGTTCAAGTGAATTTTCCGTCCGTATTGGCAAATATGGTGACGACATCTTAAGCAATGTAGCAACATGCTGAAGATATAAAACCATTTGTCGGTGAAAACCCTCGCGAGTTAAGGAAGATAAAGGATGTCGTAGTATTCATGTTCGACCGAATTATAAGTTATTGCGTTGGAATTTCTGTACATTCAACATCATTTAGCATTAATATTACCCCATATTTTAGTATTGGATGCATTGGTTATTTCAAGACATTAGGGGCAATTTTTTATCTATTTGCAAATATTTGAGGTGGTCGCTCCATTCAGAACGGTTCATATTTATGAATCGCTAGTAATCAAAATCATCAAGCATTGCAAAGAATGTTTGATTGCTTTTGCCACCGGGAAACTTTTAGGTTTGAATATTGGAAGTGTTTGGGAGAGCCGTGGAACAAAGAAGGAAGATGTAGGACATGAGCATGATGATGAAGCTTTGACACGAAATCTTCATAACGTGGAATTACACAAAGAACTTGCTGCTACTCAGGATGAATTTTACCGTCTTAATCAGATTGTGGGCAATGTTCAACATTGATTGGGTGAATGATAAATAAGAGAAGGCTAATAAATGACAGGAAATTTAGGCGTAAGATAAATGGAGAGTTATTGTCTATAAAATCAAAGGTAAAATCAATGGTGCAGGTAAAAACTCAATTGCATCCAAAGACCCAGAACATTTCTGTCGATTAAAATGCTAGCAAGTTAATTTTGTGAACCATTGCGGAATGGTGTTAAATTTCCAACCAAATGAATAGTCAGATCTGCAGCTGAAAGAGATCTATGGTCGACATAATTTTTTATGCCACAACATGCAAGAATAAATTAAATTTCAAAACCAACGGATTTAGATGCTCGTGGTTAAATTCAAACCACGCATCCACACCACATTCTTTTTCCAAGTTGATCGACGACCAAATAAATTTCCGCTGCAGGAATGTGTTGTCTCATTAAAATTTTAAAACTCAGCGGAATTTTGTGTTCGTGGTGAAATTGAAACAACGTGTAGGTGCGACATAGTGTGACCAAACAAATCGACGGGTGTAAAATTTTTCCACTGGATTAAAGTGTTCAATGTTTAATATGGTAATGGTTGAGCGAAATTTGTTTGTATGGCGAAGATGCAAAGGAATAGCTTTGAGAATCCTTGCATAAACTATGAAATTGAAAAGCTACATCAACACTTAAGCCGTCATATTTAATCCTGAATGAAAGGAATTGAACTCAGAAGGCATTGATTGGATGAAAATTGAGTTTCAAGACAATCAAGAATGCTTAGAACTCATTTAAAAGAAATCATGGCTTATTTCTTTACCGGATGAAGAGCCACATTACCAGAAGGGACTAATTTAATTATAATCAGTGAGCTTAAGCGAAATTTAAATGATAACTCTTGTTTAGAGGGAAACATGGAAAATACATTGCCACACTTCATTCAAATGTATCAAATCAAACATATTACAAGATTCCAAACATTTTTGAACTCAACCTTGTGTTGCTACAAATTCACAGCTGTAGATTGTTGAAGATTGTCCGCATATCTATATCAAGTTATCAGACTCAGTGTCTAAAGGATAAATATCATCTACCGGTGTTAGCATTTCGTAAATGTGTAGAAAGCAGAGGAAGTAGATTTATTTTATGAAATTAACTGTTTAAGTCATCAAATTCAAGCAACTGTTTTCGCCAAATGGGAGTTCATATTAAGAAACTGAGAGAGGCTTTTATTCAGTATGTTCCAATATACAATAACCTCTCTTGGTTTTTACACAGGTTTCAAATTTTTGGAGAGTCGAAGTTATATTCACGGTGCATTTTTCCAGAAATTCAAAAGATTGTCTGAGTCATCAAATTCAACTACATATTCTGAAGAGATGGAGGGGAATCTAGAAAAATGAAGAAATGCGTTTTGTTGGGGACAGATGGAATTACAATAACCTCTCTCAGATTTCACACAGCTATCACCATTTGAGGTATACAGGTGGGGCTTTGAATCCTATGTTTCATCAATTTGTCTCGTGAAAGAGGTGAAATGATGAAGATTAGGGGACAACTATATAAGAACAAGTGTTTGCAATGAAGAAAGGATCCTTCACCTCTAATGTTGAAGAACAATTCAAGGCTAAGTCGGCACAAGACTATTGGGGGTGCTCTGAAACATCATTTTCAAGAAGCAAGAATGATTCCCACATGCCATATTTGTTGTTTTGATCGAGCACATGCATCATCGCATGCTTTACCAATTTGTTTGTGATCATGGAAAATATGCCACCTTGAGAATTTGTTAGGATTTTGATTCTCACGGTGTAGCTGATTTTGGCTTTGTTTCGAGGTTGGTATCGGGAGCATATTACACTATAAATGTAACCTCAATGGAGGAGTAAAGGGTTCGACATTCATTTTTGAAGCCTTATGTGCTTGGTTTTGTAGTTATGCAACTTTCTTGGAAGTATTAATGAAAAATATTCTTCTGGGTTTCTGAGATTCATCAAGGTGTGTATGATTCAGTCTGTGTTTCCTCTATTTCCCATTTTCATGCATGTATACTCTACTAATACATTTCTAGATTGTATGCAAGGAATTCATTTAAACACTCCTTCATTAGAAATCGTCTTTGTTATGTGTTATAAAGGCTGTTATAGAATTCATCCGTTGCTAAATTATTTGTTTTAGTTATTAGCCTTTATTATGCTTATGCTAAAGGTGTTCCAAGAGATTCATCCATAGATAGGTGCCTCTTGTTTAACTCGCCTTTCTCTCATTTATGTCTATAATTACTTCAAGATATTTTGATTGAATGTGACACCCATGTTGCCTCAGATTACAAAGGAAAACCACCACTCATTATTGCTCTAAAACCCTTGAATGATTCAGGCTGTGACTCCATTGCCCAATGGTATTTAACATTTTTCTGTCTTACAATCTTTAAATTTACAAAAAAAAATTGTTTCCATCCATAACCTATCCTTCCAAATGTTTGCTTAAAGTTGTATATATATGTGAATAACCCTGTGACATAGAGAGAACCCTCTCTGACTGTATAGGCTAGAATACAATCTAAATATTGGTTTGAAATGGTTACCCCAGTGATCTCCTACCACAACCATAGGAAAATCATTGGGTGATAACATCTTGGCGTCATTGTCGGGGAGCTAATTGCTACTATCTCCTTGAAGCAACGACATTGTCCTAGTTCTACGACCTCGTTGAGCAACCGGTCATAGACACATGTTGGTTGTATATGCTCTGGGGACTCCACACAAATATTTGGAAGGTGACTCCATTGGGAATACCGGCGACTCCATTCTCAAAGAATCCAAGTTTCAGTGACTCCACTGGTGACATGAACCAGAGATCAAGTTTTCAAAGGGAACTCGCAGAGTCTACTAGGGAATGAGCTCATTGTAAAGGAATGGAAATGCATATGTGAATATTCTCCAAGATATCTTATCCTTTCTTGTAAAAAAATTCCTATCTTTTCCTAATCTAGTCAAAACAGCTTTCCATTTTTTATTGCACTCAAAACAAGACCATAGTTTTACACCTATATATCCTTCTTTAAGAGCTGAAAGCATCTCTTCATCTTGTACATATGATTTTGACCAAGATATTTCATTCAAGCCACGTAAGAGCGATGATTATCCCTCTAAAGCTCATGGTACTACAATTGATAATACATCCTTTTCACATAGCCTTGTTTCTTCCAAGATTTCAAACCGGTATAGACCACTTCACCTACCCCCTGTCCTTCATGATTTTCCTACAAAGCACTACAAATACCTTCCTAGATTTGATGGAGAATCTAATGACCTTACAACTAAGAAACATCTTCAAGCTTTTGAGCATTTCCTTTACCTTTTCGAAATAGAGCATGATGATGTTTGTATGAGGGATTTTTCCCAATCTTTGCAAGGAGATGTTAAGGAATGATTTAGACATTTGCAGCCTAAATCCATTGATACATGGGAAGGATTTTCTGATATATTTTTGAATTTTTGGGGTAAGAGGAGGTCATTGTACCAAGTCCTTTCAGAGTTTCATTCCATGGAGAAACAAGAAGATGAAACTCTGTCCAGTTTTAATAGGAGGTTTGCAAGCTTTTATTATGATATGCCTAAAGAGATTCAACCACTTGAAGATGTTGCTAAATTATGTTATGCATTAACCTTTCCTCCAGAATTGTCTCTTCTTCTTTTGGAGAGAAAATCAGTCACTTTGTAGCATATGTTCATTGATTGCTTGGAAGTTGAAGACAATCTTAGAATGTCTAAAATAATTGTAGAATGGGATAGTGTAAATGACATGGACAAGGAATTAGATTTGGTTGAGCAACATGAACAAAAAGAAACAATTCCTTTGCATTTCAAACCTTCTTTTAGTAAACATAAAGATGATTAGTCTAGTGATGTAAGAGAAGAGGGTTATACTATTTTCTTTTCTGAAGATTGTAATCAGTCTGTTAAAAATTATGTTATCGATGGTTTTAAAGAAAATTTCATTCCACCTGTGAGTAAGACTACTTGGATGATGTGCCTAAAGAACCACCTGAATATTTTGCAAGTTATGTGCCGGTTAAAGGAGAAAATGTGATTGCAATCCATGAACAAATTTATGAAGACAGGGTGGATAGTGAGCATGCCGAAAATAACTATTTTCCATTGTGTCTTTCCTCGTTTGAATGTCTGAAACAAAGATTAAGTGTTTGTAATTGAACACGGAAACTTGAGGTTATGAATAATGTCATGGCATTTTTAGGAATGGATAATGAGAAAGGTGAGAAATCATGCAATCAATCCCAGCATGTGGAAGAGCCAACAGCTTGCAATGAAGGATTAAATAATAAAGAAGAGGATGAGGGTTTTCCAAAGAACGTTTCTTCGTGTCTTTCAGATTTAGAATTTATATGTCAAGAAGAAATCATTTCGCTTGATTTTATTGAAGAACACAATGATATTTACTTTGAAACATGTGGAAAGAATCAAGTTTTTAATTTTGGAGTTTTTAATGAAGTTATTGATGTTCCATTTGAAAAATGTCATGAGCATTATTTTCAAGGTTCTTGTGGAAATGAGTTTGACAGTGTGCAAGTGGAGTTACAGTTTGAGCAGCCTTGTCATCGCAAACAATTGACAGAAAAATTTGAAGATTGTCATGCATTTTATGACACAGTGGCTTAGTATATGGAGAAGCTTTGCAGTGATAATAGTTGGTTATGTCTTTGCATTAAATCTCAAGTCCTTTATCATAACTTGTTACCATTATATTTCTATTTTCTGATTTTAATCAAGCATGATGAGGAAGTTGGTGTATTGGATAAATTGCTTGACTGGATTCATTGGAAGTCGAAGTTTATTTGACTTGATTGTTGTGCTTGGTTAAGTAGGATACGTAGGAGAGTGTAAATAATCTCAACATGGCGAACATTTATTTTCTAGCAGTTTCAGTTTGATTTCAGTATGAGTTTAGTTTCAGTTTAGATTCAAGTTCATATTTGTAGATTGCATATGGTTTCAAGTTATGGTTACAGGTCCGAGCAGGTTGAGGTTTCAGAGATAATTGGGAACACTCCAATGGATAAGGCACTTGGCCTATGGGGTTCTTTGCTACTTCGCAGGGAGGCATCCCCGATTGGAGACAGCTGTTAGCACAGTATAAATTTTATTCTTGCGGGAGTTGGCGTTATGACCAAATATATTTCAAAGGTTTTCTCAATTTGGTAGGTTTGCAAGAGAAAAGGATTTCAATGGTTATTTGAACAAAAAGGAAGAATTTTTATCATTTGAATGGATTTTATTATTTTTGAATAAAACATAAACAATGATTTTATATGTAAATTTGGCTTTATAGTCAATTTCTTATATTTTTTATCAAGGTTCATTTCTTTTTAAAGAATATGAAAAAGGATTTTTTCATAAAATTTTTGGCACAAGGTCGCTCAAATACCAAGAGCCGATGACTGATGGAAATATGGGGGCCACCACATCAACGCATACCAATCAATGCCCACCATCAAAGTCCAAGTGCCAAACGCACAAGAAATACTACATCACTTTGTTCCTTGATGTATTTAGAAACTGTCAGGGCATGTTAACAGTGAAAAAGCCAAGCATCTAGCACATGTGGGATAATTCCTTCATTGTAAAAGACAAAATTATAAAGGCACGAATGAAATTGTATGTGAAGCAATGCACTCTATCAAAAAAGTCTTTAGAGCACATAATTCAAGTGAATTTTCCGTCCATATAGGCAAAGGTGGTGATGACATCTTAAACAATGTAGCAACATGATGAAGATATAAAACCATTTGTCGGTGCAAACACTCGCGAGTTAAGGAAGATAAAGGATGTCGTAGTATTCATGTTCGTTGGAATTTTAAGTTATTGCGTTGGAATTTTTGTATATTTAACATCATTTAGCATTAATATTACCCCATATTTAAGTATTGGCCGCATTGGTTATTCCCAGACATTAGGGGCAGTTTTTGCTATTTGCAAATATTTGAGGTGGCCGCTCCATTCAGAATGGTTCACATTTACGAATCGCTTGTATTCAAAATCATGAAGCATTGCAGAGAATGTTTGACTGCTTTTTCCACTAGGGCACTTTTATGTTTTAATATTGAAAGCGTTTTGGAGAACCGTGGAATAGAGAAGGAAGATGTAAGACATGAGAGTGATGACAAAGCTTTGACACAAAATCTTCATAACGTGGAATTACACAAAGAACTTGTTGCTGCTCATGATGAATTTTACTGTCTTAATCAAATTGTGGGAAATGTTCAACATTGATAGTGTGATTGATAAATAAGGGAAGGCTAAGAAATGACAGGCAGTTTGGACGTAAGATAAATGGAGAGTTACTATCCAGAAAATCAAAGGTAAAATCAACGGCGTAGGTAAAAACTCAATTGCATCCAACACCCTGGAACATTTCTGCCGATTAAAATGCTAGCAAGTTAATTTTGTGGACCATTATGGAATGGTGTTAAACCGTCGACCAAATCAACTGTCATATCTACAACTGAAAGAGATCTATGGTCGACATAAATTCTACTGCCACAACATGCAAGAAGAAATTAAATTTCAAAATCAGCGGAATTTAGATGCTCGTGGTTAAATTCAAACCACGTGTCCACACCACATTCTTTTTCCAAGTTAATCGACGACCAAATAAATTTAAGCTGTGGGAATGTGCTGTCTCATTAAAATTTCAAAACTCAGTGAAATTTTGTGTCGGCGGTGAAATTGAAACCACCTATAGGTGCAGCATAGTGTGACCAAACAAATCGACGACTGTAAAAATTTTCCACTGGAGTGAAGTATTCAATGTTTAATATTGTAAGGGCTGAGCGAGATTTGTTTGTATGGCGAAGATGCAAAGGAATAGATTAGAACAACCTTGCATAAACTATGAAAATGAAAAGCTACATCAACACTTAAGACGTCATATTTAATCCTAGACGAAAGGAATTGAACTCAGAAGGAATTGATTGGATGAAAATTGAGTTTCAAGACAATCAAGATCGCATATAACTCATTTAAAAGAAATTAGGGCTTATTTTTTTACCGAATGAAGAGCCACATTACCAGAAAGGGACTGATTTAATTATAGTCACTAAGCTTAAGCGACATTTAAATGATAAATATTGTTTAGAGGGACACATGGAAAATACATTGCCACACTTCATTCAAATGTATCAAATCAAACAGATTACAAGCTTCCAGGCGTTTTTGAACTCAACCTTGTGTTGTTACAAATTCATAGATGTAGATTATTGAAGATTGTCTGTATATCTATAATAGGTTATCAGACTTAGTGTCTAAAGGATAAATAGCATCTACAGGTGTTAGAGTTGCCTAAACATGAAAAAAGCAAAGGAAGTAGATTTATTATATGAAATTAACTTTTTCAGTCATCAAGCTCAAGCAACTGTTTCCGCCAAATTGGAGTGAATATTAAGAAACCAAGAGAGGCATTTCTTCATAATCGGCCAATATACAATAACCTCTCTCAATTTTTACACTAGTATAAAATTTTGAGAGAATCAAAGTCATCTTCACAATGCATTTTTCCAGAAATTCAAAATATTGTTTAAATCATCAAATTCAACTACATCTTCCCAAGAGGTGGAGGGGAATCTAGAAAAATGAAGACATGGGTTTTGTTGGGGATAGATGGAGTTATAATAACCACTCTCATATTTCACACAACTGTCACCATTTGAGGTATGCATGTGGAGCTTTGAATCTTATTTTTCAACATTTAGTCTCCTGAAAGAGGTGAAATGGTGAAGATTAGGGTGCAGCTGTATAAGAACAAGTGTTTGCAATGAAGAAAGGCTCCTTCACCTCTAGTGTTGAAGAATAATTCAAGGCTGAGTCAGCACAAGACCGTTGGGGGTGCTCTCAAACATCATTTTTAACAACCAAGCATGATTCCCAGATGCCATATTTGTTGTTTTGATCGAGCACACGCATCATCGCATGGTTTCCCAATTTGTTTGTGATTATGGCAAATATGCCACCTCATGAATTTGTTAGGATTTTGATTCTCACGTTGTAGCTGATTTTGGCACTGTTGTGAGGTTGATATCGGGAGCATATTACACTATAAATGTAACCTCAATGGAGGAGTAAAGGGTTCGACATTCATTTTTGAAGCCTTATGTGCTTGGTTTTTGTAGTTTTGCAAATTTCTTGGAAGTATTAATGAAAAATATTCTTTTGAGTTTCTGAGATTCATCAAGGTGTTTATGATTCAGTCTATGTTTCCTATATTTCCCATTTTCATGCATGTATACTTTGCTAATACATTTCTAGATTGTATGCAATGAATTCATTTAAACGCTACTTCATCAAAAATCGTGTTTGTTATGTGTTATAATGGCTATCATAGAATTCATCTGTTGCTAAATGCTCTGTTTCAGTTATTAGCCTTTCTTATGCTTTTGCTAAAGGTGTTCCAAGAGCTTCATCATTTATAGGTGCCTCTTGTTTCACTGGGATTTCTCTCATTTCAGTCTATCATTACTTCAAGATATTTTGACTGAATGTGACACCCACGTTGCCTTAGATTACAAAGGAAAATCACAACTCATTATTGTTGTAAAACCCTTGAATGATTCAGGCTGTGACTCCATTTCCCAATCGTATTTAACATTTGGATGTCTTACAATCTTTAAATTTACAAACAAATATGTTCCCATTAGGAACCTAGCCTTCTGAATGTTTGTTTAAATCTATATGTATATGTGAATAACCCTTTGACATAGAAAGAGCCCTCTCTGACTATATAGGCTAGACTGCAGTCTAAATATTGGTTTGAAATGGTTACCCCAGTGATCTCCTACCACAACCATGGGAAAATCATTGGGTGATAACATCTTGGTACCATTTCCGGGGAGCTAATTGCTACTATCTCCTCGAAGGAATGACATTGTCCTAGTTCTACGACCTGGTTGAGCAACCAGTCATAGACACATGTTGGTTGTATATGCTCCGCTGACTCCACTCAAATATTTGGAAGGTGACTCCACTAGGAATACTAGCGACTCCATTCTCAAAGAATCCAAGTTTTAGTGACTCCACTGGCGGCATGACCCAGAGATCAAGTTTTCAAAGGGAAGTGGCAGACTCTACTGGGGAATGAGCTCATTGTAAAGGCATGGAAATGCATATGTGAATCTTCTCCAAGATATCTTATCCTTTCTTGTTAATTTTTTCTTATCTTTTCCTAGGCTGGTCAAAACAGTTTTCCATTGTTTATTGCACTCAAAACAAGACCATAGGTTTACCCCTGTATATCATTGTTTAAGAGTTGAAAGCATCTCTTCATCTTGTACATATGATTTTGACCAATATCTTCCGTTCAAGCCATGTAAGAGTGATGATTATCCCTGTAAAAATCATGGTACTACAATTGATACATTATAGGAAATTTCATTTCAAAATGGGCCTCCTAAGGAAAATAATAAAATAATAGTTAAAATAATATTTATCAATGTTGGAGGAAGAAAAGTAAAAAACTACTTTTTTGTTTGTATTTTCGACATATCTCCCTGTGTTTTTACTCATATTTCTATCGGGAGAGCCCGTTGGATGCGAAATTAAATTTTGCATCCAACGAGCTCTCCCAATAGAAATATGAGTAAAAACACAGGGAGATATGTCGAAAATACGAACAAAAAAAGTAGCTTTTTTATGATACCTATCCCCAAATTTATATTAAAAATTTGTTTAAGACCTATACGGTATTTCAAATTTAAAGCAATTTCATTGGCTAACACATGATGACATGGAATTTGAATTAGGGTTGAAACGCCCATTTTGAGTTGAAATTTCCTCTAATGATACATCCTTTTCACATAGCCATGTTTCTTCCAAGATTTCAAACCAACATAGACCACTTCACCTACCCCCTATCCTTCATGTTTTTCCTACAAAGCACTACAAATACCTTCCTAGATTTGATGGAGAATATGATGACCTTACAGCTGAGAAACATTTTCAAGCTTTTGAGCATTTCCTTGACCTTTTTCGAAATAGAGCATGATGATGTTTGTATGAGGGATTTTTCCCAATCTTTGCAAGGAGATGTTAAGGAATGGTTTAGACATTTGCAGCCTAAAACCATTGATACATGGGAAGGGTTTTCCGATATATTTTTGAAGTTTTGGGGTAAGAGGAGGTCATTGTACCAAGTCCTTTCAGAGTTTCATTCCATGAAGAAACAAGAAGATGAAACCCTGTCCAGTTTTAATAGGAGATTTGCAAGCTTTTATTATAATATGCCTGAAGAGCTTCAACCACTTGAAGATGTTGCTAAACTATGTTATGCATTAACCTTTCCTCCAGAATTGTCTCTTCTTCTTTTGGAGAGAAAATCAGTCACTTTGCAGCATATGTTCATTGATTGCTTGGAAGTTGAAGGCAATCTTATAATGCCTAAAAGAATTGCAAAACGAGATAGTGTAAATGAAATGCACAAGGAATTAGAGTTGGTTGAGAAACATGAACAAAAAGAAACATTTCCTTTGCATTTCAAACCTTGTTTTAGTAAACATAAAGATGATCAGTCTAGTGATGTAAGAGAAGAGGGTTATACTATTTTGTTTTATGAATATTGCAATCAGTCTGTTAAAAATTCTGTTAGCGATGGTTTTAAAGAAAATTTCAGTCCACATATATATGACGAGTATGAGGAGGACTACTAGGATGATGTGCCTAAACAACCAGCTAAATATTTTGCAAGTTCTATGCCGGTTAATGGAGAAAATCTGATTGCAATCCATGATCAAATTTTTGAAGACAGGGTGGATAGTGAGCATGCTGATAAGTGTTATTAAATTTTAATTTAATGTAACGTGTCATACAACACTCACTAAAAGACAAAATTGTGAGATTAAAACGGTTGGGGGGGGGGAGCCCAAAGGTCACAGGGGCAGCCCAAAGGTCACAAGAGGCAGCCCAGAGGTTTTGAGGTTTTGTATAAATATAGAAGAGTTAGATGTAATAAAGGGATTTTTTCCCATATAGATTTGTGAGAGTGTGTTGTAAGAAGAACTATTTACTTTTGCAATAAAGAATTACAAGTTGCCTGTTGGAGAAAGCTTGGTGGAATGTTTCAAATGTTGTGCTATGGATTTGTTGAATGTGAACTATTTCGTTTTTAGCTGTTGTCCATTAACTGTGAGATCGTTCTAACTCTTTGAACCTATGTTCTTATTATGAATGCGCTCTAGTTTATTCTATGAAATTTCCACTGTGGGTAATGAAGCCTTTTCATAAACAATAAGTTATCTTGTTGTTCATATATCTATTAATGTTCATGTGTTTTGAAATAAGTAACAGCTATCTGTGATTTTTCTTAATGCATGCGCATAAATCCATTATTCATTGATAAATGATAATCTTGCTCCCTAGGGATAGGTTAGATAGTTAGTTTTAGTTTCTTGATGTGTGTGATTTAGATGTGAGAGAGTTAAGACGAGAGGTAAGAACCTGTGCATCACATTGTGACCACTCCTCGTACTCTCTATCAATTTGCATTCTTAGATAGGCACTTGCATATCATACTTAAATTCAAAAAACTAAAAATATACACGATGGACCGGGCCGTAACCAGTAAAACCTTGTATTTTGTTACTTGACCTACGGTAGCCAGACCGTAAACAGGACGAATTCCCCATACCAAACAGTAACAGGATAGTTGGGAACGTTTACTGGGGAGAATCCCTAGCTGTTGTTACCTGCAATTTTCCAGGCCTCAACAGTTTTTGGCGCTAGAAGGAGGGTCGCTAGTGCATGGCTGGCCGAGGAAGCCCATTTTCTCGAGATTATTCCACCAGTGACAGTTCTGAAAGCAATATGTTTCCCAATCCAATTCCTGAAGAGAAGGGTAAAGAGTTTTCATATCCTGTCGATAACGAAGTAGTTGACGATTTGAGAAGAATTACTAGGGCTTATGCGAAGAAGATCGGGGGATTACCGATTATCCCTGCCTTACCCAAAAGAGAATATTAGAAGAAAGACCGCTCTATATTGGAAGACGCAGTGTTGGTTGGAGATTTTGAAGAAATGGTAGAAACAGCCTTACAGGAAGTTGTTCAGCCTCTGAATCAGTTGGACCCATATACACCTTACTATTCACCTATTCATTCACCACCTCATTCTCCACCCATAATCATGGCTAATGTAAACGCAAATCAGCCACCCAATCTACCAAATCCACCACCTGCTTGGAGGGCTAGATCACCATTAAACCTAACACCTCCTTTGCATACTTAGCTCAGGCTTTTGTGAAAATGTTGCCTACGTTTGACCCAAGTAAAAAGATTTTGGTAGATGATTATTTGCAAATCTTTTACTTGGCTATAGAAGGACTACGAGCTGTAGAACGTGAAGATGTAGTCTGTAGATTGTTTCCACATACCCTGAAAGGAGCAGCAGGCTCATGGTATTTTGCTCTGCCTGCAAACTCAATCACAGACTGGGACATGTTTGAAAGAATATTCAGAAGTAAACATGCAGTCCAAAAAACTCATGCAGCTCTAATGAAAGGGTTATGCGCTTTAAAGAAAGAAAGAAAATAAAAAGTGCATAGTTTCACTCAAACGTTTGCTGCTTATATAAAGAATTTTTTTGCAACTGATAAGCCATCTGATAAAGTTCTGATTGAATATTATACTTCAGCTCTAGGGCCTGAATTGGCCATGTTTTCCAAGATGTCAGTCAAGCCTACATTGTCAGAAACTTATGAAGAAGTTGAGAGGGTAGAGGCTGAGAAGGAGAGCATAGAAGATTATCTAGAGCAGTTGACAAAAAAAACTTTTGGTAAAAAATCTTTATTAGTGACTAAGCCTAAGGATGAGCAATCTCATGACTTTCAAGGAATGTTGAAAATGATGCAGAAGCTATCTAACAGGGTGATAGATTTGGAAAAAGAAAATGAGGCTCATAAAGCATACAAGCCTTACTATAAAAGGAGAGAAGACAACAATCAATCTAAACCTCCTCCACACAGTCCTGCATCAATGAATTTAACTGAGGTAGGGATGGATAATTTTTGCACTTTTCATCAGTAGCCTCATTCTGAAAAAAAATTGCACTCAATGGATCAATTCAATGACATTAGTAATGAATCAACGATTGGACTCTAAACTAACAACAACTGATGATGAGGAAGAACATAATAGTCAACCCACAGAAAAACAAGAAGAGGATGCTCTGGTTTTATGGGACTGTGTCTCACTTTTTGATACAGAAGAGGAACGCTCACTGAACAGGAAGAAACATCATAAACAAATGTGACAACAAGAAGACAAGGTTTGTTAAATAAATACAATTCAATACTTCCGAAGATTAAGATATTTCAGGAGAACATGAAGAAAATACAAAAGAACAACACAGATGATAAAATACCTGAATTAACCATTACCAGTCAAGATCCGAAACAAGTCAACATACCTATTAAGCCTATTGAAGACAAGGTTGATAATGTCAAGGAAAATCTCAAAGTACCTGAGATGGGAGATGATATTGTGGAGGACATTAAAAGGGCTAAGGCAAATATTTCATTATTTAAAATGTGTAATGTACCTCAACAAAAGGAAAAATTGTTAAAAGCACTTGAAGTACCAGAGGAAGAGCTTCCCACTAACAACCAACCTGTAGAAGAAATTGTTGAAGCAAGTGTGGGAGGTAAGGCTAGTCTTAAAACCCCACCATTCCTCCTGACTTTTGAGATTTTAAACCATAAAGTGCACAATTGTTTAGTATACTCAAGGTCATCAGTCAATCTTATGCCATTTTCAGTCTGCAAGAAGATCAATGGACAACCTAAACCAACTACCTGGCAGGTTACTCAGCTAGACAGGACCAATGTGAAAGTAGTCGGGGAAATGGAAGATGTTCTGATCCGCTTATCTACCAATGAAAAGATATGTCAATACATTGACATTGTAGTAGCAGACATACCTGATGTTTATGGACTTATTTTGAATCGAGACTGGTCAGCAAGACTAAACGGGTATTTCGCATCAGATTGGTCACATCTGTGGTTGCCTCATAAGGGAAGTCCAAATCAGATAAAAATATTAAGAGAGCCCCACATGAAACACAATGTTACTCAATTGGAAGAAAAAATGAACCAGTGAATTCTGTGTTGGGAAATTATCTAATTGAGCTAGAACCGGTAAACTACCAAGCGAAAGAAGCTAACAGTACACCAAACACCCAGCCCGATCTCCTTCGATTTTCACGGGCTGATGAGATTGATTATAAAATAGTAAATGTAGTTTTTTATTCAAGTACAGTAGGATTAGATAATGGGCAGGCCTTTTTTAGTTAAGCCTAGCCCCTCAACTTACAAGTTGCCAGCTTTACAGGGGTGGGCAGAGAACTGCTAGTTAGTGGTTTAGTTCTCAAACTTCATTTTTCTTGATTTTTATTTCTTGATTATCTTGTACATAAATAAATTGAGTTGGTTGTTTATTTTTTATTTATTTTATTTCTGTTTGTTTTTAGTTAGATTTTGATTGATTTCAATAAAAGAGGCAAACTTTTGGTTGCATGGAGAGCATCAGAATTTTGGATTAACTAAAATCCTTGATTATAAGACTGTGTACTATTGATTTACCTGGAAAATTTCTTCTAGTGTAGCAGTTTTCCTAAATGGCTATGAACACATTGAAGTCCTACTTAATCCTTGTAAAATAACTCAGGATCAAAAGGTCTGGAATACTATTTCAAGGCTCCATCCATCTCACATTTAAAAATGTCTTAGGGGGGTACAGCAAAAGACCCATGGAAAGGAAGCAGGGTAAACAGTATATTTTATATAAATGATCCCATGCCAAGAATTGAAAGCCAAAAGGCAAACAAGAGTCAAAATCTCCTAAGAAAGCAATATGTATCAAAATGAAGTACTGAATCATATGAGTACAAAATTGCCAAAGTGCTTCTCCGTCCGTGAGCTGAAAATTAAATACATCTCTCACACAAAAGGACACTATGGATAGAGGAGCCTGAATAAAATTCAGATATAAAGGCATGCAGGAGGACTAAAAAAAATGACAAAAGTCCAAAAGCACAAAAAAGTGCAAAATGGCATGGGAATGAGGAACAAATGAATATTTCTGTTTACCATATGTTACAATCCTGTGGTGTCCAAGCTGGAAGCTACCCGAAGGTAGAGGTAAAAAATGAAACTCATATTCCTGGCCTCAAAAGAGTTATCTTGACTTTGAAATCTTGGTTTCCATTTTCCTAAATTGGACTATCATCCATGATTAAAAGTACATATATTTGCCATTTGGGAAATTCAGACATCTAGAACAATTCAACATGTTGGTTTTATTGTCAAACAGTCTGTTACTTAAGGAAGAAATTGTCCAGAGATCTGGGTTCACCAGGTAGTCACCAATTGTTGCAGCCGCAACCTGTTTCCCAAATTTCAAAAAAAATTGGACCCTCCTTTTGATTTTATCTACCCAAGTTTGTTTAATATTTTAAAACCTTTCCTGGAAGTCCATTTTTCTCCGCTTGAGAAGTTGATCGTCGGAAGCTCGGTTAATTATTTTTTGCCGTTGTTTCGGGGGTCGAATGATCTAATACTATCGTTATTTTTTGTCGACACCATGGAAATCGTGGAGTCTTGGTTTTATTTGAACGCTTCACTTTGATTTGTTTTCGATGATTTTTCGCTGTCGAAAGTTTATTTATGTTTGAGTCGAGGCACTAGGTCTCTATGCTGACGCTGTTTCAGAGGTGAAACGAACTAATTTTAATGCTGCCCAGCCGAAAGTCTTTTGAGTACTTAATGATTTTTGGGTTTTTCGATGATTACTGTCGCAAGTCATTTGAACAGTGAATCGGGGCAGTAGTTCTCTACGCAGCCGCCATTGCGGAAGGTAAAGAATGAACGTCCCGATGGATAGTCATGTTTTTGCCGATGGGTTTGTATCTCCTTTGTGTTATTTTTCAAAAAAACTTTACTTCTTGACTTTCGGCGTTTTCTGTTTTATCACGGTCGGAGCATTAGTCTTTTGCGTTGCTGCCGTTTCGGAAGGCAAACAGAGAATGTTTCGACGAATAGTCTTCGTCCTCACTGATTCCATGGTTTTTGTTTTTTGATGATTTGATGTTTTTGCTATCGAAATGTTTTTGACAGATAGTCAGAGTTCTAGTCTCGAGCAACGCCGCCATTTCGGAGGCCTTGTTGTTTGTCTCACCAACACTGCGAAGATCCTTAGTTCTTCCGATCGCCGATGTTTTCTATTGCTACGGGACCCGTAGTTGGTTTGACTTCCGCCGTTGCGGCTCCTTAATGAACTAACAGTCTGGTATATAGTGCTTTCGCTCGCCGATGCCTTGGTTTTATTGATCAAACTTTTACGTTCGATGATTTGTTTTCGCCATCGGAATGGTGTTGATGATTGATCAGAGGGCTAGTCCTTTGTGTTGCCGACACGGAGGCAGCGTTGAGCTTTAACTCTCTGATCCGTAGTCCTTAGTTGCTCCAATCACCGAGGTTTTCAGTTGGTCGCGTAACACATAGTCTGTATGTCTTTCGTCGTTGCGGCTTTTTAGTAAACTATTATGCCGACGCATTATGGTTAGTCCTTCCTCTCATTGATGCCGACCTTTAGTCCTTAGTACCTTCGATCGTCGAGGTTTTTATTTGATCGCGGAGTCCGTAGTCTGATTGTCTTCCGCAGTTGCGGATAAAGAGTGAACTGATCATCTGATGCTTTAATGCTTCCGCCCGCCAATGAGAGTTTTTTTTTCGCTCGATGCTTAAGTGGTTCTGCTCACCGAGAGAGTTTTTCCCGCTTTATGTGCTTTTACTCTATTTTATGATGGCAGAGTTGTTTCGTTGTGTTTAGTCGAGTCGAGGTTTTTTTTCAAGATGAAGAGTCTTTCCTATCAAGGTTGTCATTCTGGTTACAAACAGGGGTTTAAGCACAACCTTGCAGGATTTTCTTTGCCTTGTCATTATTTTTGTTCATGCATTAATACTGTGTATAGTTCATTTTACGGAATGCATATGGAGGAGGTAAACAGACTGATACAGTTTTTGTTATGTTTATGACAGGGTGACTGCTGCTGCAAAGAAGATATGTCTAAAAGACAAAGCAGAAGAGGGATGGCTAAAGGAGACAACAAGGAAGGAAGAGGTTGAAGAATTAAGAAGCAGAGATAAAGAAAAGAAGAAGAAAGTGAAGGTCTGAGATCAACAGGATTGAAAAAGGACCAACGGATTATTGAGCATAATCAATAGCAGCAGAGGCCTATGATTGGGAAAATTTCATCAGTGACCAAGCTGGTCCCTTTCTTTTTTATAAAAGTGCTATTAAATTTTAATTCAATGTAAGGCATCATACAACACTCACTAAAAGACAAAATCGTGAGATTAAAATGGTTGAGGGGGGAGCCCAAAGGTCACAAGAGGCAGCCCAGAGGTTTTGAGGTTTTGTATAAATATAGGAGAGTTAGATGTAATAAAGGGACTTTTTCCCAGATAGATTTGTGAGAGTATGTTGTAAGAAGAACTATTTCCTTTTGCAATAAAGAATTACAAGTTGCATGTTGGAAAAAGCTTGGTGGAATGTTTGAAATGATGTGCTATGCATTTGTTGAACGTGAACTATTTCGTTTTCGGCTGTTGTCCATTAACAGTGAGATCGTTCTAACTCTTTGAAAATATGTTCTTGTTATGAATGCGCTCTAGTTTATTCTATGAAATCTCCACTGTGGGTAATGAAGGCTTTTCATAAACAATAAGCTATCCTGTTGTTCATATATCTATTAATGTTCATGTGTTTTGAAATAAGTAACAACTATCTGTGATTTTTCTTAATGCATGCACATAAATACGTTACTCATTGATAAATGATAATCTTGCTCCCTAGGGATAGGTTAGATAGTTAGTTTTAGTTTCTTGTTGTGTGTGATTTAGATGCGAGAGAGTTAAGACGAGAGGTAAGAACCTGCGCATCACATTGTGATCGCTCCTCGTATTCTCTATCAATCTGCATTCTTAGATAGGCACTTGCATATCATACTTAAATTCAAAAAACTAAAAATATACACGGTGGACCGGGCTATAACCGGTAAAACCTTGTATTTTGTTACTTGACCTACGATAGCCGGACCGTAAACCGGACGAATTCTCCATACCAAACAGTAACAGGCTAGTTGGGAACGTTTACTGGGGAGAATCCCTAGCTGTTGTTACCTACGATTTTCCAGGACTCAACAGTTTTTGGTGCTAGAAGGAGGGCCGCCAGTGCATGGCTGGCCAAGGAAACCCATTTTCTCGATATTATTCCATCGATGACAGTTCTGAAAGTAGTTTGTTTCCCAATCCAATTCCTGAATAGAAGGGTAAATAGTTTTTGTATCCTGTAGATAACGAAGTAGTTGACAATTTGAGAAGAATTACTAGGGCTTCTACGAAGAAGATCAAACGATTACCAATTATCCCTGCCTTACCCAGAAGAGAATATCGAAAGAAAGACTGCCCTATATTGGAAGACGCAGTGTTGGTTGGAGATTTTGAAGAACTGGTAGAAACAGCCTTACGGGAAGTTGTTCAGCCTCTGAATTAGTTGGACCTAGATACACCTTATTGTTCACCTGTTCATTCACCACCTCATTCTCCAACCATAATCATGGCTAATGTAAATTCAAATTAGCCACCCAACCTACCAAATCCACCACCTGCTTGGAGGGCTAGATTACCATTAAACCTAACACCTCCTTTGCATGAATTACCTGACGCTTTTGAGAAAATGTTGCCTAAGTTTGACCCAAGTGAAAACATTTTGGTAGATGATCATTTGCAAAGCTTTTACTTGGCTATAGAAGGACTAAGGGTTAGAGAACATGAAGATGTAGTCTGTAGATTGTTTCCACATACCCTGAAAGGAACAACAGCCTCATGGTATTTTGCTCTGCCTGCAAACTCAATCACAGACTGGGACACGTTTGAAAGAATATTCAGAAGTAAATATGCAGTCCAAAAAAATCATGCAGCTCTAATGAAAGGGTTATGTGCTTTAAAGAAAGAAAGAAAATAAAAAGTGCATAGTTTCACTCAAACGTTTGATGCTTATATAACCAATTTTTCTGCAACTGATAAGCCATCTGATAAAGTTCTGATTGAATATTATACTTCAGCTCTAGCGCCTGAATTGGCCATGTTTTCCAAGATGTCAGTCAAGCCTACATTGTCAGAAACTTATGAAGAAGCTGAGAAGTTAAAGGCTGAGAAGGATAGCATAGAAGATTATCCAGAGCAGTCGGCAGAAAAAGAAAAACTTTTGGTAAAAGAGCTTTATTATTGACTAAGCCTAAGGATGAGCAATCTCATGACTTTGAAGGAATGTTGAAAATGATGCAGAAGCTATCTAACAAGGTGATAGATTTGGAAAAAGAAAAGGAGGCTCATAAAGCATGCAAGCCTTACTATAAAAGGAGAGAAGACAACAATCAATCTAAACCTCCTCCACACAATCTTGCATCAATGAATTTAACTGAGGTAGGGATGGATAATTTTTGCACTTTTCATCAGCAGCCTCATTCTAAAAAAACTTGCCCTCAATGGCTTAATTTGATGACATTAGTAATGAATCAACTATTGGACTCTAAACTAACAGCAGCTGATGATGAGGAAGAAAAGAATGGTCAACCCACAGAAAAACAAGAAGAGGATGCTCTGGTTTTATAAGACTGTGTCTCACTTTTTGATACAGAAGAGGAAGGCTCACTGAAACAGGAAGAAACATCAGAAACAAATGTGACAACAAGAAGTCAAGGTTTGTTAAATAAAGACAATTCAATACTTCTGAAAAATAAGAGATTTCAGGAGAACATGAAGAAAATACAGATGATAAAATACATGAATTAACCATTACCAGTTAAGATCTGAAACAAGTCAACATGCCTGTTAAGCCTATTGAAGACAAGGTTGATAATGTCAAGGAAAATCTCAAAGTACCTGAGATGGGGTACGATATTGTGGAGGACATTAAAAGGGCTAAGGCAAATATTTCATTATTTAAAATGTGTAATGTACCTCAACAAAAGGAAAAAATTGTTAAAAGCACTTGAAGTACGAGAGGAAGATCTTCCCACTAACAACCAACCTGTAGAAGAAATTGTTGAAGCAAGTGTGGGAGGTAAGGCTAGGCTTAAAACCCCACCATTCCTCCTAACTTTTGAGATTTTAAACCACAATGTGCACAATTGTTTAGTAGACTCAGGGTCAGCAGTCAATGTTATGCCACTTTCAGTCTGCAAGAAGATCAATGGACAACCTAAACCAACTACCTGGCAGGTTACTCATCTAGACACGACCACTATGAAAGTAGTCGGGGAAATGGAAGATGTTCTGATTCGCTTATCTGCCAATGAAAAGATATGTCAGTACATTGATATTGTAGTAGCAGACATACCTAATGTTTATGGACTTGTTTTGAATCGAGACTGGTCAGCAAGACTAAATGGGTATTTCGCATCAGATTGGTCACATCTGTGGTTGCCTCATAAGGGAAGTCCAAATCATATAAAAATATTAAGAGAACCCCACATGAAGCACAATGTTGCTCAATTGGAAGAAAAAATGAACCAGTGAATTCTGTGTTGGGAAATTATCTAATTGAGCTAGAACCGAGAAACTACCAAGCGGAAGAAGCTAGCAGCACACCAGACACCAAGCCCGATCTCCTTCGATTTTCACGGGCTGATGAGATTGATTGTAAAATAGTAGATGTAGTTTTTTATTCAAGTACAGTAGGATTAGATATTGGGTAAGGCTTTTTTAGTTAAGCCTAGCCTCTCAACTTACAAGTTGCCATATTTACAGGGATGGGCAGAGAACTGACCAGTTAGTGGTTTAGTTCTCAAACTTTATTTTTCTTGATTTTTATTTCTTGATTATCTTGTACATAAATAAATTGAGTTGGTTGTTTATTTTTTATTTATTTTATTTCTGTTTGTTTTTAGTTATATTTTGATTTATTTCAATAAAAGAAGCAAACTTTTGGTTGCATGGAGAGCATCAGAATTCTGGATTAACTAAAATCCTTGATTATAAGACTGTGTACTATTGATTTACCTGGAAAATCTCTTCTAGTGTAGCAGTTTTCCTAAATGGCTATGAACACATTGAAGTCCTACTTAATCCTTGTAAAATAACTCAGGATCAAAAGGTATGGAATACTATTTCGAGGCTCCATCCATCTCACATTTAAAAATGTCTTAGGGGGTTACAGCAAAAGACCCATGGAAAGGAAGCAGGGTAAACAATATATTTTATATAAATGATCCCATGCCAAGAATTGAAATCCAAAAGGCAAATAAGAGTCAAAATCTCCTAAAAAAGCAATATGTATCAAAATGAAGTACTGAATCATATGAGTACAAAATTGCAAAAGTTCTTCTCCGTCCGTGAGCTGAAAATTAAATACATCTCTCACACAAAGGGACACTATGGATGGAGGAGCCTGAATAAAATTCAGATATAAAGGCATGCAGGAGGACTAAAAAAAATGACAAAAGTCCAAAAGCACAAAAAAGTGCAAAATGGCATGGGAATGAGGAACGAATGAATATTTCTGTTTACCATATGTTACAATCCTGTGGTGTCCATGCTGGAAGCTACCCGAAGGCAGATGTAAAAAATGAAACTCATATTCCTTGCCTCAAAAGAGTTATCTTGACTTTGAAATCTTGGTTTCCATTTTCCTAAATTGGACTATCATCCATGATTAAAAGTACATATATTTGCCATTTGGGAAATTCAGACATCTAGAACAATTCAACGTGTTGGTTTTATTGTCAAACAGTCTGTTACTTAAGGAAGAAATTGTCCAGAGATCTGGGTTCACCAGGTAGTCGCCAATTGTTGCAGCTGCAACCTGTTTCCCAAATTTCAAAAAAAATTTGGACCCTGCTTTTGATTTTATCTAGCCCAAGTTTGTTTAATCTTTTTAAACCTTTCCTGGAAGTCCATTTTTCTCCGCTTGAGAAGTTGATTGTCGGAAGCTCAATCAATTATTTTTTGCCGTTGTTTTCAGGGTCGAATGATCTAATACTATCGTTATTTTTTGCAGACACCGTGGAAACTGTGGAGTCTTGGTTTTTTGAACGCTTCACTTTGATTTGATTTCGATGATTTTTCGTTGTTGGAAGTTTATTTATGTTTGAGTCGGGGCACTAGTTCTCTATGCCGCCGCTGTTTCAGAGGTGAAACGAACTAATTTTATCGCTGCCCAGCCGAAAGTCTTTTAAGTACTTAATGTTTTTGGGTTTTTTGATGATCGATGTTGGAAGTCGTTTGAACAGTGAATCGGGGCAGTAGTTCTCTACGCAGCCGCCGTTGTGGAAGGTAAAGAATGAACGTCTCGATGGACAGTCATGTTTTCGCCGATGGGTTTGTATATCCTTTGTGTTATTTTTCAAAAATACTTTACTTTTTGACTTTCGGTGTTTTCTGTTTTATCACGGTCGGAGCATTAGTCTTTTGCGTTGCCACCGTTTCGGAAGGCAAACAGAGAATGTTCTGACGAATAGTCTTTGTCCTTGTCAATTCCGTGGTTTTTGTTTTTCGATGATTTGATGTTTTCGCTATCGGAATGTTTTTGACAGATAGTCGGAGTTCTAGTCTCAAGCGCCGCCGCCGTTTCGGAGGCCTTACTGTTTGTCTCACCAACATTGCGGAGATCCTTAGTTCTTCCAATCGCCGATATTTTCTATTGCTGTGGGACCCATAGTTGGTTTGAATTCCACCATTGCGGCTCCTTAGGAACTAATCGTCCTGTATATAGTGCTTCCGCTCGCCGATGCCTTGGTTTTATTCATTAAACTTTTACTTTTGATGATTTTTTTCGCCATTGGAATGGTGTTGATGATTGATCGGAGGGCTAGTCCTTTGTGTTGCCGACACGGCAGCAGCGTTAAGCTTTAACTCTCTAATCCATAGTCCTTAGTTGCTCTGATCACCGAGGTTTTCAGTTGGTCGCGAAACCCATAGTCTTTATGTCTTCCATTGTTCTGGCTTTCTAGTAAACTATTCTGCCGACGCATTATGGTTAGCCCTTCCTCTCGTCAATGACGACCTTTTGTCCTTAGTACCTCCGATCGCTAAGGTTTTCATTTGATCACAGAGGTCGTAGTCCGATTGTCTTCTGTCGTTGCGGCTGAAGAGTGAAGTGATCATCCGATGCTTTAGTGCTTCCGCTCACCAATGAGAGTTTTGTTTTTGCTCGATGCTTAAGTAGTTCTGCTAGCCGAGAGTGTTTTTCCTGCATTATGTGCTTTTACTCTATTTTATGATGGCGGAGTTGTTTCGTTGTGTTTGGTCGAGTCGAAGTTTTTTCCAAGATGAAGAGTCTTTCCTATCAAAGTTGTCATTTTGGTTACAGACAGGTGTTTAAGCACAAACTTGCAGGATTTTCTTTGCCTTGTCATTCTTTCTGTTCATGCATTAATACTATGTATAGTTCATTTTACAGAATGCATATGGAGAAGGTAAACAGACTGATACATTTTTTGTTATGTTTATGACAGGGTGACTGCTGCTGCAAAGAAGATATGTCTAAAAGACAAAGCAGAAGAGGGATGGCTGAAGGAGACAACAAGGAAGGAATAGGTTGAAGAATGAAGAAGCAGAGATAGAGAAGAGAAGAAGAAAGTGAAGGTCTGAGATCAACAGGATTTAAAAAGGACCAACGGATTATTGAGTATAATCAATAGGAGTAGAGGCCCAGGCTTGGGAAAAGTTCATCAACGACCAAGCTGGTCCCTTTTTTTTATAAAAGTTCTATTAAATTTTAATTTAATGTAACACGTCGTACAACACTCACTAAAAGACAAAATTGTGAGATTAAAACGGTTGGGGGGGGGCAAAGGTCACAGGGGCAGCCCAAAGGTCACAAGAGGTAGCCTAGAGGTTTTGAGGTTTTGTATAAATATAGGAGAGCTATATGTAATAAAGAGACTTTTTCCCAAATAGATTTGTGAGAGTATGTTGTAAGAAGAACTATTTCCTTTTGCAATAAAGGATTACAAGTTGCCTGTTGGAGAAAGCTTGGTGGAATGTTTCAAATGCTGTGCTATGGATTTGTTGAATGTAAACTATTCTGTTTTCAGCTGTTGTCCATTAACTATGAGATAGTTCTAACTGTTGTCCATTATATAAAGAACTTTTCTGCAATTGATAAGCCATCTGATAAAGTTTTGATTGAATATTAAACTTCAGCTCTAGGGCCTGAATTGGCCATGTTTGCCAAGATATCAGTCAAGCCTACATTGTCAGAAACTTATGAAGAAGCTGAGAGGGTAGAGGTTGAGAAGGAGAGCATAGAAGATTATCCAGAGCAGTCAGCAGAAAAAAAAATTTGGTAAAAAAGCTTTATTACTGACTAAGACTAAGGATGAGCAATCTCATGACTTTGAAGGAATGTTGAAATGATGCAGAAGTTATCTAACAGGGTGATAGATTTGGAAAAAGAAAAGGAGGGTCATAAAGCATACAAGCCTTACTATAAAAGGAGAGAAGACAATAATCATTCTAAACCTCCTCCACACAGTCCTGCATCAATGAATTTAACTGAGGTAGGGATGGATAATTTTTGCACTTTTCATCAGCAGCCTCATTCTGAAAAAAATTGCCATCAATGGATCAATTCGATGGCATTAGTAATGAATCAACTATTGGACTCTAAGCTAACAATAGCTTATGATGAGGAAGAAAAGAATAATCAACCCATAGATATACAAGAAGAGGATGCTCTAGTTTTATGGGACTATGTCTCACTTTTTGATACAGAAGAGGAAGGCTCACCGAAACAGGAAGAAACATCAGAAACAAATGTGACAAGAAGAAGTCAAGTTTTGTAAAATAAATACAATTCAATACTTCCGAAGATTAAGAGATTTCAGGAGAACATGAAGAAAATACAGAAGAACAACATAGATGATAAAATACCTGAATTAACCATTACCAGTCAAGATTCGAAACAAGTCAACATGCATGTTAATCCTATTGAAGACAAGGTTGATAATGTCAAGGAAAATATCAAAGTACCTGAGATGGGGTACGATATTGTGGAGGACATTAAAAGGGCTAAGGCAAATATTTCATTATTTAAAATGTGTAATGTACCTCAACAAAAGAAAAAATTGTTAAAAGCACTTGAAGTACCAGAGGAAGAGCTTCCCACTAACAACCAACATGTAGAAGAAATTGTTGAAGCAAGTGTGGGAGGTAAGGCTAGGCTTAAAACCCCACCATTCCTCCTGACTTTTGAGATTTTAAACCATAATGTGCACAATTGTTTAGTAGAATCAAGGTCAGCAGTCAATGTTATGCAACTTTCAGTCTTCAAGAAGATCAATGGACAGCCTAAACCAACTACCTGGCAGGTTACTCAGCTAAACAGGACCACTGTGAAAGTAGTCAAGGAAATGGAAGATGTTCTGATTCGCTTATCTGCCAATGAAAAGATATGTCAATACATTGATATTGTAGTAGAAGGCATACCTGATATTTATGGACTTGTTTTGAATCGAGACTGGTCAGCAAGACTAAATGGGCATTTCGCATCAGATTGGTCACATCTGTGGTTGCCTCATAAGGGAAGTCCAAATCAGATAAAAATATTAAGAGAACCCCACATGAAGCACAATGTTACTCAATTGGAAGAAAAAATGAACCAGTGAATTCTGTGTTGGGAAATTATCTAATTGAGCTAGAACCGGGAAACTACCAAGCGGAAGAAGCTAGCAGTACACTAGACACCTAGCCCGATCTCCTTCGATTTTCACGGGCTGATGAGATTGATTGTAAAATAGTAGATGTAGTTTTTTATTCAAGTACAGTAGGATTAGATAATGGGTAGGCCTTTTTTAGTTAAGCCAATCCCCTCAACTTACAAGTTGCCAGATTTACAGGTGTGGGTAGAGAACTGAGTAGTTAGTGGTTTAGCTCTCAAACTTTATTTTTCTTGATTATCTTGTAAATAAATAAATTGAGTTGGTTGTTTATTTTTGATTTATTTTATTTCTGTTTGTTTTTAGTTAGATTTTGATTGATTTCAATAAAAGAAGCAAACTTTTGGTTGCATGGAGAGCATCAAAATTCTGGATTAACTAAAATCCTTGATTATAAGACTGTGTATTATTAATTTACCTGGAAAATTTCTTCTAGTGTAGCAGTTTTCCTAAATGGCGATGGACACATTGAAGTCCTACTTAATCCTTGTAGATAGGCACTTGCATATCATACTTAAATTCAAAAAACTAAAAATATACACGGTGGACCGGCCCGTAACCGGTAAAACCTTGTATTTTGTTACTTGACCTATGATAGCCGGACCGTAAACTGAATGGATTCCCCATACCAAACAGTAACGGGCTAGTTGGGAACGTTTACTGGGGAGAATCTCTAGCTGTTGTTACCTGCGATTTTCCAGGCCTCAACACACCATCAGACGAGAGTGAGCAGCTAAATTGTCCATATAAACCTCAATAATACCCTTAAGGTCATGGAAAGAAAAATCATGGCTCGCTGGAAAGTGGCTCCGATGTTGTTAAGGCCGAAAGGCATTTTCCTATATGCAAAAGTACCCCAAGGACAAATAATGCAGTCTTATGTTGATCCTCGAGTTTAATTTGGATTTGATTATACCCTGAGAAGTCGTCCATAAATGAGAAAACCTTATTCCCAGCACACTCATCCTTGATCAATGAATGGTGTGGGGAAATTATCTTTCGGATAAGCCCTATTCGGGTCTCTAAAGTATGTGCATACATAGATGGTTCCCTACTTATTGACAGGAATGGGATTGGATACCCATTCAGTTAAGGGAACTTGATAGATGAAACTGGCTTTGATAAGCTTCTCCATGTGAGCCTTAATGGCAAGCACTTTGTGAGGGTTGATTGCACGTAGGCATTATCGAATAGGTTTAGCATTTGGACTTGTTTTGATCTCATGTTCAACAATGTGAGGGTCGATTCCTGGCATTTATTCATACGACCAAGAAAACACATCACAAAATTCTTTAAAGACATCGGTGTATCTCTCGATTTCATCCGGTGAGCAATCCCCACCGATGTAAACATTCTCAATTTTACTAGGAATCCGAGAGATGTTGATAGGAATTGTAGGAGATAAATTTGCCATGTTCCCTTCGGCATATATACCATGAGTACCTAATAGGATCACATGATGACCAACACTCTTTCTTAAGGTCATCCTAAAGTCATCATGCTCGATCCGTTTAACCTATGGGAGGAAGTAAGATCGATGATGCATCTCCTACCAAGGTTGTTCTGGACCAGTCATGGCCTCAAGAATTGCTTCATATGAAGGAAAAATACCGTAGTGTAAGAAGATCCTCCTCTTCCGCCCACAAAGAGGAAGGACCAGGGTCCACAACAGGATCAAGTATAGCTTCATACATAATATCTGCTACAAACAACGACATTTTCATCCCAATAGGTCTAGCATCTTTATCCAGAAGGAAGAATCCATGGGTCATCCAAATACATAGTACAAAATGGGAGCAAACTCATAGGTGACAAATGACTACCGGAAGTGGAGCTAATAGCTAGGATTGGTGTCGAAATATTAAATGTTCCCATTAACGACAAATACATTCTAACACCAACATTCTCAGTTGCTAGCTGAGAATTATCAATGGCCAGGATAGTAGATCTCGACGATGCAGATGAAGTTGAATTATCGAAAGACATCTGATCGATTGTCACAATCCAATCCTCAAAAGGGAAATACGCAACTCAAAATATAGACGATACAATCACTTTCATAACAAAAATCCAATTATGAACCAGTAAAAGATTGTAGTCGAGCGACGCATCAACCATCTCAACTTTGACCACCACGGTCTTCCCTCCAAACTGGACCTGAGGAGAGGGAATAATACCATGTGTCCGAAATGAACGTCCATCAAACACAGTCAACATAGTCATCAATTTTGACAACACGGGTGAGCCAAGGCCTTTCCAACAAGTTGGAGACATCACAGAGGTTGCAGCGCCTTCATCAACAATTGTGTGCTGAATGGTGTTATTAAGACACTCCACATGGACTATAAAAGACACATGGTAAGGCAAGTGAGGTTGGACCTCATGAGTTTTGAATATAACTATGGTGGAGGCATTAGGATAAACTACTGTGAGAGCAGACAACAAGTCTCTCCTCTACGAAGGACACGTCTGAAGAACGTTAAGAGTTGACATTGCACAGGGAGTCTGGCCCAAATCCTCGATAATAGAATAATGTTGGGCAACTCGGGCATTAGGATTGTGCCCCAAATGCTTGAGGACTTCATTAGGTATATGAGGTATATCTTTAGGATTACTAATCTGCAAAGGAACTTGAGGAGGTGCAGGCCCCTTACCCATGTTGGGTTTTGACGAACCATAATATTTTGAGCGACTCACAACATTAGCATCTAACATCATGTTGATGCCACAATGGCCACCTTCAACTACCTGCGGGTTTTGATTCCCATTAGAACTGCTTCTGGTGTTAGCGGTCCTCGAAGCCATATTTTGATTATGAGGCAAAGGGTTAGTCAACACAGTTGGGCTCTCTGCGATGTACTTCAAGGCATCTTCAATATGAGGGCATACGTATGTCAGATGGTCTCCCCCACAAAGTTTGAAAGGGAATTTAACCTTTTGCTTAGGTTTATTGTCCCCTTTAGCATTATCCACATTCTTTCCATCATTATGTTTCTCCTTCCTATTCCCCCCTCGTTTATTATTTCTTCCCTTTATTCTATTTCTTTCGGGTTGCTAGTTACCCTTTTGATCCGACAAATGCACTAAAAGCACATCCACCAACTGGGTGGGAGTGGACGAGGTCGTAGCCTGTCCAGTTGTAGACTAGTTAATAGAGAAATATCTCATTTGATGTGTAACCTGTTCTACAACCTTGGTACTTGTGGAACCAACAATACCATCGACATGTGGCCTAGGCTTAAGCTTAGGATAAAAGTTTGACTGTGACGCATTAGGGATAATCTCATATAAAATCCTAGGCTGAGCATAAATCAAATCCAATTGTTGAGCCCTAAAGATAGCCTGCTCCTCATTAATCACTTTGAATGTCGAACATGATTCGCGATATATGGTAATAAAGATTTGAGGAACCATTCCAATAAAAACTCGAGTGGAATGTTGGCCTTAATCAACCTCTTTCGTCAGCGCCACTCTTGAATATGGTTAGATATATGCGTGGCTTTATCTTGCCAAAATGTCGACAAGAGCTATGTGCCAGAATCATAGTGTACCAATAGTTGAAAGTGGTTAAGAAAGGTAATGACTAAGTCATTAAAAGTCTGATAGGTGCTCCCAGGAAATTCTATATACCATTTATTGGCAGGACCTGTGAGGGTGCATTGAAACAGTCTTAAACAGACATAATCATGGTTCAATGAGTTCGAAGAGCACCATAGGTTTAAAGTAGTAACATGCTCTTCAGGGTCCTCACCATTCTTACCTTTGAACATCGGAATGTCCGAAGGAAGTTTAGCGGAAACAACTTACAACATTGAATCATGAGATACCAAATCGTTGGTCAACTTCAAAAGGTCAAGTAGGTTTAAATTATCCAAAAAAGGGATCCTAGGTTGTGCCATCTGGTTCCCTGCCCCCTGACAAGGTTGGTTCATGTAGGGTTGATTCTGATAAAGGTCGTAGCCTTGACCAGTCGGATAATAACAACCTCTCATATGGCCCATCTAAGGATGCACGAGGATTTGATAATCAGGCATTCCCTGAGAAGGAGGCACCATATAACCATAGTTATAGGATTGATAGGTCGATTTCCCCTTATACACATGAGGAGGCACGTAACCTCCGGATGCAATTGTACCAGCTGATGGGGGGACAACATAGTTATATGGAGCACTACTTCCCAAGGGGCCATGCAGGATATAAGGAGGGTTCGATATAAGAAAAGCATTTGAAGGAATAAGTGTGGTGGACGATGGGACATAGGATGGAATGTAAGTCGTAGCCCCAATGTTCATGTATCCACTATCACCCCTGTGAGACTAAACACTAGTGTTAAGACTGGATGAAGGGAGTGAAAATCCCCCCACAAAAGGAGCAAAGGGTGGAATATGACCACTCCCAAACCTATGAGCAAGATAAGGGGTTGTGATGTCCCCTAGTCCAACACCAGGGTCCGCACTAGGACTGGTGGTGGGCGATGGGATAGTAGTAGTGATATTTTACATGCCAAATGTAAATGGACCTGTGCTAGAGGGAGTAAGTTGAGTCTCAACACTCGACCTCTCGGAGGCAAACTTCCTATGGGTAGCTGTAAAATCTGACAATTGGGGTCGTGTAGTATGGGAAGTACCAGCCCCACGAGGGTCGGTATAAACCAGATTTTCAGGTATCCATATGGTTCCTCCCACCATTACGGATGATGGAGATGGAGGGAACTCTGGGTTATTAGATGTAGTACTCATGGCAAGAACTTTATGTGAAACGCAATGTACTAAACATTTCCTAGAAGGGCTGGTCCTCTTCCGAGGAGGAGGAGAAGGATTACAAGGAGATAATCCTTCTAAGCATCGAGATTGACGAGGTGTCGAAAATTGATCCACATTGACTAAACAAAATAACAAAGACTCAACTAATTACGATCCCTAAATCCAACTAACGCACAAAGAGCACACCCCTAAGAAAACTAATTCAGATGCAAACAAGCATAGATGGAGGATAAGTGAGCTCCCGAATGCAGCAGGTATGTCTCGCCTAGGAGATTCCTAAGACTCACATACACTACAAGCAAAGGTGTGTAACCAATTATAGTTGCCCTCAGCTTCAACGCATATAGCGATTATTCTGTTCGACCCCTGCCTGGTCAGGACACTCACAAAATAACCTCTACAAGTACCCCCTGTGATACCTAGGTAAGGCAGCTAAGGTCACCCCAATATAACCAATGCTCATGCGGACAGTCACATGTGGGATCTATTGTATGGGCAGGGTAACAAAGCCCAAATATCGAAAGCACGGAAGGTACCTCAAAAGCCCTCGGATACGAATAAGATCCCGGAAATATCTTTAGCACTCAACATAAAGTGGCAAGGGGCTATCCCCACCACAAACGTGTCCATTGCCTCGTGCTTAACTCTTGTGTAAGAGGATCCTCATGAGAATACTAATTATACCAAGGATTTCACTTCTCACTTGGATATACACCTAGCTATTTTGCTTCATAGTCTTGGAAAGATTTACTCACGACATCCTATTCCAAGACTCTACAATCCTAAGCTTGTTAGTGCACCTTTATCAATAAAAATGTGTAATCAATTTTAATTTAAGCGTTAATTTTAATGGTTGTGATTACTCAAGGGTAATGAACGTGTAACTAGTGATGTTACGACTCAACAATGAAGTAAATATGCACACCTAAAAAACAATGCCAAGTGAAACTTGTTTTTAATCATGAAAAAGGGGTATTCCACTACATGTAATGCAAAATTTCATTTCAAATGCACGTGCAACCATTCCTATATGAAAACCTGATCATTAATTCCATGTAAGAAAACCTAATGCAAGCACCAAATCAATGCATATGCACAATGCAATAAACATGGAAAGATAAAATATTTTTGTATTTTCACTGTAAATGCAATAAGCAGACCCTACAAATTATCAAACCCTATAGCAAGCAGCAAAAAATCCAAGCAAGACATTGAGACCAAGAAGGCCAATGCACTAATGATAAAACAGAAAGGAGATAAATGACAAGAATAAATTTCAAATAATCAATGAAAAATACGTCTTTGGTCACAACAGAAGCAGTCAACTGGCATCCCAGGAACCCAGGAAGACTCAACAATATTCACAACCCACCCAGAAACTCAACATATCAAAATATCAAACAAAATGAGAGATGTACGTGACTGCTTAAGGAACAACAGCACATGTACGCAACTGTATGTACTGTAGCCCATGTATATACGCGGTTGTAAGTTCTATGACCCACGTATACAAAGGAATAGGTGGTAAAAAATAAGCTAAGATCCAAATTACTTCAAGGGGTTTCCAATAACTCAACCAACTACTAAACGCGGTGCATAAACACAGAGAAGCAAATAGCAAATCAAGCCAATCATGCACCCAAACCCCCCCAAAAAAGAAATCCCTAATGTAGTCACCAATTCTGTAATGGAGAATATCTCTTATGGTCAGGGGTGGACCACAATAGACAGGATGGCACCAGAAATGAACCCATTTCAAATCATGCTAAATATATAAACGAAACTAACACCAAGGGATAAGAAGCGTACCTTATTCCGAATGTTCAAAGTAGATCCCCGTTGAGCTTTCAATCAAACTTGTACCTACATAATGCCCTCAACAACAATAAGATATACAATCATGATATATGTAAAGTGTTATAATCCAATCTAGCATGTTAAATTCCAATACATAAACAAAGTAATTACATCAATGGATAAGAATATTCATAATTACACATGCAATGGACAAGAAATGGATATTTCTATTAATATGAACAAAGATACAAATGACAACCTCTGTCGGCTTCTTGTCGAAATTGAGAAACTAAGTCCCTCCACCTAGGCCTCCACCACTTCAATCCTCCATACATAGGCAAGCTTGGAAAATAACACTAATGGCTGCTTCAAGGACAAAGGGATGCAGACTCAAGTATATAAGAATGGGGCAGAATTCCACTATAGTATCTTTGCTCTCCAAAGTTCTTCTCCTTCAATTCTTCATAATAACTCGATATATAGCCCCTCAATGGGAAGTGAAGGGTCGAAATGGAGCGTTTCCTGACATATGGAAGGCCAAGGATTAAGTAATTAGTTACTTGAAAGGGGAAAACTCCAAATATTTGTTTTTTAGCATAAATCCCGATGTAGGCGGGTGACAGTGGTGCAAGCTACGTATACATGGGTTGTAGACTTGTGAGCCACGTATACATATAAAAATGTCTTTTTAAGGGTTCCACTGGAGCATTCGGGTAATGGTGAGCAAATGGGGTAAAAAGAGTCTGCATAGGGACAAGGATAGGCCATAAAAGCATGATGTATAAAGTGTGGCAAATCACGCTATAACATAGTTAATAACTTACTACAACTAGGACTCAACATTTTTCTTAAACATTACAAGGGTTCATGCAAGGTTGATATTTTCAACAATCTCCCTTATAGAATTTTAAAGCAAATTCTATTTAAAATTTCAACAATTTTTATTGCCATAAGTTTAAACACAAGTAAGTTGGTTCTACCTTGAGTGGTTAGAAGGATAAGTTGTTATCCTCCCCACCCAGGTCTGAATCTCACTTGAACATATTCCCCCCTTGCGGGATGTCTAGGTCTTTGTAGTTACTATCAATCTCATTTTCTCTTATGTCTTTGAAAGTGGGATGTTTCCAAACATTTTTTCTATCAATTGGGTCTTACTTGAGTGGTTATTAGGAGAAGTTGTTATCCTTCCCACTTAGGTTCAAATCCTATTTATGACATATTTTTCTCCTTGTGGGTCAATTGGGGCCAATAGGGTACCAAGTATCTCACTCTTACTACAATGCTTGAGGGTGGGATGAGATGTTTCCAAACAATGTCAATTGGGTCTAGCTTAGGAGGTTAGGAGAAGTTGTTATCCTCCCTGCTTAGGCTCAAATCCCACTTGCGACATTTTTTCTCGTCACGAGACAATTGGGGCTAGCAAATCATAAGCAAAATCAGTCACTACATTGACCAAGCTTCCTCAACAGACAACTGATAATCATCATACTTAAATTAGGGAGAGTGGTTCAACACGAACCTCCCACAACTCTAAGTTTCAGATGATAAACAATGGGAAATGCCTCTAACCCTATCGATAGAAAGAGGGTCAATAACCTACATTGGCATATTGTTTCATTGTTGTTGTTCTTAGAGGCAAGTCATCGAATAACCAACTTGGGAAACTATGCTTCCCATAAGACTTGCACTTGCCCACACATCTTAATAATGTATTTCATACCAATAATAATTCTCAAATCATTGCTTTCCTAGCATATCGTTACTCTTTCAAATTCCACTCCATTTATATTAGCTCACTATCATAATTATTCATAATTATTTGGCTATCACTTGGCCCATTTAACCCGTGGGTTAGTTACCAAACACAAGATCCTGCTTAACCTTCTAACAATGTACTTTTTCATTACCATGCTATTCATTAATAATAAATGCAAAAAATCTTATCTATTTACCATTTGCATTATACTTAACGTTTCATATCCAAACATAGTATAAATTGGTATCCATGCACCACATTTATCTATCTAGCTTTGCATAATAGAGGGACATCATACTAATTTTGTCACAATACAACAGTAAAATATGTGTTCTAGTTTTGTATATACCTAGGTCCATAATCCACACACATATAGTTTTCTCAATACGGCTAATGTTAACAAATAATGAGCAAAAAGCCAAAAAAATAATTTAACAACCTAAGCCAAATGGTGTAAGCAACACACATTCATCTTAATCAACGTGGATTTGTTTGTGATTATTATTATTATTATGTAATGTTTAAACACTAAGGTTAAAATGAATGTTGATATAGTTTAAACCCACTATCAAAATTTAAAATATATAAAATATACATGAGAACAAACTAAAACACCCACATTCACTCAAATTGCATCTATGTAACAACAATTTCTATTGGGCCCAAAGACTGGATTTGAGAACCTATAACAATATGAGAGCAAGAAAGTGGAATACAATGTTACAAGAACAAAAGAAACCATAGCCACAGGCCCTGCAATCCATCCTAATTGGGAAACACTCCATAATAATGATAACACTCTTGTCCTTTTGAGTGTTGTAATGACATGAGTCACTATTTCCCATAACGTGCTTGTTCCAAGGGTTGATGTGCAAGAAAACAAATTGAATAGAGATGCACTGACTTGTCTATGTTCATAGTCAAATACACCTATGATTACAATAATCCATGGCCTACTAATCATGCCAACTCCAATTCGAACTTCGGCCTCTCTACAAAGCAATCTTAGCTCGAAGGAGCTCCCATTGTCTTTGAAAAGTGTTGCGACATTTCTAAGGAAGTGGCATTGATTCCAGAAGAGGCAATACTTGTATATATTTGCTTGACAGTCTCTTCTTACTGATCATAGACTCCCCTAGAAGATTACACCAATGCATGATCTCTTTCTTAGACATCTAGGCAAATGAGCCTCTAGCATTCGTGCAGGAAGTAGTTGAGCAGTGCATTCAAGAATCCAATAATTTGGAATCTACTACACCAACGCATGATCTCTTCCTTGGAAATTTATGCAAATGAGCCTCTAGCATTTGTGCAGGAAGCAGTTGAGCCGTGCTTTCAAAGATTCAATAATTTGAATCTATGATGCTTTTTATGCAGATATTGTTTGCCTAATTCATTTGTGATTTTCAGTGAAATGGGTGAGTTATGTGAGGACGACAAGAGCACAAACATTGGAGGAATTTATCAGTTTAGTTTCCTTTCATATTTTTCTAGAAGGAAAATATCTGTTATTCTAAATAAAGAATGGCTGTAAACTGTTCTTGCAGAACTTTCATTACAGATGAATCAAAATCTTCTCTTCATCATACATATCAACATAAGTTCCAAAATTACAAAATTGCAAAAAACCACCCTGTTATACAACAGTTTGTTCTTAATATGTCATTTCGTGTGCTTTGTCCTTTATACATCTTCTGTTACAAATTTGATTTTAATTCTCTGTAGTTTCCTCTGTTTCCAGCTTGCCTGGCTCTAGTAGGAGTGCTAGCTTGGACAGTTTGTCAGCTTCCGTGTTCAACTCCCTGTAAATGTGAGATATCATGAGGCTTGAGAATGATTCCAGCAGTCTTCTTATTGCATTCAGTAGCTGCTGCAAGTGTGGTGCGTTGATTTGGATATTTCTATTAACCCAATCTACCACCATCTTGGAGTCCCCAAAGACTTGTAGTTGAGATATGTTGTTTTTTAATGCTAATCCCAGAACCATGTGCAATGTTGCAAGTTCGGCCTTATTGTTTGCACAGTGCCCGGGTGCAAATTTTGCTTGGATATTATGGAACCCTGAGAGATACAGTACTCCTATTGAACCTCCCAATGGGGGGTCCCCTTGACTTTCTTCATAAAAAAAGCCCATGGAATTCCTTTGTTGATTTCTGGAGGAACTAGTACTCTGACTTTTGGCTCTTTTTCTTGGGCTTTGTATTCTATAGCCCACTGTATCACAAGAGCTGAAGTTACTTTAGGTGGAATTAGTTTGTTATTGGAAATGACTGTGTTTCTGACCCACCATATTCCAAAGGAGAAAAGAGATGGGTAAGCACTGTAAAGACGTACCAATTTTTCTATCCACCAAGCTTTCGCTTTGTGTTCCAGAGAAATCCTGGATGCTCCTTGAAATTTAAATGCTCTGCAAGTTGTCTTCCACACTGTGTCTACATAAGGACAAATATTAAACAAATGAGATATATTTTCCTCGTTTGAATGACAGAGTGCACAACAATTTGGGCCATTCCAACCTCTTTTTTGTAAGTTATCCCATGTTAGAAACTTGTTATTGAGGGTCAGCCATAGGGTAATTTTGTCCTTTAAGGGCCCTTCGGATTTCCAAAGTTGTTTCCACCAAGTCTCCTTCGTTCCCTGGTGCTTCTCCCATGCCCAAGTTTTGTAGCCAAGTTTAGTTGTGAAGTCCCCATTGACAGGGTTTTTGGTCCAGACTAGCTTGTCTA
The DNA here is from genome assembly GCA_001517045.1 of Pseudotsuga menziesii. Lineage (NCBI taxonomy): Eukaryota > Viridiplantae > Streptophyta > Pinopsida > Pinales > Pinaceae > Pseudotsuga > Pseudotsuga menziesii. The sequence goes on from LPNX011155683.1 coordinate 185,322, forward strand.
TCCTCTCCTCTTCTAAAAGAATAAAATTGGATTTGAGCATAGAAACGTATTCCTCCCATTCCTCCCTCAGACCTTCCTCTAGGCCTAAATCTTTTGAGCTCTTCCACAGTGTAACCCTTTGTGGAGTTATTACACATGCTTGGTTTAGGGTGTGAATCCCATAACTTCTTAATTTTGAGATTAGGCCTTATGAGAGTTTAAACCTTTCCCCTACACTTGACCAAGGATCTTCTCCAACCCTGATCTCTCTTCCATTACCCACCAGCCAGGCCAGCCAATTTCCTACTTGGGGGAAGGCTAAAACTAATGCTTTCCACCCTATGTACCTGTTTTTGAAGGTTTTGTCTCTCTTCCTTATCCACTCTTGAATGGACCCATTTGGGCAATATTTGGATGATAATACCTTGCCCCAAAGGGAGTATGGATTTTTAATTAGGCGCCATAAAGTTTTGGCTTCCAGAGATTGGCAGAACAGAAAGGGATTCTTAATCCCCCAACCACCTAATTCTTTCAGCCTAGCAATCAAATGCCATTTGTCTAGGGGGACTCCTTCCGTATATCTCTTTGCAGACCATAAGAAGGAGAATAATTTTTTTCTGAGTTTCTGTAAGATGCCCTTCGGGATGTAAGCAATTATGGCCCAATATACCGGAATGCTCTGAAGGACTACCTTGAGCAGTACCAGCCTTCCTCCCCTGGATAAGAACTTGTAAGTCCAACATCCAATTCTGCCCTCAATATTTTTATACAACCACATCCAATCTTTGAAAGAGTAGGCATTGGGCTTAACTACAAACCCTAAATACTTGAATCCTTCATCCATAGGTTTTAAAATGTAAGGGGATACAACTCTAATCCTCTCTTTAATAACTTTTGGTAAACCATTTTCTGAGAGAATAGACCTTTCCATATTGATGTGCATGCTTGTGGCTTTCTTGTACAAATCCAGGATCTTCTTTGCTTCCTTTGGATTCCCCCAAGCACCTTCTCCCAACATTACCACATCATCTACAAACATGATGTGCGATAATTCTACTGTGTTGTTGATCCTTATTGCTTTAAAGGAGCCTTCCCTTTTTGCATGATTAATAATTCTGCTTAGGGAATCTGCTATTAGCAGGAAGAGAAAAGGGGAGCGAGGGCACCCTTGCCTGAGACCTCTTGAAGCCCCAAAGAGGTGAGAGGGAGATCCATTGATCAAAACAACAAAGGATGTTGATTGTACACATCCCATTATCCAGTTGACTATCTCCAGATCCAGACCTATCTGTATCATTACCAATCTTAAAAAGGTCCAATTCACCCTGTCATAGGCTTTAGAGAGGTCCAATTTTAAGGCGAAGGCTGAACTTTTAGACAGTTTGATGGTATGAGTCGCTTCCTGTGCAAGGGACATGACATCATGAATTTGCTTATTAAATAGGAAACCAATCTCCTCCTTGGTTATGGAATCGCTTAGAATTGGCTTCAACCTTTGGGCTATAGTATTCGCTATTAATTTGTAGACCACATTGCAGCATGAGATTGGCCTGAACTCCTCAAAGGAGGAAGAATTATGTTTCTTAGGGATGAGAGCCAAGAAAGTGGAGTTTAGGGCTCCTAGTACCTTCCGAGCCCTTTGGGACTCTTGCATTGCTTTCAGTAAATCTTCTTTCACTAGGTCATAAAACCCCTGAAAAAATTCAGTAGTCAGCCCATCCGACCCTGGGATTTTTCCTTTTTGATAGGAGTACACAACTTTCTCTAGTTCCTCCTCAGCAACTTCCTCCTTCAGGAGATTATTCATTTCTCATCTATTATTGTAGGAAACAAATTAATAACCTCCAGGATTTCTTGAATATTGCACCCTGCTGGTTCCTTGAAAAGGTTTTTAAAAAACCCCTCCCCAACCTCAACTTTTTCCTTAAAGGAGCTGACCATTGCCCCATTCATGTCTTTTATAGTCGAAATTGTGTTCTGGTTCCTTCTATTATTGCCGAAATTATGAAAGAATTTGGTATCGTTGTCTCCTTCTTTTATCGATATTGCTCTGCTTTTTAGCCTTACAAGCTACTTCTCTTTGGCCAGTAGTTCTTCTCTTTTTAACTCCTTTTCCTTGACTTCCTTTAATTCTTCCTCTTAAAAAATGCCCGAGTTATTCTGTTCATAGATCCTTTTTAAGGAGCTTTCAACTTCTTTGAGTTGTTTCTGTTGATTGGCATAATAGACCTTAACCTAAGGTTTTGAAACCTTCTTTACTTTGTTTAGATTTTCCGTCAGTTGCTTCACGTAAGATACATTAGGGTTTGCCTCCAGGTGATTCCAAGAATCTCCTATCATCTTCCGATAGTCTTCCTCTAATAGCCATGCTGGATTAAATTTAAAAGGGACTGCCGGTTTAATTTCAGGGTTTTGAATTTGTAGAAGAATTGGGAGATGGTCTGACAGACCCCCTACTTCAGCCCAAGTTCCAATTATTAAAGACCCTGAAAGCAAATTTTCTGAAAGCAGAATTCTATCTAACCTTTTAGAGATGGCTTGATCCCTGCTTCTGTTGTTTCTCCATGTCGGTGTAAGCTTTAGCAATTGGATATTGACCAACTCCTTGGATTCAAAGAGGTTAGCAAAGAATGAGCTCAAACCATCCCGACGGGTTGAAATTCCCTAATTTTCCTTTTCGGATAGGGTTAGATTCATGTCCCCTCCTAAAATAACATTCCTTGACTCCAACAATCCTAAGGAGAAGAAAGCTTTCCAAAACCCTTTCTGGTGTTGATAGGGTCCATAAACATTATACATTGCAAAGGATATCCTAGAGGCTTTCTCTTTAAGAACTGTTTTCAACACCGTACTGTGTTTCTCCTCTTGCACTTATTCAAAATCCTGGTTCCAAGCTATTATCAGTCCCCCAGAATGTTCATTTGAACTTATGTATCCAAAACTCTAGCCTTTTAGCCAGGCCTCCATCACTTCCTTAGATTTTTCTCCCTCCATCATAGTTTCCTGAATGAAAATGATCGTAGGTTTTAAACTGACGACCATTCTTTTGAGAGCCTTTAATTTGAGGGGGCTCCCCAACCCCCTAGCATTGAAGAGAGGACTAGCATTATGGAACCCTGGCCTAGGCCTGTCCTGCTCTAAGGGCCCTACCAATTGTTGCATGTTTGCCATTCTTCACTTCTGCCTCAGCTTGGGATTTCACTTTTGCAATATGTGACTTTCTCCCTAACATGACCTTGGCCACTTTATCTGATGCTAAAAAAAAAGGACGACACTTGGTCTTTATCAACCACCCCCTTTGATCGGGTGTTGTAAATTTTGTGCTTAATCCACGAAGGAGGCTCTTTGGGGGATGCCACCTTTTTACAAGTGTCTTTACTAACCTGTGTCATCTCCTTACACCCCGCATGCATGACAACTGTTTTATCCTGCAACAGGCTTGACGTGATTATCTTCATAGGGGACGCCACCTTTCTTCCAATTTGCACGACATTTGTCTCCGAGGGAGATTGTTCGCGACTTACTATGGTAGAATTAATGGCAGGTGTAAGGTTCTTAGGGCTTAGGATTTTCCCTGAGAGCTCATGAATACTGTCCACCATCGTGGTTTCCAGTTCCAGTTTTTTCACGAAACTTTTTGACTGCAACAAAATCTTCGCAGAGGAATGTTCAAAGCCCCCTACTATCGCGGAAATGACAAGAGAAATAATTTCAGGGCTGAGAGTCTTCTTACCAGGGGTCGCAAATAAGCTATCTTCTGATGAATTGGGTTTATGCACATCGTCTTTTGACTGAGTTTTGCATCTTCCTTTGTTCTGAGCAATTCATTTCCCCTTGTTCCTGGACTGGTTGTTCCTTAGTTCTGTAACTGTGCAGTCCTTCGCTAAGTGACCAACTTGTCTGCAAGTGAAGCAACAGAAAGGAATTTTCCAATAGTCAAGCTTCTACCGCCATAGACTCCCGTGCATCTCCAGGTGAATTTCCTCATATAGACCGTCGCAGAGGTCAACTTCAATCAGAATTCTGACGCTCCTTTTGTCCACCTTCTGCTCCCATCCTTCCTCTAAAGCTATAAATTTGCCAATTTTGCCTCCTATAGCTTCCATTATTTCTTTTTTCCAGAACATCATTGGTAACCCAGGTAGAATGGCCCATACTTTCTGTACATTTTGTGGTTCCCTGTTAGCGTCAAAATCCACACTCCATTTCTTAAGGATTAACCCTGAAGGCCCCCATTTCCAATTGTTCTCTAGTAAAGTCTACCGGTCTGTCTCTGTCGTGACTCGGAACAGGATCCATCCTTCGAACAGGATATGGAACATGGGAAGCTTCCGCAGAAGAGGACTCCAGTGTTCTTCCATCCACCTACAAAGAGTTGTCTCGCCAACTGATTTCCCACAAAACCTTCCTACCAGTGCGGATGACAAATAATCGGGTACTTCAGCTAACAAAATATCTCTTCCTACTATTAGTGCTGCGGCCTGTTTTTTGGCTTTAGCTCTTGAACGCTTTCTTTTGCCAGTATTGTTTGATATCATAACTTCACTTGCCTTCTTGCTTGAAAGGACGTGCCCGGTGTTCTTCGGCGTGTGAGCGTCCGACCCTGCTTGTTTTGGCTTTGCCATTATTGAGAAGATATGACTATGCCCTACCAGAGTAGTTGAGTCATAGTCTACTTCATCAATTATCATCATGATCAAGATCTTAAGACTTTAAAAAATCTCACAAAAACTTTTAAAAACGATGCCTTCGCTTTATCTTCTCATCTGCGCCTCGCACTATTTGCCTCCTGAGCTATTTTCCTATCCGCAGAGCCCTTAACCCTTAAGCCCCCCCCCATTTCAATATATATATATATATATATATATATATATAGAGAGAGAGAGAGAGAGAGAGAGAGAGAGAGAGAGAGAGAGAGAGAGAGAGAGAGATNCTTGCAACACAATTTCATGATGTTGTAGCCTCATCTTCTATTAACAATACAATACATGAGCCAACTTTGCAAATTTTTTTCTTCTCATTGGATCTAGTCATCCATATCATAGGTGTTAATAAGGATGTCTTGAGCATGCTTATATTCAAACACACATTTATTATTATTATTTGGTCACATTCCTTGCCACCACTTAATACATCATTTGCATTTAAATTTTCTTTCATAAAACCTCCCTTATCTCAATTGAACTGAATTGCAGGGACAAAGGGGATAAACCTCACCAATATTTCACAACGGTGAAATATAAGAGAATGGGCATACTTGACTAACATTTTCCATTTTTTTCTTTGCTGAAACTGGACATGATGACATCATTTGATCACATGTAAGAGATACACATTGGTTTATTGCAATCTTCAATTTGCATGCCCAAAATGAATCTTGAGAGAAATGATGCATTTTCTAGCTAAATGATCCATTTTTATTGCTTGCATAACAACAAAAGGAAAACATGAAACTATTTTTTGTTTGCATGAAACTAACTATTTTTTGTTTGCATGAAACTATTTTTTGTTTGTTAACGTACTCTAGCTCATTATGCAAATTGCTTTTAATGACAATTATTCAAAGTTACATTTAATCATGATTATTCACCTTTATCAATTATTATTCACACAAAACCACTACTCTCTTTTTCACTTCATCACATCTATTCACACAAAACTATAGCTCTCTTTTTCACTTCATCACATCTACTTTACTTTCCATTTTATTTATTTTCAATCACCCATATTAGAACCATTGTTATTATTTATTCCGCTTTCTTTTTCACTTCATCACATGACATCTACTTTACTTTCCATTTTATTTATTTTCAATATTCTTTTACCCATTTTAGAACCATTGTTGTTATCTATTGTAGTGATCACTTATGTAAAAACAACAATATGTCAACTATTCATGCCAATTTCCAATTCATCGACGGGAGGGCCATGACAATGGCACAAAGGCACTTGTTAGAGAGGTATAGACCTTAAAACCTAATAGTGTTTTCGTCATTTGAGAAAAACAAAATTGTGGGTGAAGCCCCAAAATACCATCTTGCGACCACGACCGAGAAATGGAGCAGAGTTCGAGTTCACTCTCAGTGAAAGGGCCAACTTAAACTCGCCAAACTCGATTGAATATTTTTATCGCATCGATTTAAATTGTAGTCAAGAACATTCACAGCTCCTTGGTATTTCACAGTGATATGAAAAGCTTCTCTCTTTTTCTCGTCTGAACAAAGCTTGCCCTAAGAACTCAGAGCAGCCATGAACGAGGGCTTCATATTCGAAGCGGGAGGCTTGGAGCTGGAGCCCTTGCCTCCGCCGAAGTCCCAATCCCCGTGGGAATTCTCAGGCTATTCGGAAACAGTTGCTCAAGAACACGCCAGAAAAAAGACCACTTCCATCGACCACAAAATCTCCAAGAAAGCGCGTTCTCTTCTCGAGGAGAAGAAATCTTTTATAAAAGGAGGAGAAGAAGAAGACGAGGAGGAGCCCTCGAATGGCGGCCGCGCTAATAAAACAACAGAAGAAAGAGACGATGATATTCGTCTGAAGGAGACAGGCCGCTGGGATGGCCAAAGCGACGATGACTCGGACAACGACGATAACGATAAACCCCCGCCTTCAAAAGCTCCCAACAAAACCCGCAAGGTACGTTTTTTTTTTTAATTTTTAAATTTTTTTGGAAATCGTTTAATGCTTTAGACTTTAGTTTTCATTGATAACACGGGTTGTTCCCCTACACCTACAACGTATTCGGCCTAAGCTGCATCAATTTCAAATGAATCCTATTGCTTGGAAAACGAATTTATATTTGTTGCTCTGTTCATAGAAACGGAAAACACGAAACTAAATTAAACGAGAAACGGGTTCAGAAGGGGGAATGGACGATTGGAAAAGTTTCAGTTTTTTTTTATACAATTTTTTAACCATCCACACTTGTGACGCAAAAAAGTTTGTAAATCATTCAAATTTGAAATAAAAAACAACGGCCCCAAAGAGGCATAGTGCCTGCAGGCTGCATTTGACAAGATACCCGATAAAGATGAAAAATGCTACAAGGATTGACAGATACGCTCAACAGAGTATTAAATCAAGACTAAAAGTATAAATGACTTTCAATTGGAATTCCTGGTAAGATTTCCACCTGACACTTGAATATCCTGCAAATTGCCCTCAAAATGTTTAACTCGAGCTCAAAGTGAACAGTGAACTAGCAAATCTATGTTGAAAGATCCTGAAGTTGTGTCTGCTTTATGTCAAGTTTTTTTTTGTAAACTTGTTTCTATGTTATATTATGAGATAAATAAAAAAAATCATTGTCTGATGTGGCTGGCCTGTCATTTGGTACTTGGGAAACCAAACGAGCCACAAAACCATAGTTTGTCATCAGGAGTCCAGTTCAGCAAAAAACCCAATTGAGTCCCTTCTTCCTATCCAAGTCATAGCTATAAACAGACTGCCTAAGAAGACTTGGCCTGCAAGCAGGCATACTATTCTGTCTTACATTATTTTCTAGAAAGCTAGCAGTCCCAATGTACCATATACAAAAACAACTAAACTAAACTGACCGTAAACTAGGTATTATAGGTTAATGACAATTTATAAAATTATAGTTTAGCGCACCCACAAACTTGGGGACTAAACCACATAATGACATAAAATAACAATAAAATGTGCAATTAGGCTCCACCAAGTGTAAGGTGAGCCAAAAGGAGGACGTCATGCCCAAACTAACACTAACAGATGCTTTTCCCTCAACGCCCTTCTTTATTAACAATGTAGGCTTCTTCTTTAAGGAATGACGTCATGGGTTTGGAGACCAGGAGGAGGGGTTTTGCATTAAAATGATAGGTCCAAGTGGGCTAAATGAGCTGTGTGAAGACGATTACGACAACCCTTACACGCACAATTATCTCTACAAAGCAAAATATTAGTGTGGTCATGTCTCCCAATGATTTGTCTCAAGGGCATTAGACACCCACCCAAAGGGTGGTTAGCAGGGCCACAAGGTCAACACCTTCTTGAGGTGAAAACCAAGGGGACCTGCCATGACCTGATCAGGGGTATTTAGGCCCAAAATCAACACTCTACACATTATAGCCCCAAAACTTGGCCTTTACAAAGAAAAAATAAACCCCACTCGTAACTTTGGTACATCTGGAAGGAACGCTTCAAACACTCTAAGGCGTAACAACTGGCTCCAACTATGAGACTTGTGCTCTTCATGGGATTGTATAAGAAACGCCTAGAATCTCTTGAGTACCTGTAGACCCACACACACATCTAACAACAACTATGTCAAATGCATCCGAGGTAGACACTTTTGTCCTGCCTTGTTCAAAATGAATTGCAATAAAAATCAAAATGAAATATTGACAAGTGCAATGCATAGGTGATAGTAAATGTTGAACTCAAACGAAATTAAATATGCTATATTACAAAGGAAATGATGTCTTTGAGACATAAGATATCACTTGTGTAAAACTTCTTAAATACCTGCCCATTAATGGGCAAGGACAGCTTTTCTCCACTCAAATGGATCACACGAAAGAATTCGTACCTGCAACATCATCAATTTGGTATGGAACTAACCAAAGACTTTCAAACTTACCATCCTTATGTTGAAATATTGTAACTTCGAAGAATATTCTAAATGTATTTTATTGTTGTAACCTATCGGAGATGTTTTATTCCTTCGTCGTGATGTTACTATTGTATTTGGTCATCATAGAGTCATGAGGTAAAACCTCCGTTGTAAGTTGGGTCAATAGAACCCTCCATAATATAATATTATACTGTTTTGTGTCTTCCTAGATGAAGTCGGCCCAGTAAGTTTGTTGGGGCCGACCTGTTAGGGAAAAAGTCAAGTGGAAGAAATAGTTTAAATAGAGGAGGCGTGTTCCTCATTTGAACACCCACACACCCACTTGTGTATAGCACATAGGAGAGAGAGAGAGAGACATATCAGCAAGGAGAAGGAGCACCTGTTTGGGGTTTTATCTTTGTACTTTTGATAAATCTATATAAGGGAAGTTTTGTTGGGTTTTCTTCCCCTTGAGGGTTTCCCAGGATAAATCTGTGTTTATCTTGTGATTGTGTTTCTTTCAGTGATTCTGCATATGCTATTTTTGTGAAATTGAATTGAATACTAATGATATCTAGCTAAGCATATGGAATCTTAACACCTTACCTGTTTGTTCGTTTCTTTTGTTCCATAGGAGGATGAGTTCACCTTTCTTAAAGTTGCGTTGGTGAGTTTTCTTATCAAATTTGCCTTTAATTTTTTCTTAACTCTGCACCATATGGCGAAAGCTCTTATTTGGGTTTCATCAAGCTCTATCAAGTGATCAATCCTGCATTGGACTACATCTGGATCTAGGATGTGCTGGTGGAGGATTTTATATGCAGGAAGTTTCAAATGAATAGGTAAGGTAACATCAAGACCGTACACAAGCTCAAAGGGGATCTTTCCAGTTGATTCTTTGCGTGTGATCCTGGCAGCCCATAATACGTACTTTAACTTACTGTCTTAACTTTTCTCGTTGTCTTTAACAATCTTCTTTATAATGTTCATCATAATTTTGTTGCTTGACTTGACCAATCCATTCCCTTGCGGATAGTAGTTGGAGCAATGAGATAATATAATGCCATAATTGAAAAGAAAGTAGATAAGTCACTGAAACTGAAGGCTTGGGCATTGTTTGTAATAATCTTGGCTGGTACTCCGAATCAAGTAATAATCCTGTCCTCAAGAAAGTCTATAAAAACCTTCATTGTAGCCCTTTTGGTTGGAATAGCCTTGACCCATTTAGTAAAATAATCTGTAGTTGTCAATATCCATTTATGACCATTGCTTGACCCTTCCTAGAACTCGTTAATGAAATCAAGGCCACATTGCTGAAATATGTTGCTTCTACTACAACTGGTTGCAATGGTAAGGATACGAGCTTCTGCTTTTTGGTAAAGAGTTAACAAGATTGGCAACTTTTGACGTAGTTGTGCACATCCTGGAAAATAGTGAGCCAATAGTACCCTGTTCTCACCTTATGGGCGGTGGTAGAAGTAGAGTGATGGCCACTGCATACTCCTTAATGGAATTCATCTGTCAACCGACCCGCTTTCAAAGGATGAACACATATGATAATCAATCCATCCAGATATTTCTATCCAAGGCCCTTGTCTAACTTCCATGAAACAATATCCAAGAAACAATATCTAGAAGCCTTTAACTTCAATGCTCTTTTCTTATGATTTGGAAGATGGTCGGGACATGTGAGGCTCTTCAAGTAGTAGACAATGTCTTTATACCAATCACACTGTTCCAATTCTTCGATGACTGCTGAGACAATAGGAGGGGCGCCTTCTTTAAGACCAAGGGCTTCTTCATTCTCTTTTGCCATCAACTGAGCTAATCCTCGACCTTTAATCAATTTGGTTGGTTGGATTTCCAGATCATACTCTTGGATCTTCTTTATCCACTTTCTCCCGCAATTAATTTAAATAATGATTTCATCAATATGTGAGACATGTGGGGGCTAAAACGAGGGGAAGCCATAACAAATTCTATTTTAATATACCAAAACCTTCTGTATAAGACAAATGGCTCATGAAAAGCTTTGTAAGAAGCCTTGTAGAAGATTTAGCAAGTCATGTGTCCTCTTATGAAGGACATTCCACCACAGTGCCATGTAGGTCTTATACATAAATAATTAGATAAATACGAAAAGATAGAAAAAAGAAAAAAGAATATATATAATAATAATAATTAAAAATGAAATCATATATTAAATATAAATTTAAATATTAATCAAGGAGTGTGACTTTATGAAAAGTCATGTTCACACATTTGATAGAACATATATATTGGGGATTTCAAATTGTAATAAAATTTATTAGACATTTTTATAATAATTTCATTCATTGTGTTTTTTTCCTGTTGCATTGCTATCAGAGTGAGCTTGACGCCCGCTGCTCCTGCCGTTGTCGTCCAGATCCGCCAGCCGCCATTGCTGACCGCCACCATTCTAGCCCCTACCTGCTCTTAGTCCGTTGCCACTCTCTCCCCGCCGGCTCTTACCTTCACCACCTGCGTCGCATCTGAGGCGTCAACCATCCTTTCTACTGCTTGATCCCGTGAATGTATTCTCTCCTTCCCACCCGTCTCTTCTCCCTCCTGCAAAGCGCGTTCCCCTCATGCCATCACTTCCCTCCTTCTGTGCTGCTTGACACGTTGCTCCCAGTTCTTCGACCTCCCATTCCCTCCCACCTACTCTCTCCTCCTTCACACACCTGCTCACCTCCCTCAATTCATTCTGCTCGTGCTCGCCCTTCTTCTCACGTTCCTTCCCCCATTCACGCATCTCCCTTATCCTGTCCGTTCCCCCTTCTGCTCCGCAGGGCTGCTCCTTTTTTGATCCGAGTTCTCCGTTGTAGACTCCCCACTCTCGCTCCTGCTCACACCACCTCCTCCTTTTCCCTTCCACCGTGGCTCCGTACATCCACCCTCCTCTTGCATTGTTGCTCCACAACTTCCCCTGCTCTCTGTGCACCCGTTTCCTACGCAACCACTCCACAACCACTGCCACCTCCAAGCAACCTTAATATTTTAATAAAATTTTAGTATTATACAATAATATTTATGTTATTATATTGATATTAATTTTAAAAAAATTTTATAATTAAAAAAAAATCGTGGTTGGCTGGGAACGAACAACCAATAAAAATAAATCGAGATTCAACGTAGGAAAAATTCCAGCAGTCACTAGAATGGGAGATTTCAACGCTAGATTGGACCAATTTGACAAAACGGTCAACAAAAAGTATGTAGAGCTCAAGGCGGAAATCGAAAAAATAATAACGCATTAGTCAACCGTCACCGGACTCAAGGCAGGAATAGAGCAAGGCATCAATGCGTTGAAGGTAGATCAAAAGAAAAGTCAAGAGTATCTTGATAATGTCTTGGCCTGATTACAACTACATACCTCTGTTCCCCCACCTAGACATAAATTTTTGCCAGACCCCTTCAATACACCTCATCCAAGCACGCCTAAAACGCCAGAACATCTCGACACGATGCCACCCCATGAAGCCCCTTTCTTTAACATTCCATCAATATCAGTCCCCCCGACACATGGATGCCAGATAAGGGTAAAACTAGAATTACCCAAATATGATGGTGATGAAAAACAATGCATTGCATGGAAAAGTGGATCTTAGGAACATGGTTCCTTTAAGGCAAGCTATAACAAAATTAATGGGTGTTTGGTCCCTATGATCTGTTCACCTGTTAGACAAAACTGTGCAACCTGTAAACTTCCATGTGTTTTTAATGCTCTCCAATTGCCCCTTAACACACTCGAGCTCCTCATCTAACTCTTTCCCCCTAAGTGCATTATAGGAGGGGGCTTTGTATCTAGGGCTAGTAGCTGCAATGGAATCTACCATGGGCTGATAAAAATAAGACTTTGCATAGTTAAATGAAAGGTTGTTATGGTACCAAACCTCCTCACTGCCATATTTGTCTCCTTCCTCTTATTTTCATTAAAGCCCTCCAAGGTTGGCTGAGATCTTGGAGTTGTACGAGGAAGGAAGAAAGGAGAAGCTATACTTTTGTTTGCTACAACAGTTGATGTGGAGTTTCTTGTACTTGGATTTGGTGGTGCTGTCGGAGATCTACCAATTTCTGAAATTTCAAACTTCAATCTTTCCCTCTTTTCACTCCGTTCTCTAATGGCATCAATAGCAGCTTGTCAACTGCCATTTGCACTGTGACTTCATTAGGGAATTTGTCACAAACCACCACACCTTTGTAAACAATTCTTGCTAGGTGGTATTTCAACCTGTTTATGCCCCCACACATTTGGAGGGAACAAAAATTGCAAATGAACTTGTAGCTGAGTTGCACGAAACGAGGAAACGGGGATGTGGTGGAAACGTGACCCCCCAAAATTTTGGAAACGGGGAAACACGATATATATATATATATATATATATATATATATATATATATGAGCAAAGACATTTAAAAAAATGAATGTGAAACATAAATCATAAATCATACACGTTGGCGAATCATTGCCTATATTGGGATCCTATTCATTAATAACACCCAATGCCTCCCTCCTCTAGGCTCTAGCCCTTACTTCTAACTCAAATATCAAAGTTGATTCTCCAAGGACATTAGTAAACGACTCAACACCCTACAATTTTGATGAAACTTCCTAATCCAATCCTTAAAATAAGGTAGAAAAAGCTTCCCATGCTTAATAAGTGAAGAGTACATTTATATTAAGGTCATGACAAAGGAGTTCAATGATCAACACCACCAACATCAAGGTACATACAGGGGTTGATGTGTTTGATTAAATGTCAATTCCATACCCTCATACATGAGATAAACTAATGGAAACTTTGTAATCCTGAAATCTTGGAAACTCTTAAGTCTGCTGCATTTTGAATGGGATCTAAAATTCTACTTTTTTGCATATGAAGTCAGATGAAGTTGGAACCACTCTCAAACATCTTGAAATAATTAATGGTAATGTTAAAAATTTAAGTAAAAGGATAAAAAATGAAAGATAAGGAGAAGGTCACTTTTACTTTAAGAATTTAATATTACCATTTAATACTACAAATTACTACTGAATAAGGTGATATTTTTAATCAACCAAGCAAAGTTTTCTTGGAAACGCGGCTTTTCGGACCACATCCATATTGGAAACATGTTTCCTTTTAAGGAAACACGCTCCTTCGTACAAAAACACGTTTCCATGCTGTACGGTATGCGTTTCCGTGTTTCCAGCAGGAAACGGCCTGATGATGTGGGGGGGGGTGGCGTTTCTTGCAACTTAGCCTTGTAGTGATCACCGGGAATCAACCAAACACAATATTGCCATGCCAGATCAAGAGACCTTCTAGCCTTGGGTGCTATGGAGTCTTGATAGCAAAATTTCAAAAATATAAATGTTCTACATTATTGAACAATGAATATCATGCATACATTTATCATACAATGAATATTATATAGTGTGGCCCTGTGGACTGAGATAATCAGCCATAGGGTTTGTGGGATGAGTAGAGCCCACTTTAAAAAATAATCATTAAATAATTTAAAAAAATCTAATTTTATTTTTAACTATTTAAAGAACTTGACCACAGGGCCTGTGGGCTGAGATACTTAACCACAGGGCTTGTGGGCTGAGTAGAGTGTTGGATGAGTATCTTATTCCAAAACTTGACCTAAACTCTTGAGACGTGCTCTATTAGACTTGAAAATAACTCTCGGGTTGATGTCATATGCTTAGATGCTCCACTATCCACATACCAAGTGTTCTTTAGAACCGTACTGGAAGAAAAGCTAGATACTATCGAAAATTCTTCTCAAACGACAATCACGTTCATCTAAGTTTTACTTGAGGCCGCTACCTGATGCTTTTGTTGTTTCCCTTTACCTTTCTTCTTCTTTGGAAACTATGATGTATAATGGCCATGCTTGTGACATATGAAGCACTTGATTATACTCAAGTCCTTCCCTGGCTGTGAGGCCGACTCTTAACTCTTTATCTTACCTTTGTCAGGTCCTTTATCTTTGCCCTTCTTTGTTTGACCAAATAGGGTGTGGTCAATGTTATATCCTTGCTTGTTGTCCTTTGACTCCATTTGACTCTCCTCCTAGATACAATCATCCCACATTGCACAATCTTTCCCATGAGAGAAGATTCTCTTGAGCACAAACACCTTGGGAAAATGTTTCCCATTGAGATGAGAACCCATTCAGTGGCCAATTCGCTAGCTTTTTATCTTCAACCTTCTCCCCAACTATTTCAAGTTGATCACGAAGCAGTGTGACCTTCATTAGGTAACTGGTGACAATGTCTGATTTGGTAATCTTTATAGATTTGAGCATGTTATGCAATATCATCTTCCTATATATGTTCTCGGTCCGAGGCTAATCAAGGCATCGAACTTATCCTTCACCTTCTTCTTCTCAAATATATGAGGGATCAAATGATCTTTTATGGAATCCAATATTATCTGCTTGTTTTTCACTTCTTTCTTGTTGTGAATTGCCAAATCTTGCGCTTTTGTTGGTGTAGTTACTACATCCTTGATGATATCCGAGAGTTCATTCTCTTCTAATAGAAGAGTTACTTTGATTTTCCATGACAAGAAATTCGAGGAACCTTCTAATCTATTCTTGAACTTGAGGCTAGTTGATGCGATCTTTGATTTGCACACAAAATCCCAAAACTGATAAGCACTACCTTTGAAACCCTCTAATTGATGGTTCTGGTTTCTTGAAGTTGGTTCTAGTAGTTGATCTACCGCCATAAACTCTTAAGATCCTCTTAAGTTAAAGGACCACTGATACCATGTTGACTTTCCAAACACTAGGTAACTACTATCCTTATGTTTTCAACTAAACAAGGCTGTTATTTAATTGCATAAATTAAATTCTTCACATAGTAGTAAACACACATATAGTTGGAAAATAAACAACGAAATAAAAGAACACAATATATAGATAATTTAATCCTCAAATCAATTTTTTCATTAATAATTCAAGCTTACCAGAAAATCTCCACACCTATCAAACTAACAGTTGTACAGTACACCCAAGGAAATAAAATCTGCACATTTGTTTAGGAAAAATCTGCTTGCCAAAACCAAGAAAATTGTTTCTCTGGTTGATGCCTGCTGTATGGCATGTCTGTACGACAATACAGAACCCATACGACTGTATGAATTTGCCCATATGGATTAGTGCGATATTTGGATTCTCTTGTACAAACCTGTGTGCTGCGCGTTTCCTGATTTTTGACTTTGGCTCCTTTTTGGCACTCTAACTCTGCTCCACAAGGAAATGTTGATTTTTCCTAAGCAATATCGAGAGCCATTCTCTTGGAGAATGGATACATCTGGTAAAGTCACCAAGATGTGGAACTAGTCCAGCACTGGGGGAACTCAACCTTGAGCTGAGTAGCCATTCCTTGAATGGAGACATCTGGTCAAGTCACCATGATGTGGAACTAGTCCAGCACTGGGGGAACTCAGCCTTGAGCTGAATAGGCATTCTTTGAATGGAGACATCTGGTTAGTTACCAGGATGTGGAACCAGTCCAGCACTGGGGGAACTCAGCCTAGAGCTGAGTGGCCATTCTTTGAATGGAGGCACCTAGTCAGTTACTAGGAAGATGAACCAGTTTAGGACCGGGGGACTCATCCTAGGGTTGAGGGCCATTATCCGGGAGAATGGAGGCGCTTGGTCAGTTACCAATTATTTGACATTGAGTCAAATGATGCAGCCTAGAGCTGAGGCACCTGGTCAGTTACTAGGACATCATTATAAGTCCTAGACCGGGTCTGGGCATGTGAGGCACTCCTACCCTCGATCTGTGGGCTTTGTGATCTTCTCTAGGGATTAGCTACCCCTGGTTAAAACACCTCGTACCTGATCTTGGTGGCACAAGGAGTTCGGCATAAAAGCATTAGTAGTTCTCTCTATTTATGATGGTGTACTTTGAGTGGGCATGAAGGACCCCTATGACCACTTCTATTGAGTCTTGACCATAGGGCACTTGAAGAAGGCTAAAAGGTAAAAGTAAAAAATACATAAGGACCCTTGGACCACCAAGGAGTCAAAGTGAAAATACAAAAAGGCTTTTAGTACCACTAAAGGTAAAAGTTAAAAAGTAAAAGAATAAAATCATATTATTTTTATTCTTATGTGTAAGGTCCATATCCAAGTGACTAAAAGCCTATAAAAGAAGATCAATTCCATTTCATTTGTACACACTTCTTCATCATCACATGAGCTGCTCCACTGAAGGTTTTTCGCCGGTCTTTGTCTTCTCAAGCTTTTGGTGATCTTCATCTTTGTGCCCTAGCATGGCGGTTATTGCTAGCTAGGGCATCACTTCTTCATGCACAAATACCCTAAACAACGAGGGTAACCCTCCTTCCACTCACGACCAGCCAGGAGCAGAAGTAGGGCAAGCCTAGGGCATCTTCCAGGCAGCCTTAAACTTCCCACAAAGTTTACGGGCAACACTATTTCTTCACGGGCAACATTACAGTAACGTCGGGCAAGGTGATTACACTTCACGGGCAGCAGTACAAAAGCTCGGGTAGAGGGAAGTACTCATGGGCAGCTTCACTCTACACACTCCATCTTCGGGTAACCTGTCTCTTTTTTGGGTGTCACAGTACAGTTCGGGCAACCTCTGCAATTCACGGGCAGTCTATTTCCTCAGTCCGGGCAACAACAGTTTTGATCCTGGGCAGCAAAAGGAGATCCAGGCAGCAATAGTTTTGATTCCGGGCAGCAGTAGTTTTGATCCTAGGCAACAAAAGGAGATTCAAGCGGCTCCAGGTAGTCTGGGCACATCTCAGGCAACAACAGACCTACCTTGGGAAACCTAGATTGATTCGAGCGACACTCCAGGCAGTGGCTGAGGAATTCTGGGCAGTTGAGAGAAAATCTGGGCATAAAGCCCTAATTCAATGTTTTCTGTAAAATTTGTCTTGTTGACAAATTGTTGGTCAAATTGTGCTAGGGTTTGGAATTATTCAAGCCTGTTAGGGTTTGACAATTATTGAAGAACATTCATCTCAGAATTTTGAGATTGCAAACTCAGTCATCTCATTTAAGAGATGAATTACTAATGCTTTTGGGGTTTTTGTCCTTTAAAGGTTTCCCCGTGAAAAACATCTTGTGTTCATGTGTGTTGATGTTTTGATTTATCTTTTGCACTTGTCTTTTTGTGAATGAATGTTGTGTCAAACGAAAGCAGAAACACAATATATAGACAATTTACTCCTTCAAATCAACTTGTCATTAATAATTTGAAGATTACAAGAAAAACTCCACAATGGTCAAACTAACAGCTATACAGTACCTCCAAACAAAACATATCTAGACACTCATTAAGGAAAATTTTGCTTGTCAAATTCGAGAAAGCTATTTGTTGGTTGCTTCTTGCTGTATGGCTTGTCCAGACTCCATACGATTGTATAGATTTGTCCAGACAATGGTATAGAATTCGTATGATAGTATGGATATGTCCGTACGGATCCGTGCCGTTGTATGGATCTGTCTTGCATGGACCTGCGTGTTGCTCTTTTCCTGATTTTTGACCTTGGCTCCTCTTTGGCACTTAAACTCTGCTCCACAGATGAAGTAAATCATTTCTCGACAAAACTTGTCTTTGAGTGAATGAATGTGTCTTAACCCTCTACCTTGACTTACCTTTATACTTGAGCTGAAACCCTAATCTACCAAAACCCTAATCTCACATTGAGATGTACAATTGAGATTAGTCTAAATCACTAATGTATAAAAATACACTTTATTAAACTCAATAGTTAAATATATAAGATTTTTAAAATGAATGACAATCGATTTGGCTCGAATTGTTGAATTTTAATCCAATTTTCAATCCTTGATAATTATTTCATAATGATTCTTTAAACATTTATTTCACCCCACAATTTCATTGCAGCGGAAATAAAACAAGGATCACTGAAAGATAACCATGCACAAGCGACACAAAGATTTTACCCTAGGAAACCCAAACAAGAGAAAACCGAACAGAATTTTCTGCGAATAAATTGATCCAATTTCAAGTACAATACCGAACATGAAGTTAAGCCCTTACACAAGAGAGGTTTGCCCTCCTTCACAAGAAACCCTAGTAAGGGTAGATAATCTTCCAAGAGAAACAAGAGAATAAGAGAACCCCAAAATTATGCTTCTTTTTTTTTCTAGGCCTTCCTTGGAGGTGCGCACTTGTGGAGAGGCAAAGGTATGTGATGCGAATGTGTCAAATGAAGTGTGAGAACACTTCTATTTATATTCTTTAGTTGACTTGATTTGCACTCTTGAGGCTGACTTGTACTTTTTGTCTTCTAGGGACAATTTCCCCCTTTTACTGGGGTATTTTGCCCTTGCCTTCAACTTTTTCTGGGACTTCAATGCTATCTGGGACTTCTTCAATGATTTTCTTGACTTCTTGGGTTATTTCTTCATCATAGAAAGGTTCTCTTTGTTGATGTCTAATTCCTCACATGCAGATCATCTTCTTCCATAGAGCTCTAATGTTAATTTGAACATACTCTAAGAAGTCCCGGATGCTTCTTAGAGCCAATGTCAAATACAGCATTAGATTAGATTCTGTTTATACCACAAGGGATGAAATCCCTTATCACATAGACAAGTCAACTCACTCTACTAAGAATAGATCACTCCCATTACGGAGTACTCCTTCTCGAGAATGCAATGTGACCTCTAGCCTTCAGACACTCATAGTCAATCTACATGACTATATAAATGCTAAGCATCCGAGCCTCAAGACACATAGCCAATTCACATGACTAATTAGGGCTACGATGGGGCCATCCTCTACCAACTATTGGTCAATATGCAAATGGCCAATCTGGGAGAATGATCTGCATAATGTTTGCCTGATGTTGGAACCATGGAGAACATCAACACGAACGACTTCCAGCAAATTTTAACACTAAACGTGTGCAGAAGTTCCTATCCGAGCTACAATCTTCAACAAGTCCTCACCAGTCATTTAATTTTTTTGATTTGATA
Source organism: Pseudotsuga menziesii (assembly GCA_001517045.1). Lineage (NCBI taxonomy): Eukaryota > Viridiplantae > Streptophyta > Pinopsida > Pinales > Pinaceae > Pseudotsuga > Pseudotsuga menziesii. Next base: position 204,886 of record LPNX011155683.1, read on the forward strand.
TGATCACAGTGCTTACAAAAAAGACCAGGATTGAAAATCTGCTGAGCGCGATAGTCAAAAGCTAGGGAACTCAAAGCATTGAGAGGTAAGAGCCTTCAGCTGTTGATTTCTACAGTCTCAATTATCATCAAATAATAAAAAAGCACACCTTGTTAAAGTGGTAAGTGGCACACACCTCAAACAATACTAAAACGAATGGGTGATGTCTGCCAATAGATTTATCACAAATGCTCCTATTAAGACAAGTACCACAACTCAGAAAAAATACATTTTTCCCCTTGAAAGTACTTCATCGTTAAATAGGAAGAATTATGCATGGCCTTGCTTCCGCAAGGTGAATTGGCCCATGAAGGTTGAAACTTGATACACAAACTGGCCTGCTTTCTCTGGGAATCTCACCCACATTGGGTGAACCGTGATACTATTTACATTTCTCAAACGGATTTTAAGTGTGGCTCAACATGCCACTGACCTCACTGTTGAACCACAACCCTGTTGGCTAGAACAAATCTTTTAAAATCCATTAGCTGACAGTCTGCAATAAAACTGGCGAAAGATGCCGACATTCTGGGTTTTGAAGTAAGAAAATATCATCTTCCAGTTGACCAGGTGCTTCATGAGTGTGTTTGTGAGAGTGCTGGATTAACAATTCCTGGATATAATTAATTTACCACCTCCGATCTTGATGAATTAAAATTGATGATTGATGTTCACAACTAATAAGTCCATGAAGAAGAGCATTAAACATCTACTGAGTTAGAAAATCATGTAATACCTTATGGAAGGAAAGGACATCCCACTGTTGAAGTTTTAATATACTACAATTTGTGACTAATACTCATGAATATGGGTCATATATTAGTGACTTATTCTACGCAGATAATCCCAAAAATGATGTATCATATGTCAGACAGCGGAAGCCTCTCAAGACTACAATTTGTGAACTAGGAATCATTCAAAGTCAATTTGAACACATGTTTATATATCATAGACGATAAGAGCATCGCTTGTTTTCAAGAGGGGTAATATATAACAGAATTATTACAATAGAGGACTGGCTCAATTAATCACTGACCATGTAAGGGTCAAGATGTATTAGACATTTCTACAAATATATGCATGCAACACCTTACCTTGTTTTGCCACACCTTAAATTTCATTTTTCAAATGGTGATTGAGGAGCCCCAATCATTGGCACTCTCTTATCTCTGATGGATGCAGGTCAGTGTCCTGGACCTGTTCATGTTGTCCCTCATCCCATAGTAGTTACACAATCATCTAAACCCAGATTGATCCCCTTGCCCTTTATAGATAATGCGCCAGAACGCCCTGGTCAGCCTATAATTTTTTATTTGTATGCATGAATGATTATATGTGAACAAATAAAGTTAAGGAAATAATAATGAGTTTTAGTGCTGTTTATTTTGCAGGAGAATAATGGAATGAAAGCCACAGAATTGGTAAATGATAAAAAAGACTCTACTGGATTTTTTGCATCAGCAGAAGGGGCTTCTTTTAGTGCAAATTCATTCGTTGAATTAAATCTTTCACGTCCATTGCTGAGGGCATGTGAATCCCTCGGTTATAAGAAGCCAACTCCGATTCAGGTTTTTCATTTCATATCTTGTTTTTATTTTGTTTCTTAATTTGTGTGTGTATATGTATGTGCTTTTGATACATTGGCTATTGCTACATCCGGAACAATATTAGCATATCTTTAACTTGTGGATATGGCGTTATATTCAGAATGATATGGTGTTTAGTGACTGATTTTACAGTGACATCTTGCTTATCATCACCTCAGAAGCTGCTTATTGTTTATGAAATAAAATCTTATAAAGCGTTTTTCTCAGCCAAATACGGGTATTTATTATTATGTGTTCAATGTGTGTTCTTGGGATGGTCTTTAGTTACTTCCCTCAAGGGGACACCTCTCCGTCACTGGAGGCTTATGTTTTTCAAAATAGACAATGATGCCTGCCTAGTATTGCATAGTAAATATGGTAGAGAAATTAAAGACTGTCTTTTTTTCCACATCTAGGGTGCAAGTCTACTAACACTTAGGTCTCTTTAACTGCATTGTGTAGCTTCTATATCCAATTGCGGTGAGCAATTTATGGTTTGGTCTAATTTGAATCTTGATTCTCAACCTATGGGGTGAGATGGATGAGTATCACCCGGGAGGATCTTTGATACCATTTGATAGGTGGAGGAAGTGCTCAAAGTAATACTCAGAGGACAACTTCGACCAAGGGCACTATGCGGGGAGGGGTCTATGTGATCAAAATATATGAATTATAATAAGCAAAACTAAACTTGAAAACAACTATGGATACCTCCTATTTCATTGTTAATGCTTACGCATTTATGTAATACATGAACTAGGCAATAGACATATCACTAGCTCAGAAATATCAATATATACATTTTGTCCTAAACATTTGCTTATGTGGTAAGTTGGTAACTATGATATTAAGTTGTTATGAATCGTGATTACATTGTTTGGTAGTTTAGCACAGTTTTTTGAAATGTATACTTTTTTCAATATACATTCGTATATGGTGGCTTTAACATTAAGAGTTAATGTTGCATTGTTTGCCTGGTTGATACTTTATAGCTACTTCTGATTATGTCATGGTAAACATAATGTGTACCTCCATACAAGTACATCTACAATTTTCAACCTTTTTATTCATAAGCTCTATCCATGTGAATTCTGAGATCTGGAATGACTGTTAAATGCAGGCAGCATGTATACCTTTGGCATTAACTGGACGTGATATATGTGGAAGCGCTATTACTGGATCTGGAAAGGTTAGGTTCAGCAGCAGTTTTTAGCTGTTCATCTTTTTTATTTTTTTGCAGTGTCTATCATGCTTTCCTTTATTTTTCTGTCTGTTTCAACAATAGAGTGATGGAGGCTTTCATCCATGATGATTCTTAAATTATTTTTTACTTGGAATATTAGATGACTATTTTCTCTTTTTGAAAGTACAGACAGCTGCATTTGCTCTACCGGTGTTGGAGAGATTACTTTACCGTCCTAGACGCATCCCGGCGATAAGAGTCCTTATTCTTACTCCGACAAGAGAACTAGCTGTTCAGTAAGTCTTGCATTCTATAACATTTCCTGTATTGATTTTGCATTGCAGAGTGAAGTCATCTCCTCTTGAGTGAAGTCATCATAAAACTTGCTCCAGTCCGGGAGCTTTTCTCTGCCAACCACACATGTGACGAAAACCTCCCAGTCCTTGATGAAGCCTTTCAAGGCTATGCGCACCATCTCTGGGTCCGGGATATTGTCCCCAACTGCATGCAACTCATCTCACTATTCCCCCCTTGACCATCCTAACGCTCTGGAGCTTATCTCATAAGGCCAACTTCCTGTTTTCATTCTTGGCCTCAAATAGACCTCTCAATGTATCCCACATCTCCTTGGCATTATCCTTTTCAGTAAGGTGTGAGATCAAGTGGTATTTTATCCCATCAAGGAGTAACCTCTGTGATTTGAACTCATTCAACTCATGAGCTTCCTTCTCATTGGCATCTGTTGGTTTTGCCACTGGTTTTGCTACCATAACGTGCTTTCCTTAAGGACGACAACCATCCTTATCTCCCACTGTACAAAGTTGTGGACCCCCTCCAATCTGTCCTCATACCTCAGACTAGAGGCCATCTCTGCTGCACCATAGTAACACCACTGAAACTCTACAAAACTGGTGGTGCCTTCTGTTGAATTTTAGCATTAGCATGAATACTTAAAAAATTGCAGACTAACTGATAACAAATGACAAGTGCAGTAAAAACAACATAAACACATCAACACGTTGAACACAGGATTTTTCACTGGGGAAACCTTTAAAGGAAAAAGACCCCAAAAGCATTAGTAGTTCATGTCTGAAAATGAGATGACTGAGTTTTTCAGTAATTCTACAAATCCTAACTGGGCTGTTCCACAAAAATTCACAAAAAGATAAATTTCCAGAAATTTATAATTTAGGGATTTCTGCCCTAGCTGCCCATGAATCTCAGGCCTGCTGCCCAAACTCTGTTCTGCCTGCCTGGTCTGTCTGGAAGGCAAATTTTGCTGCCCGAGATAGTCTGATAGCTGCCCGTGACTGCCTGGATTAAAACTCAGCCTGCCCGAGCTCATGTTTTTGCTGCCTGTGATGTGTCTGTGGCTGCCTGAACTCTGTTCTGTCAGCCCGAACTTTGATCTGCCTGATCCGAGGTTTGACAGGCCTCTAGGCTTCTGCCCGGACCCTCAAGGAGCTGCCCGGAGGGCAGTCTGCTGAGGACAAGGCCTTTAGGGCTTGCCTGGAGGCTTCCGAATCTGTTAGGTGGCCCGAGCCTGCTGCTAGCAACTCGTGGCTCCGGCTAGCTGCTTGGTGCTCCTGTAGCAGCTCAGGAGCACAAACAGGTTGCCCCGAGCCTGCTGCTAGCAACCTGGTGGCAGCACAAGGATGACCGTGAGGATAGGCACCCTGCCCGAGAGGAGATGACTGCTGCCTGGAAGAAAGAAGGGCTGCCTGGAGGTGGAATGAAGGCTGCCCGAAATTCTGAGAGAGGTTAGGATGAAAACCCTAACTCATAACCAGCAGCTACAACTTTTGACAAGAAACCCTAGCTTAGGATTTTGCTTCAGTAAGAGAGGATGATGCCCTAGCTAGACTCATCCATGCTAGGGCATAAAAACTTCCTTCTTCCAAAACTGTGAGAACTTTTGTTGGAGCAGCTGTACCTGTGAAAGCAAGTGTGTATATTAATGAAATGGATTGCACTTCTTTTATATCCTTTGAGTCACCTGTAAGTGGGCCAAAATTAGAAAGAACAAAATAATATTAGTTTATTCTTTTCTAGTTTTCACTTTTACCTTTAGCCTTCCTGTGGTCCAAAAGTCCTTATGTATTTTTGACTTTTACATGTGGTCCAAAAGTCCTTATGTATTTTTGACTTTTACTTGTGGTCCAAAAGTTCTTATGTATTTTTGACTTTTGCTTTTATCCTTCTTCAAGTGCCCCTGGTCAATGCAATTGGTCAAGGTGGTCTTTCATCACCACTCAAAGTACATCATCATGAACAAAGAGAATTACTAATGCTTTTATTTCACACTCTGTGTGACACCAAGATCAGGTACTAAGGTGTCTTAACCAAAGGTAGCTAAGCCTTGTAGAAGATCGCAGAGCCCATTGATCAAGGGTCAGCGTGTCTCACATGCATAGACCCAGTCTAGGGCTTATAGTGCCTTCTTGGTAATAGACCAAGTGCCTTAGCCATAGGTTGCATAATTTGACACTAGGTCAAATACTTGGTAATGGACCACTCCAAGAGAATGGCCCTCAGCCCCAGGCTGAGTCTCGGTAACTGACCAGGTGCCTCCATTCAAAATAATGGCTACTCAGAACTTGGCTGAGTCTACTAGTACTAGACTGGTCCACATCGTGGTCCCAGACCAGATGTCTACCATTTAACAGAATGGTCACTCAACACAAGGCTCAACACAAGGTTGAGTCCCCCTAGTACTGAACTGGGTCCATATCGTGGTCCTTAACCAGATATCATCATTCAACAGAATGATTACTCAACTCTAGGTTGAGCCCCTCCAGTGCTGGACTGGGTAGACATCTTGGTCCTGGACCAGATGTCTACCATTCAACAGAATGGTCACTCAACACAAGGTTGAGTCCCCCCAGAATTGTACTGGGTCCATGCCGTGGTCCTCGACCAGATATCATCATTCACAGAATGATCACTCAACTCTAAGTTGAGTCCACACTTCGGTCTTGGACCAAGTGTCTCCATTCTCCTAAGAGAATGGCTCTCGATGCTGCTAAAAAAAATCAACACCTTCTTGGACCTGCAACAAAATCTAGTTTACCTGCAATACCTTGAGTCTTCCTACTGTGGGATACTCAGAGACCTTGCTTTGATACCAGGTGAAATTTTATGTTTAAACCCTTGATTTATAGTTTCTTTAATGTTATGTTAGTTACAACTTAGCAAATAACTATATGGCAGAATTGAACTTTAAAACTGAAAATACAGTGTCTAAACAACCATATAAATGCACAACAAAAACGAATAACATCCACACAAGATACACAAGGATTTACCTAGTCTTTCAGGGAAAACCGACAAATGTTTGTCTTTTTCTTATTGGAGGATATGTTTATAATAACACTACAATAGACCTCCGGATAAACCCTTCGGATTTGGACCAAAACACCTCGAAAAGGCCTCTAGCCACAACCTATGGCTTTTTGAGACCAAACCACACTGAAGATTGTCTCAATTCCTCTTTGCAAACTCGATAGACAAACTCTAGATCCACCTTGGATCCAATAGATAACAAAGGAGTAACTCTCCGTGGAAAAACTGTGATCTGAAATTTAGATCTGGACTGCTCACTACAAGAGGAAACCCATCTCTTACAACCGTGATAATGAACTCATACTCTAAGGCATCTTTTATAATCTCACACTCATGCAAATACCATGGGACCTCCAATACCATGGGTCACATAATATCATGGACCAAATACCAAGGGAAACAAAATACCATGGACCCCTTAATACTTTTTACATGAGGAGTTATAAATCCACCTTTATAATATATGTCTAGGAATCACCTCTGCTCCTTCTATGTTGCTAGACACCCCATCATAAAAGTACTTGCCGAGCTACAAAACTAACAAATAGAACCAAGGTTTTAAAACTTGGAACCGTGAGTTGAACAGGTCGAGGGTCAACTCGGATCGGAACTGGTAATGAACCGAAGCGGTTTGATTTCAATGAACCGGGCTATTAAATATTACAAAAAAATTACAATTTTAATGACAAATTATAATTTAACATTCCAAAATATGATTTCAAGCCATTAGATGATTAGAGACATGATATGCAAAGCCTACTCATATATATATAGTATATGCCATAAAGTTAAACCATGTATGGCTCACAAAATGGCACCAAGTGCACTACATAGATGATAGTATTGTAGTACTAGTAAATAGAAAAATCTCATAGCACATATCTTAGAGTGCAATACAAAATACAAAATACTCTCCACTCTCCCATGTCTAAGATTGCAATGTGAGCCTCTAGTATCCAACGTCAAGCAGCCAGCTCCAGCCTTCAAAGTCCAAGACTCCAAACGAAAGGCTGCAAAACAGTTAAAAACTTCCAACTCTGGCAACATCAAGAGAAAAGAGCGGTGACAAGAGACAAATATTCGATGAACATGTGAGTGAAACGAGAGGTGAGTGTCATATTTAGAACATTTTGCATGCTTTCAGGTTAGATTTAATTAGTTTTTAATTTAATTTTAATTGCGTCGAGAGGCGCTCTACAGCCCAGTATTGGGGAGATCTTGTAATGTTACGTAACGCTACATAATGCTATGTCGACTATAAAATAATATTGCCCATTATGATAGAGATGTTGTAACTTTATGTAACTTTATGTCTGCTATAAATTTAAAAAGTAATCTATTTATTGGTTTTGTGAAGATATGCGCTCCTCCTCGCCTTTCGAAGTGCTTTTGCAAAGCCAAAAACACCTTTCACTTGGTCGCCAAAACCCAGAGCTCAATTGACAACCCGACAGGATTTGAACCCGCAACGCTTTTCAAAAACGCAGGAATGAAATGGTGAGCACAAGAGCACAATAGCAGTGATAAAACCCTAAGGCGTGCGAGAGCCTGGCAGCTGTCGTTAGACATTCAGGTGAAAAAAATAGAGAGAAACACGACAAACTAGCTTCGGGGCCAAGCCCATGAGTCGGGCACAAGGTTACAAATGGCTACAAAGAAAAGTGTGTAAAGTGCAATAATAATGAATGTACTGCCCTCTGGGTCAAGCTCAAGAGTAAGCCATTCGGCTACCAACCAACGAAATATGATGGAGAAAGCGACATTTACCCAAGTGATGGAATCAAAGAAGAGAAAAGCAATCATGAACATACTACCCTCTGGGCCAAGTAATACGATGGAGAAAATGAGGAAAGAAGATGAAGAAGGAATGGACATTTAAAAATTTAACAGACTACCATCGGCTCTAGGAGTAAGCCACAAGGCCAAAGCCCTGGCGGAGGCAACTCCCATGTAGAAAAATCAGCGTCCACAGTGAGGAATATGCAGTTATCCTCCAACGCTGTATAAATAAAGAGCTCCTCCAGTCCAAGCCCTAGCGACGGGAATCCTTCAATGATTAAATTGAAGCTGGCAAGTCGGAGGCGGAAAAGAAGGTGGAGCAAACCGGTGGAGCACTCGATCTGAAGATTGGTTGCGATGGTCTTGGCCGTGATTTTTATGTCACACCAAGGATGTTCGGTATCGCGGGTGTCGAAAGTGAACGATCCAAGTTGTTATAAATCCAATTTTAGATATTGAGATGTACACGGTTTCTCTACCGCACTGCACTACAACACGGTGCTTATATTCATTTTTTCTTTGTTGAAGGCCATTTTGGGTTCGACATTCTTTAAATTCTTTCTTGGGTTTGCACATTTTATTATTTTTTTAATTAAGAACATCGAATGTCCTTTGTGGATTTTTAAATGTTGTTTCGTTATATAATTAGAATCTGATTTCCAGATGATAATTAGAATATTTGTGGGTTAAAACATGCGTAACTAGAATGTTTTCTTTATTTTTTTAAATTTGAATACAAAATTTAGCTTAATTATCCTAAGATTAATCATATATACGACATTCATTAATTTAAGTATACAAATTACTCTTTTAGATTTACAATGTTATGCTTTCCGTGAATGATTAATTATAATTTCATTTCACTCATATATTTCAAAAATTTGGAATTGTTAGCATGTTTTTTCAGTTTCTGTTTATATTACATTGGCGAATAGTGATTGGCATTCTATGTATACATTAAGAATATTTTGTCTAGCTACTTGGATATCTAATATTTCCAATCCAAAACATAACTACATGCAACAGTGTTATTTTCCTCATTTATATATATACAATTATATATTTATCTTAAAATTCAAATAACACATAATAAAACAATATTGTTATTTTCCTCAATTAAATATGTAATCATATATTTATTTTAAAATTCAAATAACACGTCATAAAACAATATTTCATGAAACATTAAAACCGATTTATCATAAATATGTGATAAATTATACATTTTAATATTATTAGTTTTTCTTGAAATGGGTATATTTTTATTGGGTTTAGGTCCAAGGTGTAGATGGTAATATGTGCCTACCAACGAAGGTTTAAAGAGATGGAGGTGTAAGAACATTCTCCAAGGTTTAAATATTCATAGCATAGTGGAGACTAAGTTTGGGATAATTTTGATGAGAGTGTCACTATATCTTACAAATAAATCAAATGAATTCAATTGTTAAATCTTAAATCAAGAATATGGACCATAATTTAAATTTTATTTAAACATATAAATTTAATATATATTTAAATATAAATTATTATAAGTTAGTAACAACAAATTTAATTTAGGGTGTATTTTATTTGTAATACATTGTGGTTGTCAGAGGTAGGCCATGGGGTCAAATCCTCTTAATCCATCATTTTAGCTAAATAGAATATTATTCACGTTTATAATATATAAGTTATTTACTATTGATAATAAGAAGTACTTGATCCAATCTCCTAGGCTCTATCAAGCGCAGAGAGGGATCCAATCTCGCGAGGTGCAAACCTCATTGAGTGTAATACCTAAGAAAAGGTGTGCACCTCGAGCTATTGGATCCCTCTCAGCGCTTGATAGAGCCTAGGATTTGGATCTAGGCTGGTTAACTTTCAAACAACGTTTTTTTGGGCCCTTAGACAGAGACACATACTGGCCGACCCGTTAGTTACGGACTCGACCGGTTAGGGCCAGTTCAATGGTCGGGCAGGTCAGTTCGTTATCGAACCGGTCCCCGGTCCGGTTCCTCTACCCGCTTAACCCCAGATTTTTGCTGGCTGGTCGGATTGGCCAGTTCTGGTTCCAGCTTGGCCGGTTTTTAAAACACAAAATAGAACCCATCTCCCCAAAAATACTTCAAGTACCCCATCTTCAAATAGAACAATTCTCGATGAAGTTAGAAAGAGAAGTGAACACCCCTCTAGTGCGTCTCTAGGAAAATATAGGAGTTTTACTTGAGGCCCTAAGGGAAAAGCAAGGTCCCAATTTGGAGTGCAAGGGAACCAAAAGTAGATTGTGGTTTGGAGTACAAGGTAAGAATAATATAGTAAAAGTCAACAATCTTATCCTCAAAAGGGGCATACTTACCTAGGGTATTCTTAGCATTAATGAGATCCACATATAAGCTGAGGGACCCTCCTCATGAAGTGAGCTCTGGTTTCTAAGAGTAGTGAGCCGTCAAAGATGGGAAACTTCAGAAGGAGCAGCACACTGAAACTAAAAGTCAACAGTTTCCTGCCTATAGTCTAACTGAAGCTTGAAAATACCAGTTAGAAGCTCAAGTGGGGTGGGTTCTCCTAGACCATATTTAGCAATGAATGAAGCCCACGAGAAGGGTTGAGGAAGCTTCCTCCCCAAGTATGCCCTATCCCTGTCAACTCAAGTCAAATGGGACCTTTTAGGCTAGTGTGTTGTAGCATTCCAAATATATTAAGTGTATCTCATGTCGGGCTCACCAAGAATCTCCAGGAGAATTCTATAATGGATCCCAACCCTGAATAAATCGAACTTCTCACAATGACCTGAAATTTGACCCTGATGCTGTACGCTGTACTGGGCACCCAAAATTATGATCACATTCTGAAATTTTGAGGTTAAAAGTAGCCCAAAATTTCATGGTTTCAGAATGTGCTGAAATTTGAATTTTGAACTGACCTGGCACTAAAAATAACCAAAATTTTGACTTTCGTTGATTTGTCTCAAATTTGAATCATATGCATATCTCCATAAAATGCTCATCAAATATATTTTATAAAAGGATTCCAAAAAAGATGATTTTCAAAAGACAAAAATCTCCAGTCTTTCATGTTTCTTTCCTAGAAAAGGTAATTGGTGACAAGATATCAGTTTAGATTATTTTACCAGAGGTTGATGAAGAAGGGAAAATCATATTAGAACTTGAAAAATTCCTCTAAACACAAATCAAGCAACTGAGAAATTAAGCAATTACTGAGTACCTCGTCAAGTGGCAGAACTTGCCTATACAAGTGGTGACATGTGAAGATGAGTTCTTCATGCAGAAGCATCCACAGTTAATCAATTGTTGAGGACAACACTTGTTTGAAGGAGAGGGGCATATTAAACCCTATATATTGTAAAATTTAATTTCCATTATTTTATTAGAATTTAGTATTGCATTTATGTGTTGGCTAGGAGCTTAATTTTAATTGTACCCTTTGTCACACACACACACACACACATATATACCAAGGAGACCTAGTCTTAGGATCATCTCATCTTGACAGTCTTGTGTATTGGATACATTGTACACGGAGGTTTCCCCTCGAAGAGGCTTCTTATTCATCTCTTTTGTTTATTCTTAAGGCATTGGATTACTCTCTTTAGGGAATTTGGTGCATAACACTTTTATCTATAAGCCTCCCAGTTGTCTTAAGGATGAGAGACATGATACCTTAATGGAGGATGATGTTGAGATTGATTCAAGGTTTTGACTTTCTCCGATCTGTCTCAAATTTGAATCATATGCATATCTCCATAAAAGGGTAATCAAATACATCATCAGATTAAAAAAAATGATTTCCAGTAAACAAAAATCTCCAAGTCAAACAATCTCGAAAATCAAGAAATCCAGAAAGAGCACTAAGTTAAAAAATCTTGGTTTCTGTTAATAGATAATAGTGGTAAATCCATTGTATACTTTCCCTTGTATTGGATTTAATATTACTTGCGATATTGTATTATTATTCCTACATTCTTGAAATGCTAATCTGTCTTTGACCCATTCTTCACTCTGCCTTGATAATTATTGGTTTTAGATGATTTTGTCAATTTTAATAGTCGTTTGAAAAATTATAATTTGGGTCTATTGCTTTATTATGAACAGGGTACACAGTATGACAGACAAGATTGCACAGTTTACAGATATCCGCAGTTGCCTTGTTGTTGGGGGTTTGTCAACTAAGGTATGTGCCCCATAGTCAAATTCAGTGCTATTTTTTTCATTTTCATTTTCTCTTTCTTTAACACTGTTAATCTTTTCAGATGCCATAGTTTCAGAGAAATTGCTCGTGATCTATAATTACACAGACCAAAGTTCATAGTGGAAATAATTGATGAGAACTATGTTTTGATATACTGTTATAATACTTTGGTACTTGACGTGATGTGCATGTTCATATCTGCTTTCTGACTCGATGTACTTTGTTGTGATTTTGAAAAGCATTGATTTCTGACATCCTTGCATTTAGAATTTTGTGTGCAACTTGGGCATTAATTCTTTACCAAAGTTCAAACAATTCTGGCAGAAGTTTGAATTTAAAATTATTTGCCTAAATTAAGTAATTTTTAGTTCCATCTTTAACTTGATGTGATGTGCATGTACATATCTGCCTTCTCACTTGATGTCCTTTGAATTCTGTCATCCTTACATTCAGAAATTTGTGTGCAACTTGGACATGGATTCTTTGCCAAAGTTCAGACAATGTTGGCACAAGTTTCATTTTCAATTTATTTGCCTATAGAATCCAAAGATAGTATCTCCAAAGTGGAGAGTGATGATTGATTGTTCCTTTGCTGATTGTAGCCTTTTATGTTTTAAAGATATTCATAATGGGTTGATAATAACCTAGCCAATTTTCCTTTGTATTTCTGATGATTTTATATATCTCTAGAGTGGAATTTAATGACATCAATTTCATTCTGATTTCTATAAGTTGCTTTATTGTTTCAGGCACAGGAATCAGCATTAAGGTCCCGGCCTGATATTGTTGTAGCAACGCCTGGGAGGATGATAGATCATTTGCACAATGCACAGTCAGTGGGATTGGAAGAACTTGCAGTTTTAATTCTTGATGAGGCAGATCGTCTTCTGGAGCTTGGTTTTAGCAGTGAAGTTCAAGAGCTGGTGAGCTAATGATATACTGAAATGTAGTTTCTTTTGGTTGCAATAGGATCTATTTTTCTAAACCATTGCCATAAGAATTCATAAATCTAGTCATCTCTAGAATATCCACTGTGAAGGCCCCCCTTGCACATGAAAGGATTGGGTAATTGTAGAATGTTTTGCTTCTTGAATATGTGCTCATTCAATTTCTAGTTTTTCCCCTTTTGGCAAAATGTTTTTGTCATTGTGCCTTCTGTATTTGATTTTGAATTATTTTTTCTTATTAGTTGATATTCTTTCAGCCAAACATGTTAGGTGGTTGTTCTGTTCATTGTGGGCATGGTTACTGTACAATATAATCAGTTAAGGGAAGGGAAGGAGATTTTATAGTTGCAGAAACAATTCCAAGACAGTGTTACTGCACAAATTAACATGTGAAATTAAAGTCCCAAGGAAAAATGTTAGCTTATGAGCAACTAAGAGGGACGCCACTGTCACCTCACCAACCCTCTTCTACACTTTAGGTTGGTTCTTCTCCAACACAAGGGGAACTTCCTTAAGATATGATTGCTAAGACTATGATAAGAAGGTTCAAGATGATATGAAGGGATAGCTACTCAAAACATGGTTGTAGCATGGAAAGTAAAAGTGTAATGGAAAGATCAAGAGATTAGTGTCTATACCAACAAAGGCAAATGGAGTCAAGAGGTTTATCCAAGAGGGCTGATTTTTTTATATTTATTAAGGTAAATTTGACAACAACTAGCATATCAATTGAACTTCAAATGGCTGAAAATTATGATATAGAATTGTGGAAGGAAATAACAAATGAAGTCAACTTTTAGGTTATGGTTCAAGATGATATTTCATTAGGATATCTACTAAGCAAGATTTTAACAATTTCATGCAAAATCTATTTCCTTAATGAAATAAAGGGAACTAAGGAGATATATTAATCTTCACACCTAATCGACACTTGAAGGTAGCAAAGTTTTTCTCTTCACCTTGTCTTGAATGCCATAACCTTTTATCCACAAGCATTAAAACTCACAAAATATAGCAATGTGAATTCATGAAAGCCTCACATTAATAGGATAGATACCCTTACACTTCACATATGATCTAAAACGAACATGTTCATTAAACTCCAAGGAGAAGGAAACTCCAACGATCCTACCAATAACTTTGGATGAGGAAGGTCTACTCTTTATATAGGGAGTGTAGCTCAACTTTCTTTTACAATAAAATAATTATTTCCCTTGCTGGATCCACTATTTGCTCAACTAATTTATCTGAGAATAGATAGCTAGTAGTTAGGTCCACTTCATTCTCCAAGGGAAATAATACAATAAAAGTTCTCATGTAACTAACTCCTTGAGAAGATTTCAACAAATACTAAAAATAGAGTGTTAGTTAGGACCACCAAGGCCAAAGAGGTGGGCACATGCCAAGGTAGATGAATGCTTTGACCAAGTTTTGGCAATTTTTCTTCTTAAGTGCTCCCTTGAGAAGCTCCCTCTTATGTGAAGGTTCTTCCTTAATGTGCTGTGACCCTTTCTAGTGCAACAAACTCCACATGTGTGCATGGAATATAGGTTGAGCACGTCTTGAAGCATGTGCCATGATTAACCAACTTGACCAAGGAATAAAGTAATTTATTTTTATTGATGAAGTTACCTTGAAGCAATTGCTTGCCTCAATATCCATAACCAACCAATGAAGTGAGCCCTAGAGAATGAAATGAACAAGATTCATTTCCTAGTTAATATCCAACATAGGAAAGCCAATAAACAAAAATCCATATAGGATAATCATAGACAATATATATAAATATATGAAAGATAGAATATTATACAATGCCATGGGACGGTATGCTTATATATGCATTGATTGGCCACCATGGATGAATGATCATGTCCTTTTATTAAAGTCATGGCCTTCCATTTGTTAGTTTAATTAATTAATATCATTATTATTTATTTATTAATATTATTAATTTATGATTATTTATATATGTATTTATGTCTATTACAAAGAAGATAGTTTCCACATGTTAATAGATCCAACTAACTCCTTGGGGAATGTGTGCGCTTAACTAACTCCCCACGTGTGGTATCTTTAACCAACATAATGCTTAAATAAGGAGTGCGCCCCTGTAGAAAAATGATTTTTTATGATCTTTTCTTCAATTTCTAGTGGAGCGTTCTATGTCATCTAGAAGCTTAGCATTCTTTGATTAAGCTGCAACTGTAAGCAAGACAAAATGAGCTAGGGCATTAGAGAAATGGACCTCCTTGTGTCATGTCTTCTAGTTAACCAAAATTCAAACATCTTTAAAATTCCTTCATTAAAGTACGACTTAGGATAGCGCTCCATAAGGTTTTAATGGTTGTGATAATAAAGCTCCTCATGTGTAAAGTGTCTTCAAATCCCCTAGGGTGCTCCAACAATAATCATCCATTAAGTGTGTTACCCATCGTTCAACAAGGGGTAATTGTTGATTAGTTGTCCCTAGATGAGATCTGTGGTTGCACTATAGGTCAATGGTCAAAGATTCATTTAGCAGCACCAGATGGTCCAAGGTCATTGATATGCATAATCAGAGACAAAGAATAACCCCCTAGTGTTGTGACATATTTAACCCTCATATTTACATAGCATGTTTTTTGGCATGATGGTATGTTAGCATAAGATATTACACTTACATTTTCATGACGACTCACACACTTTAGTTATTTGCTTGTCTGAGTCTAACCTTGGTGCTTTTCTTTTAACTTAATAAGTGCGTTATTCGATGTTATTATGCACCAATGTGAACTAGTCAATGTAATTTCATCCATCTCATACAATATTACCTAGCCATTTTCATCTCGTTAAGCCAATTCATCCATCCTCTTCTCTTTCCTTTTTTTGAATGATCTATTATTAGTAACCACATATGGTTTCGTTGCTATTCCAATGTATGAATGCCTTTATCAAAGTCAAACGAGTCTTGTACTCTAAAAAAAGGAAGATGTTGATAAATTAAATGCAAAGGAAAATGTCATGGGAGATACTCCCCATCACAAAAGCTAGGTTCCCTTGTCCGAGGTTGTCTAAGACACATGTAAATAAAAAGGGAGTAAGGCAATGAAAGGGCTAAGCAAAATGTGCAAATGAAAAAGCACCATAGAAATGAAAAGAAAAAAAATTAAAAAATGGATCGCAAAATGAAGGCGCGAGGATGGATAGCCCATGATAACTCTTCCTAAGCACACATGTGGAAGAAAAATCTAAAAAATCCTAAACACTTGAAAGTTAAGAAAAGACCAAATACTCTTATGTTGCTATGATATGTATTTCACAAATTCCCCCTTTCTTCCATATGTACATAATTCACTTCATACAACATCGGGTAAATTAAGCTCTATATGTTAATTTGTTGATTTTTCTGAGCAACATCGAGAGCCATTCTCTTCGGAGAATGGGGACACCTGGTCCGGGATCACGGTGTAGACTCAACCCAGTGTTGAGCGACCATTCTGTTGAATGGTAGATATCTGGTCCTTCACCATGATATAGACCCAGCTCTGCCTTGGGTAGACTCAACCCAGTGTTGAGTGACCATTCTGTTGAATGGTAGATATATGGTTCGGGACAACGATGTGGACCAGTCTAGTACTGGTAGACTTATCTTAGTCCTGAGTAGCCATTCTCTTGGAGAATGGAGGCGCTTGGTCTATTACCAAGTATTTGACCTAGGGTCAAATTATGCAGCCCATGGCTGAGGCACCTGGTCTTTTACAAGGAAGGCACTGTAAGCCCTATACTTGTTACAAGGAAGGCACTGTAAGCCCTATACTTGGTTTAGGCATGTGTGACAATTTGACCCTTGATCTATGGGCTTTGTGTACTTCTCCAAGGATTAGCTACCCTTGGTTAAGTTACCCTAGTACCTAATCTAGGTGTCACACAGAGTGTGAGATAAAAGCATTCGTAACTCTCTTGGTTTATGATGATGTACTCTTGGAATAAAAAAGACCACAGGTAATGACCACAAGGGCACTTGGAAAAAGGCTAAAGTCAAAAGTCAAAAATACATAAGGACTTTTGGACCACAGGTGAAAGTGAAATTACTTAAGGACTTTTTGGGCAAAAGTCAAAGTTACTAAAAGACCTTTTAGACTACTAAAAGGCAAAAGGGTAAAAGTGAAATTAGGAAAGAATAAAATATTATTATTTTATTTTTCCTAATTTTGGTCCACTTACAGGTGACTAAAGGCTATAAAAGAAGATCAAGACATTTCATTATCACACATTCACTTGCTCACACATGTACTGCTGCTCCTGGATATCTATCAGCAAAACCCTCAGCTAGGGTTTCTTCATTTTTTCTGTCTTAGGGTTTTGCTAAACCCTCATCTTCAGTAGTCACTCTCATTTCCAGATCTCGAGCAGCTGCATATTTTCTTATGGGCAGGCTGACAGTCCTCTCAGCTCTTCTCTCTCCTCCATGACAACCATCTCTCTTTTTGGGCAGCTGGTTCTCTTCTCAGGCTGCTAGGTTTCTTCTTGGGCAGGCTTGCTAGCTTTACAGCTAGGCCCGAGAACACATTCGGGCACCCACAGTAGGCCCAAGAGCACAATTGGGCACCCACAGTGGCCCCAAGAGCTGCCACAGTGCTCCGGGCAGCTAGCTGCAGCGACGGGATGCTCCCAGCAGACTCGGGCTGCCTGCTACAGGCCACGGGCTGCTAGTAAGCAGTCCTAGAGGGCTTTCGGGTAGGCTTTAAGGCCTCGGCCCAGCAGACGTGGGTTTGCCCAACCCCACAACAACAACAGGAGGGTCACAGGCTGCCCATAACAGACTCTGGGCAGTCTGTTACATACCTGAGCAGACTAGATCTGCCATTCGGGCAGGTGAAGAAGGAAAACATAAATTCCAGGCAGTCAATCGGGCAGGACAGAGGTAGATCCGGGTAGCTGATAAAAATCCAGGCAGGTAAAAATTAATTATGGGCAGCTGTCATAAATTTCTGGGCTGTCACTTTTGATTTCCAGGAAGGCCCTAATTTTTCTGGGCAGATATGATAAAAATTCAGGTAGACTGTTATTTGGCAGTTTTGATTATTTCTGGACAGATCTGGAAATTTGAGTACCTAGGGTTTGAAACCCTTGTTCTGATTTTTGCTGAGAAAATTTTACTGTAAACCGTGGTTAAACCCAGATTGGGGTTTGAGGAACATTTTGAAGAATTTCCTAAGTCATCTCATTTACGAGATGAGCTACTAATGCTTTTTGGGGTTTTGGTCCTTTGAAGGTTTCCTAGTGAAAAACTCGTGTCCATTGTGCTGATGTGATGAATGTTATTTTACTGCACTTGTCATTTGTTTAAGTTAATCCACAATTTTTTAAAGTATTTATTCTAATGCTAAAATTCAACATAATTTAGGGTCTCACATGTAAAAGAGTTCTAATGTTTACACCAGTGTTAGACTCGATAGGTTAAACATTATTAATTATGAGTTACTTAGGGAAAGTGTGTTTGTAATGTACTTCTTGTGTATTATTATCATGTTAAATTATCATTGCCTAAGTTTTGATGTTGGTTTATTATTATTTCTCTAAAAGGGATATTTTACACATGTACTTTGATGTTTGGACTTTGTTGATGGCTATTAGGCACTATTTGATAAGGTGCTACACTTGAAGGACGTTGCATTTTGTCTTTCCTAGCTAGGAAAAGGGGCAAATCCCTTTCCTTATGTTGAAGACCCTTGCTACTTGGCACAGGTGGACTTCTATAGAGCTTTTCTCTTGGTCATTGGGATTTGGACATCATTTTGGACTTTTATTTCATCATTTTATGCCACTTGGAGTTGGATCGTTGGTCTCCCATGAGCATTTGACCACATGTTTGAGCTTTTGGATGAGGTCGTTGGGGTTTTGGGGTTTTGGAGCATCTTTGTACCTAACGCTTCTCCTCTGAAGCTAGGCATTGGTGCATTTGAGCACATTGTTGGCATATTGGACCATGTGTGGATTTCCTTCCATTGTTTTGATTTTGTTGATCGTTTTGAGAGTGGTTTGATTGAGCGCCCTAGGTTATTGGTCCTTTTGGTTGAGGATTGGACCATAGTTGTTGAGGGCGCCCTCATTTCATGGACGTTTTTTGTCTCTTGATAGTCTTTTACTAATGGTATTGTGGAGCGCCCCTTCCGTTGGAGATTATTTTGGTATTATTTGCTCATATCTTGACCATATTAGTTAGTGTGGCCTCCTTCATTGACAATCTTGTTAGGTTTGGAGGATTATTTTATCATTCTTGAGTATTCCTAGATCAGATCCAGGGTTTTGGGCACGATATTATTATTTTAATGTACTAGAAGTTGAGTATTTTTCCTTTGTAAGAGAACTCACTTCTCACTTTCATTCGTTGTTGATCTTGGAGATTAATACTATTTTACTTGCTCTATGTTTGGCTCTTCTCTCTTGTTGTCTTAATGGTGAGCTCAACTTGTTGATTTTAATTAAGGTAACTTGTCTAAGTTTTATCATAGTTATTTTTATTTGCTAGTCCATTGAAGAGTGGTATGCTACATGGTTAATCATATGCTAGCGTATGATGCATGTTGAGATATTTGACATCTCATGAGGGATATCCAACAAGTAATATAGGTTAATGTGTGAGCTAGAGTAGTAGATTGAAGGTGCATGAAAAATTTACCTTGATGAATTTGACGAGTCAATTCAATTGATTGTAGGGAGAATTTGACATCAAGCATATTCAAAATTTCAAACAATGCTCAAGTGGGAAGATATAGGACTCCATTAGCCCAAGGATCTAGAAGGCATTAGTCTTTTCTTCCATCCTTCAACACAATTTCTAAAAAAGTTCTTTAATCTTTAGAGTAGTAAGAAGATAAAAAAATTAGTAAAAATTTCAAAAAAGAGAAAACAAGTAGGAAAAAATCCCAAACATATTTTTCTAATTTTTAAGAATATCTCTTTTAATTTTTAGAGTAATTTTCTGAATTTCTTGTAGGATACTTTTGTGTTTCTGCTGTATAACAGTAAATTCCAGCCTCTAAAAATCAGAGAATTTAATCTTTTGATAGGGTTTTGCTTTCTAAAACTTCATTAAAAAAATTCTGGGTGCATTCGAAATATTTATGTGATGATTTGGCTAGTTTAACGGTCACTTAAACCACTAGATTGAATTCAGGAATTTATTTTCTGTATATTATTTATTTTGGAATTTACTGTTTAAAGCGACTAAACACCCAAAAATTTAGATTTAATGCTTCATTTGGCTTTTTGAATTTTCCAAGGTTAAATTTGTTTTTTTGAAGTGATTTTCTTGCTGATACATGCCTTAAATTGACTATGACAGCAGTAATATAAATCTGAAAATTTCTGTGCAGTGGATAGTTACATGCTTAATGATATGTCTTGCTAATTCAGATCCTAAATTAATTATGGAATTTTCTTATTTACTCTGTTAGCACACTTTTTCACCCCTCTAATCAGACATGATACGATTAAAAATCAGTGATGAAAAGCGACTAATTTAAGAAGAGAAAGCCCCAAATTTTTCATGGGCAAACCTCCTCTCTGTTCGGGCTGGTGCATGCCAACCTCAGGGGGGAGTCCCTAGGTACCGGGCTGCTGATCTGTACCTGATCTTTTGCAAAAAAACACATGAAAAAACAACAGGAAAACGCTTTGGACAACTTGTAAACACTCTGCCAAAGCTTTAGGACAAAAAATGAGTAAGTTTGCTTGGAAGATCCCTGCAGCGTTAGCGTGAGAAAAATGGAACAAATTGAAAAGAAAAGCGTTTAAAAGATAGATAATTTATCATGATAATGGTCATTGAACAACAAATCGAAATCATAAAGACAGAACATAATACCAACAACAATGAAGGCTCGAAAATAAGCACTACACCTTCTTATCAATGGCCGCCAAAGGACTTATTGCATCACATCAACGGGCATAATAATCGATGCTATGATTTTCTTTACACAAAGGAAAGGTAGCTTGTCTAAAGAGGATGAGGATAATTCTTTTAAATATTATCAAAAGCATTAATCAAGGACAAATTGTATAGTTTGTCCATGCATCTTTCATTGAACCCTTGGAATGAATCCCATCCCATCAATGCAGGTATTAGTGTTGATTTTTCTGAGTAGCATCGAGAGCCATTCTCTTAGGAGAATGGGGACACCTGGTCCAGGACCACAGTTTGGACTCAACCTAGAGTTGAGTGATCATTCTGTTGAATGATGATATCTAGTTTGAGACCATGATATGGATCCAGTCCTTAACTGGGGGGACTCGAGCTTGAGTTGAGTGACCATTCTGTTGAATGGTGACATCTAGTCCGGGAACACGATGTGGAACCAGTCTAGCACTGGTAGACTCGGCTTAGATCTGAGTAGCCATTCCTTTGAATGGAGGCACCTGGTCGGTTACTAGGAGTTCACCTAGTTCGGGACTAGGGACTAAACCCTGTGCTGAGGGCCATTCTCCAGGAGAATGGAGGCGCTTTGTCTGTTACCAGGTATTTGACCTAGTGTCAAATTATGCAACCTATGGTCTGTTATCAAGAAGACACTATAAGCCCTAGACCGGGTCTAGGCACGTGTGACACTTTGACCCTTGATTAGTGGACTTTGCAATCTTCTCCAAGGCTTAGCTACCCTTGGTTAAGACACCTTATTACCCGATCTTGGTGTCACATAGAGTGTGAGATAAAAGCATTAGTAATTCTCTCTGTTTACGATGATGTACTTTGAGTGGTGATGAAAGACCACCTTGACCACATGTGTTGACCATAGGGGTACTTGAAGAAAGGCTAAAGCAAAAGTAAAAAATACATAGACTCTTAGTACCAGTAAGGTGTAAAAGTGAAAGTACAAAAAGACCTTTAGTACCACTAAAGGCAAAGGTCAAAATTAGAAAACAATAAAATATTAATATTTTGATCTTTCTAATTTTGGTCCACTTACAGGTGCTTCAAAGGATATAAAAGAAGATCAATCCAATTCATTATTACACACACTTGCTCTCACAGGTACAACTGCTCCATCAGAAGATCTCACAAGTTTTGGAAGAAGAAAGTTTTTATGGCTATGCCCTAGCATGGATGAGTCTAGCTAGGGCATCATCTCTTACTGAAGTAAAACCCTAAGCTAGGGTTTCATTTTTTGCAATAGTTGGTTTATGAGCTAGTGTTTCACCCTAACTTTTTCTTCTTCATCTTTGGGAGCTGATATTTTTCTCGGGCAGTATACATCCTCCCTCACCGAGTAGATCTGAGCTTTTACAGGCAACGCCATCTCTTCTCGGGTTGCCCTCTCTTTGTTCACGAGCTACCTTAGTGAGGGCATAACCCTCTTATCCACCCGCGTGCAGCCTTAACAGGCCTACCCGTGAAGGGTCTAGCCTGCGGCTAACCCTCGCGTGGCCTTAACAGTCATACTTGTGAGGGTTAGGCCTACAGCCAACCCTTGGGCAGCCTAGCAGGTAGACCCATGAGGGTTGTGCCTGCGGGTAGCCCTTCGGGCAACAGGCCGACAACCTTAGAGCTTCCCAGCAGTAGACCCAGGCATCAAAACAGGCAGCGGGCAGCAGGAAACAGGGCATTGGGCAGCAGGAAGCTGGGCAACAGACAACGAAACAGGGCAGTCGTGCAGGTACAAACAAGTACAAGGTAGTGGGCATCAATTGTACATGGCAGCAGTATGGGCAGCTGTATAGTTAGATCTGGGCAGCCTGTTATTTTGAGAAGGAGAGAGAAAGTTAGGGCAGGAAAGCCCTAACTTGGTAAAAAGCCATTTTGGCATTTTTGGAAAAATTAATTTTTTGTGTAATTACTAATGCTTTTGGGGTTTTTGTCCTTTAAGGTGTTATTACATATATAGTAGCCGAGCTACCATATTCTAATGCTTTTAATTTATGAGATGAATTACTAATGCTTTTGGGGTTTTTGTCCTTTAAGGTGTTATTACATATATAGTAGCCGAGCTACCATATTCTATTCTTCAGATTCCAGTACATTTTTCAGTCAGCTCCCCTACATATGAGATGCTGAGATGAGCATTTATGATGGATCATGATTTGATTGATGGACTATAGTACTCTCCCATTTGCCATGACTGAGTCTCAAGACACTCAGATTTGAGGACTGATGTAGCCATTTAGCCAGTTGCAGAGCAGTTAGTAGTGCCCAGAGTTGTATCAGTGCATTCTCATTGGATAGATGTTGGTTCAGATGGATTATTACATGTTTATGACTCGATTTATATTATATTGTGTTATGGTTATGATTGCTCTTATACTCATTTTTGTGACATGTATTAGCATTTAGGGTCATGATCTGGCGGTGATATAAATATGTGGACTTGGATGTAATGATATTATGTATTGATGTCCCTACACAGACCTGGAAGTTCTTGACTCGTACTCATTGGTTTTACCCTCCTTAGGGAGAATAGAGGTAGTCATGCCCACCATGCTTTGGCTTGCTAGTGTTGGTTTCATTATTCACTGTCTCCACCCATCCATTACCTTCCTGTTATGTTTCCAACCCGACCTACTACTTGACTTGCGACATGGAGGACCTTTCTCCACTAGAGCATTTTGGTTGGACAAGCTTCTCTGTTTATTTGTGTCTCGGCTCTGAGTTACCTAGGTTGTGTTGGCTAAACCTGAAACAAGTAGCGCTGCCATCAATACAATGTATTTGGAAATGAAATGAATATCTTATGAAATGCCCATTAATGAAAAGTAGTGTTTTTGAACATACGTGAATGAAAGGCAAGCCTAATGAAATTGGCTTTGAAGTACATTGAAATGAATATATTAAAACATTCATGAAAAGTAGTGTTTTTAAACATACAAGAATGCAAGAAGCCTCATTAATAAAAATCTGTGTAATAAATACATGGATCAAGGCTATGGAAAATCAAAGGCCCAAAAACCAATGGTTCCTAAAGTTATATCTAATGATTGCTGGCCTCACTTGTATTTATCTAGATTGTGAGCATTTGTCAAGGTGAATAAACATTTCTGAAAGTAGCTTACCCATTTGTGAGACACTGCCATCCCCTGTGTTGTTGCTTGTCCGTCATATGCTACAGTGAGTATTCCCTTTCCATATCCGAAGTGTCATAGTGTCAAGTTGGTGGTCACCCTTTGCCCTAGCCTTATGAATTTTAGCCTTCACCCTTCACTAGCAAATTGACTACAACGATGAAGTGAGTATGGTTTTGAAAGTCTGGTCTGAGTTATAATTAATAAATGAGACCCTATGCATTTGGTTGATAGACCGCCTGTGAAGTGATTGCTACTTGTTATAATTGTTACTTGAATGATGTATAGAGCATGTCTTAACCTTTGAACACTTGCACCAGATGGATGTATCCCGAGTTATATTATTGATTATGTGGTCATTTACAGATTATTATTTTGTCTATCTGGGTATATTGGATATTGTAGAGGATCATGCAGAGACATATAGGGTGTGTGAGTATGCACCTTAGATGGATTTGGACTGTTTGAGTCCAATGAAACAACTTACTTTCAGTTCCGGGCAGTTGCAGAGATGATTTGGCTTAGTGTACCTTTCTGGTGTAGTTTTGCCATGTTGGATGGCCTGTCTGAGCAGGGAGATGATTTTCTTGGATCTCCTAGGGCGCTGTATGAGGCATGGGGGGTTCAACCACTTGATTGTATCATATTACCCCCCTCCTAGAGAGCCTGGTGGGCTCAATTCGATAACGCAGGCACCCTAGGAGGCAGTTTTTGGCATATTACGTTTCTCGAGGTAGATAAAAAATAATTAAAATGGCTACTGAAGAATTCGATTTGGGCTACTGAAGCAAGGAATTGGCATAGGATGAGTTCTGATGATGAGTGTGATGTCTTCCACTCCTTTTCCAGCAGTTGCAACACCTGGATGGGCCCACATCTATTTTTTTGGGCATATTTTATTATTTTCTGGAGTTTTTTGGAGGCTCACGATTTCCTCAAGGAGGCAGAATTTCACAGTTAACAAATTATATTATTTTTTTTGTGCCATGGAGACACCCAAAGGGAGTTACTTAACACTCCCTGGACCCACCATGTGCTTCATTTATTTTTTGTTGAGTGGGATCCCCTCTCCTAGGGTGATTTAGTCCACTTTTATATTATATTATTATATTGATCCATGTATTGTATGTTGAGCTCATCTCAACTGTTGATTAGAACATTTGTATCTTTTAATCTTAGCCACCCGTTTGAAAAGTGGTTAGGATTTTGGTTCTCTCATTCATATTTAAAGGAGAGAGCTTTTCATTTGTAAGGGGTCTTTGGCTCTTGGAATCGGATAATAGAAAAACTTTTCTTGTGGAAATTTTTGGATCTCCTTTGCATCTGGTGTTCTTAGATGGTGATTGGAAAATCTTTTGCTTCCTAGCATTTGGGTATTTGATGTGAGATCGATATATTTTTTCGGGAAAACATTGTCTTGTCTACAGGAGGGTGACTTCAACTTGGGTGCTTTTGCAGGGTTTCCTCAACTCGCTTGGCTTGGATGCGTTTTGTATCAGGGGTTTTTCATTAGTATCAATGCGATCTATGATTTCATCTTGCTATTTTTCTGTAGCATTTGCTTTTTTCTCATGATGCAACAAATTTGATATGGTTGACGTTTGTTGTGCAGGAGAGAGGGCGCAGTGGCTTCTTGGGGCAAAACATTGGGCATAGAACTCACTCAAATCTTCTCAAATTGATCGGGATAGTAGTGATCATCATTATCAAGGCATCTACAAGGTTTTCCAGGTAAGATCTATAGGTCAGTGCTTCTCTTCCAGATCTCAATCCATTGGCATTTGCATCTCCATTTTTATCTTGAAACCCTAAATATAAAAAACAAAAAAATATTATAGATCAAACCGCTTGATCTCGGGGCAAACCATTTCTGAGTTTTGTAGATCGGGTCCAACCCTAAGTGGGTCTTCCTCAACGCTGAGCTAAAAGTGACTCGATTTCCCTAGATTTGAAAAAACACTGGTTTTCAAACCGTAGCGTTGCCTTCCATGTTGCCTCCTTTTCTCCTCATCTGATCTTTTTTGGCAAAACTACTTTTGGGTTCGAAGATCGGGTCCAACCCCAGGTGGGTCTTCTTCAGAGTTGGGAAAAAAGTGACTCCATTGGCCCAGATTCCAAGGCACTGATCTTCAAACCCTAGCGCTACCCCTCTTGTTGCCTTTTCCTCTTGCATTTTGACTTTTTCCTTGTGGCTCGGGTGCTTTGACATTGTCATACCTTCTTACGAGTCTATCCCTCGGTACTAGATAGCCCCAATCCCGTTCTTACCTTCTCTGCATTTTTTACATTTCCCAAGGCAGTGGATATCTTCACCTTTTGCTAGTACCTTAACCCCAGATCTAGTATTTGCCTCATAGGCAATGTTTTCGGAACCAGACCGGTCATCGAACCGGCGAAGCCCAAAATGTGAACCGGACTGGAACCGACAAAAAACCGGCTGACTAAAAACTACATAAAATATTCATATTTTGTAAAAAACATATATATTCATGTGCATACATATGAATCCAGACCATTAATACAAAAATATGCAAAGTTTCTCATATATATAGCAAATATGGGTGCAAATATCCAAAATAGCACCTAGTGCAATACATCTTTGAGGTTCTGAACCAAAGTACATTAACAAAGAGGCTCCAAAGTACATCAACAAAGTTTTATTTTCTGGTTTTTAAAAAAAAATTTGAGTTTCGTGAGTCCCCAATTGAGACCGGCCGGTTCTGGTCGATTTCGTACTCGGTCTGGAAAAAAATCCGGTTTTTTGATTTTTTTTTGTTGACCGGACTGGCCAACCCTGTAAACCGGTCAGATCGGCCGGTTTTGCCGGTTTCGATAACACTGCTCATAGGTCACTTGTGTCCCAATTTGGATCAAATCTCATATCTCCTAAACCATGGTCCAAAGCCTTGGTTCAACTAGTAATGTCATCCATAGATCTAGGGTTTCCATCACCTTGCACCTTATGTACCTCAAGTCCATTTGATCTGATCTGGTGTCTAGGTCTGATCTCTCTTGTTGGAAGTATATCTGGGTCTCCCCCATTGTTGTCTTGGGATAAGACAACATAAGGTGAAGACTGCCTCGATTGGCGTGACAACCATCCATTTGGGAGTCGTGGCAATCTTGGTTCCACCTCCTTAGTTGCTTGTCCCTCTACCGTCCATTCTGGATCCATCTCACATAGGCAATTACAAGGTTGGTGATAACATTTTGGCGCCGTTGCCAAGGAGGTAGAGGCCTACCTTGGTTCGACATACCTCACCTTTCCTTACGACATATCTCTTTCGGTGAATTACTTGAGTGGTTCACCTTGCGACTCCACAACGCGACTCCACTGAGAATCAAACCCATCCCATAAATCACAATGAACTCGAATTTATTCGTCCAATTTTTCAATGAAATCAAGGAAAATCCAACCAAGCTTAAAAGGCAACTTCTATCTCGTATGGACTTCTCTGAAATCTATGAGGCACCTAATCCTATGCCAAAAAGATACATTGAAGGGTTCCCTCGTTTCTTTGCAAATTTAAACGAATCAATTGAAAGCCTCTTGGATGCTTGTTGGTGTTATATGGAATCCATGGGCGCAGAACATGAAGATGTCTATATGTGAGCCCTTTGTGAATCCCTAGGAGGTAACGTCAATTTTTGGTTATACACGTTAGCATGAGGATCCATCACCAGATACAACATGTTCACTGATTTATTAAGAAAAGAATGGGGTAAAAGCATCGATAAATCCATACATCCAAATAATGATTGTTTTGTGAAGGATAAATCCGATGAAGATGATCAGGATAACCATAATGAGATAACTGACGATTTTCCTCATCAAATTGATTCCTCCTCTCCCGATCCAATAGTGGACATGCTTTTGAATGACTCTTCGATGCAAGAGAGTGACGACGATCAAATATCAACCCTCCAGGATTATGACCTTGATATTGATATAGAAGGGGAACTTATGATCACTATCAGGAACCATCCAAAGTCGAATCTCTCATCTATGAATCCATCGAAGATCCTCATTGCCTGGTTGATGATTATCTTGATTCAAACTTTGATCATATCTTGGAAGAAGATCAATCACATGATAATTATGATATGGTTGTAAGTGAGCTTGATCAAGAACATTACAATGGGGATCCTTTCCCTAATGATATCAATAGAATTCTTCATCCAATCCTTGATCAAGATATGTTGGGTATTGATCGTGTTTCGAATTTTTAAATCATCTCTAGAATTAGATTGAAAGCTTTTCCTTCTCATCAAATTCTGAGATCAATTATTCCAAGTTTGGGAGAAAATTTTCAATCCACCCTCCCATCCCAACTTTTCGAGTCTTCTTCTATGGGTTTGTCTTTTAATCAAGTTGTTACTTTCGAAATCTTTAAGCATTATCACGTAATTGGGGAAAAGGCACGGGGAAAAGGCACTTCATGTCTCTTCTCAGTCATCCGTAATGAATAATTTTTCTCAATTTGTAGATCTGTATTATGGATGGCTAGAGAAGGTGTTGAGGTTAGACTCATAAATGCTACCATAATACTAGCTTGAGATAAAAATAAAAACCAAAATGAAGGTGTTGAGGTTAGACTCACCACAATGCTTGCTGAAAGAACCTACTAGAGATGACGTAGTATGCTTACCAACTTAGGAGAGTTATTGGTGGAAGTATAGTCTTGTTTCAGAAAAGATTTTACGATTTGCCCAAACCCAGAACTAGACCTTGCGAGGGAATCTAGACCAAATGATTTTCTTGTGTAAGTTCCTTTTTGGAGTCATCCCTGTATCTTGTGGAGTCGTCGGGTGAGCTAAAAGGAGTATATCAATCAAAGCAAAAACTAACCAATGTCGTTGTAGTATAGTGGTGAGTATTCCCACCTATCACATGGGCAACCTGAGTTCGATCCTCGACAATGATGCCAATTTGTTAGCACACTTTTTCACTCCTATAATAAGATATGATACGATTTCAATGATGAAAAGCGGCTAATTTAAGAAGAGAATGTGCCAAATTTGTCACGAACAAACCTTCTCTCTGTTCGGGTTGGTGCGTGCCAACCTTAGGGGGGAGTCCCTACATACCGGGCTGCTGATTTGTACATGATCTTATACAAAAAGAAAACAAAAAAACAACAAAATGCCTTAGACAACGTATACACTATAAACACACTGCTAAAGCTTTAGGACAAAATCTAAGTAAATTTGCTTGGAAGGACCTTGTAGTGTTAGCGTGAGAAAAATAGAAGAATTAGAAAAGAAACCATTTAAAAGATAAATAATTTATCATGATAAATGGTCATTAAACTACAAATCGAAAATACGCACTACACCTCTTTATTAATGGCTGACAAAGGACCGATTGTTCTTTAAGGTGTAATACCTAATGCTGCTTTGATTTTTTATCTTGAGGCATTTGATGGAATTTTTGGTATTGAACGTAAGAGTAAGGAACCTCAAAATCTAGAGGTGTCCCAAGCTGTTTCTATCAAGTTAGAAAGACATTTACTTGCAGCATATGGTTTCCTTTCGATCCATGATTTTCAATGATTCGTTGTTACAACAATGCATGAAGTCCTTGTTGCTAAAGATGAACCACTACTTGCACTATATCAGGTTCCCAGAGATGAGAAGGATGATGGTGGCTCAGGTTTAGATGACCTAGAACCCGTAGTTGCACCACTTGAATGATATGCAGAGTTCCAAGAAGATGAAGTTGAAGATTTGAATACTCAAGGGTGTTCATTGGTTCCTTCTGGTGAAGATGATAAATTTCAAGAGGAAGAACCACAAGTCAACCAAGTAGAATTGGATCAACAAGAGATGTCATATGTACCTATCCCAATGGTGGTTTAGGAACAACTTGATCATACACGATTATAATAGGAGGAGCCACTTTTGGTTAAACCAGAGGATGATCTCCCTTGCACTTTGCTTATGATCTTGCAACCAAGTCTTGTTCTTTAGGATGATCTTTTGACTGATCAGTGCTTATCATGATCTAGTTGAGCTTAGGATGATGGAGATGTTTCAACAGGTAGATTCAAAGAGTTTCGACTCTCACACATTCATGCTTATTAGTGTCGAAGTACCGTGTTCCAAATTCCAACCAACACCCTTCAGTTATGTCTTCACTAGCAAGTACATCAAGGCATCTTTTTGACATATGAGATTTCACGATTGGTTG
Source organism: Pseudotsuga menziesii (assembly GCA_001517045.1). Classification (NCBI taxonomy): domain Eukaryota; kingdom Viridiplantae; phylum Streptophyta; class Pinopsida; order Pinales; family Pinaceae; genus Pseudotsuga; species Pseudotsuga menziesii. The sequence continues at coordinate 235,174 of LPNX011155683.1, forward strand.
CATTGGAAGGTTGACTATGTTGGTCTTTTTTGTCTGATTGATCACCTAGCTGCATGGTTACATTGGTCTTTCAGGTATGTTGATTTGATCTTGGCAGCTTTGAGGTGAAAATTTTGGTTTTAGGGGAAGCTTTCTTTCCTTTCCATGTATTGTTTCAGTTTTTCCCTTATGTTTTAGGACAACAATTTACCTTTTCTATTCGCAAAGTCTTTCCATTCAGTTATTTTACTTTCATCTTTAACAAATAGTTGTTGATTTTTGCCTTCTTATATCAACATGTGGTCGTGTCTTGTGATGTTGTAGGTATTTTCCTCTCATAGGATAGTAGTTTTTTCACGGTCAAATGTTGAGTGTCTTATCTTATGTTGAGCCTTTGTGTCTTATCATTAGAGTGAGCCTGGATGAGGGCTCTGTTTGTTCATATTCCAAAACATTGAGCCTTTAGGACGGGTAGATTTGAAGAGATGTAGGAGTGTCTTGAGTGATCTTATCTTTGGTCTTTTCGTTGCTTATCATTGAGCCTTATGCTTTGAGTTAGTTGTCCCCTTCCTTCGACAGTAGGGACATGGTACCATGCATCTTATATCTTTCTAAGTTATCACTTTCTCCTCAGGTAAGAGTTTCATCATTGCTCTTTCTTTCAGCAGATAATCCTGCATTGACTATGCCACATTATTTGTGGATGATCCAGAAGTAGAGCACCTTAATGGCCGTTAGCCTCATTGGTGGTTATCTTGCAATCAACAAGGTTGAGCATTATTGGGCCTTGATTGAATGATCCTTGTCATTATTCGTCTTTAGAACGTCTTTCACAGTGAAAGGTTGTGCTCATACCTTAGGACCCATCAACATTATTGGTGGGTTTCCTTTGCACTTGATAGGTGTTTACATTATTGACATCTAACTAAGTGACTTTCTCCCTTGTGTCGACTTCAACACATTTACCACAGGTGGTAGTAGGTAGCGGATTTGGATGAGATCTTTTGTTTTATAGTTTGTTAGTGGGAGGTTTATATTGTTTTGACTCCATTTCCCATTGGACAATTTTTGGTTTCACAAGTCAGATTATAGGGCAATGTTCTTCCACATAGGTATAGGGATCTATTGGTATATTATGCATGTTGATGTGATGCAATCAGTCCTTTGGTTGCTATTAATAAAGAGGTGTCGTGCTTATTTTCGAGCCTTCATTCGTGTTGGTATTATGTTCTCTCTTTATGCATTCGATTTGTAGTTCAATGACCATTTATCATGATAAATTATCTATCTTTTAAATGCTTTTCTTTTCTATTTCTTCCATTTTTATCACGCTAACGTTGCAAAGTCCTTCCAAATGAATTTAAAATATCTTTTTCTAACATCTTGGCGGGTGTTTACACGTTGTCCAAGACGAGCTTGTTGCTGTTTTTTGTGTGTTTTTGCAGAGAATCAGATCCCAAATCAGCAGCCCGGTACCGAGGGAGTCCCCCTTGAGGTTGGCACACACTAGCCCGAACGGAGAGGAGGTTTTCCCGTGGCAAATTTAGGGCATTCTCTTCTTAAATGAGCCGCTTTTCATTGCTGATTGACGCTCATGTCAGATCAGGTCAGAGGGGTGGAAAAGTGTGCTAAGACAGTCATAACTGAGGAATAGCAAGTTCATGTGAATGAGATGAACTATTACTGCCAAATATGCTATCCAATTTTCTGAATATTGCTTCAGCTAACACTTGCTTAATTTCCAGATAGTTTATGGTTCTCAACATGCACTATTAATTCATATGGTATTCGGGAAACTGTCATAAGTTGATGCAAGTAATCTCATTGTTTATCTATTGCCCATGGACATTGAATGTGATGGTGAACACACTAACTAATAAATCTTAAGTTTGTGGGATTAACAATATGCCATTTTGGTTGGAGTGATCCAAGTCACTACAACTTAAGTAGATGTTTTAATAAGTTTGGGTGACACCCTTTTGTAGAGATTTTCATCTCTCCAAGAGGGCCTCATTCAAATAAATAATTTCATAAACTAATCAAGTGATTTTGTTACTATTAATAAGAATTACTTGTGATTCAATTGGGGCAATGAACCATTTTCTTTAATGCAATTTTATCATTGATATATTGTGGTCCATTGCTGATCTTTATTTCCATATGTTCTTTTTTTTATGTCCATGAATGTTTTATTTTGAGCAAAGTTTATGAAACACTTTATCTCTTGATCATTTTACATTCATTTACTGAAGTATTTTGTGGGATGCTTAACTTGATTACACCCTTCTAGATCATTAATAAGCTAAACATCCCAAGATCCTCCTAAACTTGATAGGGAAGCCTCCCTTGGCCTTGAAAATTGGTCTAAAATGCGGGAAGACTCAAACTAAGGTGACAATTGTAGTAGTCTTTTGAAGTTATATTTTGAAGCACTACTAGATTGGGGCTTTGCTACTGAACTGCTAAATCAAGATGTAATAAAGTGTCAATAAGAGACCATAATGTCTAATGCCCCCTTCTTAAGTGACATTAAATTAATCTTAAGTGCAAATTTTAGGCACTTTGGTTAATTAGTGTGATAAAGTTCTTTTCCTTGGTTCACTTTAATTAATCACACTCAAACCTTAGAAACCACTTTAATTAATCACTCCCAAACCTTAGAAAACACTTTAATTAATCCATTACTTCAAAGTTCAAACATGAAATTATTAACACTTTAAACTTAGGAAAACCTTAAGTCGATTGGCTCCCATTCCATTAAATAATTAAGTGTTAATTAATTGCTTTTGAATCTTAGTCAATCATCCCTCTAATTATCAATTAAGAGCGGTTGCATCATTTTATGGGCAATTTCACAAGGTAGGAACATCATACTCACCAATTAACACCATGAACACAACACACCGAACCTCTTGGAGAACCACCATGGCCACCACTCAACCATGGAGAAGCATCGTCTTTGAACCAAGAGCACAAGAGTACCCCTGGCACATCCAAATGTTTAACAATGAAATCTTGCAAGCCCTGTCCTTGTGAAAGGTTTCGCAAGGTATGTGATGATAATCACATACGTGATCCTCATACAATATGAGGGGTAATAAACACCACAAGGTAGGCATATCTGGTGGATATTTATTCTTGTTATCATTATTCCTGTTATTATTTCCACACATTCACACATTCACACATGCCACATGGAGACAAAAGGTGAAGACTGAGAAAGCAACCATAGTCACCCCACATACAACCAATTAATTTTTATGCAAGTAGGGGGTCATAGCGTTTTTTTGAAACAATGTAACTTAGAAGAATATTCTACTTGTACTTTACATTATTCTTATTATTCCTCCTTTGGGAGATGTCATTAATGTAAAAGGTCATGTAAACGTCATGAGGTAAATCCTCTGTTGTAAGTAGGGTCAATAATACCAAGGAAAGATTATTATAAATACTATTTTGAGTTTTCCTAGGTAGGTCGGCCTTGTCAGTTTTATAGGTCGGTCTAGTTAGGCTAAAAGGTCAGTCAAGTGATTAGTATAAATAGGGAGGCACCCTCCCTCATTTGTACACACTCACTCACTCATGTATTCCACAAGATAGATAAAGAGGAAGGACAAAGAAGGAGGAGAAGTATCTTTGGTGTTTTGGCTCTTATGCTAGAGTTTGGTCTCTCTCTTTCTCTCTCTCTTATGAGACCTTGTTCTTTGGGCATTGCATTTTGGCAATCTATATTGAGGAAGTTTTGTTGGGTTTTTTCCTTTTGGGTTTCCCAAGATAAATTGTTGTGTACCTTGTGATTGTGTTTCTTTCAGAGATCCTCTTTCTGTTGTTATTGTGAAAATGTATTAAATGCTCATCAAGTTAGGACTTAAGCTATAGTAGCATATAAAACTTATCACCTTTATGGGCATCCTTGTTGTAAAAAGATCATGCTTTATTGGGGCATATATGCTCTTTCATGGATTGGTCCTCACAATCAATGTATGATAAGAGTGAAAGAGATTTTATAATCATGCGAGTGTCAAGCAATTTCAAGATGCCACAAGATAGCTTTATCCCATTGTTATTTATTCTTGTTATTTTTTAAACACACATACAAGCCACACAAAGGACGGAGGGTAATGCTAAGCAAGCAAGCACGATTGCCTTGCAACCAACCCATCATGATGCTAGTAGGGGGGTCACTGCATCTGTTGATGCCCTTGTTGGCTTAAGGATCATGATATATTGGAGATTATATGCTTTCTAGGACTAGTGCTCACATCCAATGTGGGACAGGAGGGAAGTGTTAGTGTTTTAGCTTAGCAGTTTACTATTTCAACTCTTAATCATTATTATCATTCCACATTCATCATTGCATAATGTCATCATTCATTTGTAGCGGAAATAAAATCAAGGATCACTGAAGGAGAACCATGCACAAGAGACACATACATTTACTCTGGGAAACCCAAACTCGAGAGAAACCTCGACAAACTTTTCGTAGAAGAAAATCAATCCAATCCAATACAAGAACAATATCGGTCATGAAGATTAAGCCCTAGCACAAGAATGTGCTCTCCTTCCACAAGAAACCCTAATAAAGGTAGCGAGTCTTCAATAGAATAAGAGAACCCAAATTTTTCTCCTTTTGATCTTGGACAACCTAGCTAGATGATACGCACTTGTGAGAGAGAGACGTGTGTTGTGAATGTGTCAAATGAAGTGTGAGAACACTTCTATTTATATTCTTTCAGTTGACTAGAAATTTCCACAATTAGGTCAACTTGTACTTTTACTTATCTTTTATTTATGATCAAGCCGACATGTCATTTTTGTCTTCTAGGGTCAATATGCCCCTTTTACTGGGTTAGTGGTGTTTTTTCTTGTTTTCCACTTTCTCGGGGACTTCTTCAATGGATTGTCTTGGCTTCATGGACATTTCTTCATCATGGAAAAGTTCTCCTTGTTGATGTCTCATCACATGTGGTGATATTCCTCCCCAAGATCTCTAATGTTGATTTGACAATACTCTGAGAAGTCCTAGACACTTCTTAGAGCCAATTGTCAACTTCAACATTAGATTAGACTTTGTCTAATATAGAAGGAGATAAGATCTCCTTGTAACATAGACAAGTCATCTCACTCTATAAGAATAGATCAGTCCCGCTATGGAGCACTCCCACATAGTGAGTACACAATGTGACCTCCCTAGCCTACTACCATTCCAATCAACACATCACTGGACTAGGCTAAGCATTTGATCCCTCTACACATATAGTCAACACATGACTAATCAAGGCTACGACGGGGCCATTCTCTTCATGGGTCCTAAACCTCTAAGAGAATGATTTGCAGAATGTTTTTCCCGATGCTGAAACCATGAGAACATCAACACTCCCTCTTAGCGAGGGAGACATTTTGCGTCACGCCAAGCCGTTAATTTGTTGAGAATGTCCTTCAGTACTGCACCTGCATCTATATGATACCTGTACTGCATCTGTCTCTGGTACTATGATGTTTGTACTGCTCATCAGAACCATTCATTTCACATGAATGTTTGTCTGCTCACCTTCACAATGTTGCATATCCATCAATGCTCCCTCTTACTTAGAGAGGTATTCTCCATCACGCCAAGCTTGTTCCTAAAGTATACAAACTTTGCCTTGGATAGAGTGTTGGTTAGAATATCGACTATCTGCTTGTCCGTGGATATGTATTAGAGTTTCACTGCTCCCTTTTTGCATCATGTCTCAGACGGTGTGGTATTTGATCTTAACATGCTTCGACTTGTCATGGAACACTGTCATAGTGTGTCACAATTGTCTCTAGCTCTTGATCAAATAATCCCGCAAGAAGCAACATTGCTTCGGGACTTGCAACACTGGCTGCATAATACTCTACTTCTGCTGTACTAGGTGTGACAAAAGTTTGCTTCATGCTAAATCAAGATATCATGGCTGATCTTAGGATGAAGCAACACCTTGTGTTGCTCTTTTCTGTCTACTGCACTTCTTGTCCAATCAAAATCTGCATAACTCTTGCATTTTAACTTCATCTCTTGAGACATATCTCAGGCCATATCCAATTGTACCGCATAGGTACCGTAGCACATGCTTTGCTACAACCCAATATACATGCCTTAGCTCAACAATACATTACCTCAGGGTGTTCACTGCAAAGCAAACCTTTGGTCTGGTGTTAACCAGGTACATCAAGGATCCAATCATCTGCCTTTAGATCGTGGGATCCACCAAATCTGAATCTGAAGCGGAATTTCTCAGCTTCTCCAGCCTCCATAGGTATATCCATAGAACTGTAGTCCATCATCCTCAATCTTTCAGGACCTTATCTATGCACTCCCTTTGTCTGAGGAAGATCTCATATGGTCTCTGCCACACTTCTAATCTCAAGAAGTAATGCATCAAGCTGAGACCCTTCATCTTGAACTCTGAGGCCAACTCCCTCTTGCATTCGACACTGAACTTCCCTGTTCCTGTAATTGAATAGATCATCAATTATGCAAACTTGTAGTAAAGGTTGGAATCCATATCATTCATCAAGTACATGTCTGTCCTGACATATCACATCCTGGGTGCTTGCCTGAGTCCGTATAAAGTCTTCTTTATCATCAACTTGCTACTCAATCTATGTTGGAGCTTACTACTCCTTCTGCATTTGAGTATCTTGCTCCCTCTATATCTGGACACTTTGCACTCTCTGTATTCGAGTATCTTGCTCCCTCTGCATTTGGGTATCCTATATTGAAGGAACCTGTTTCCTTTTGCACTTGTTGATCTTATGTATTCATCTGTGTCATCTCCATCAAGTGGGTTTGTTGAGACAACCTTCTTGCTATTTCAGGGATACTGAATACTATCCATGATTCCCTCTGAATTTGCAAATTGGCTATCCTTCACGAGTCATCTTAGAACTGCATGTTTGATCTTGTAGGTCCACTTGGAAGTCATCGTTGACTTCCTTTCTGGTTTCAAAACCGTCTCCCTCACATCATTCTTCATGATGGACTGATACTTCTTCATCATGACATCCTTCCAAACCTGCTGGCTTGTTGCTTCCTCATCACTGGAAGGTTTGGAATCAATAGTGTGACTCATTTATGCCATATAACATGAGAACTTTTGAGGTCTTTTGTTCTCTCTCTGAAAGTATCACTAGGAGTTGCATGCCTTCTTGCATCCTGCAAGGATCATTAGGCCATTCTGTCTTCTTCCTGATAACTGCATCATCTTTTGGTAGATCAATTAGTTCTGCTGGCTCGTCCTGATAGACAAAAGGATGATCACTGTACTAGAGGAACACTCATCCTTCAGAGCTTCTTGTTTTGGGTCAATCTCCCCACACCATATGCTAAGGATAATGGGAGATTGATTGCCCTTTATTGGAGCATTCACCTCTAGCTATATGACTTCAATCCCCGAGGATGAATGTCTACTCAAGTAGATCTCAATCACGGATCTTTGTCTTATTTTTCATTTGCACATGAGTGTATGCTAGTCAACCAAAGATTCTCTCTGGCTTCACTTCTGCAAATGCTTCCTTAGTAGTCTTGCCCTCCAATATCGATGAGGACATTTGGTATGAGCATAAGTTGTCGTACTGGATGCCTCTTCACATAAGAACACAGGTAAGTCTTGATAATAGATCATCGTCTCCAAAATCTTCACAATGGACCTATTTTGCAGCACATGACATAAATGCCCACATGAGTTAACCAACACTAATTTAAACAGTTATGCTATTTATCAATAAAACAACAATTCAAATCAAGCAAATAAAAATTATTGCACAAAGTATAAAATACTTGTCTTTGCTTGTTTTGTTGACTCCCTCTTGATCTCTGCCTTCTTGCAGAAATCACTGGAGTTTCTTCATCATCTGATCTAAAGACCTTAATCTTCTTCTTCACCAGGTTTTGGACTTCTAGGACTTGCTGAAGTCTTCATCTTATGTATTCATGTCTTCTGGAGAGAATTATACATAGTGCAAGGAGACATCCAAGGATGTCACTGTCATCAGTCTGCATGTGTCTGGATGTACTAGATCCAAGATTCCATTGGATCTACTATCATTGTTCAGAAAAAATCCCTTGGTATTCTTGCCAAGTATATAACCTTTGCAGATACTTTCATGTTTTACTTGAAGCTTTTAGAATACTTGAAAGTACTTTGCAATCTTTGTCAAATCTTCCTTCTTTTCTTTTGAGGTGGAAGCTCTTCAACATTATATTGTCTTTCTTTCCTTTTCTTTTGAGGGCATTGATAAGAGTAGTGACCATACTTCTGACAATTGTAACACCTTATCTTTGAAAGATCCTTCTTCTTTTGTTTTGGAGTTGATCTCTTATTTTCTTTCTTCTCACGATTTCTTCTCTAAGAACATTTGAAAGAATAATGACCAAGGTTGTTACGATTGAAGCATTTTATCTTAGAAAGGTCCTTCTTCTTCTGAGTTTGAACTGTGACTAATTCTTTTCTTGTGTTTCTCTTCTTCTTAAGCTTTCTTCCTCTTCCTTTTCCTTTCTTCTGATCTTGGGTTGTTGTGTCCTTAGAGACACCATGGTTCACAGAGGAGATATCACTGCTATATGAAATAGTACCATTAAGAGCATAGACAAAATAATATTGGGGTTCACCTACCATCTCAACATCATCCAACCTTTCTTCTACTTTGACAAAATCTGTAAATTTGACCTAGAAACTCTAGCAGTAGCGAGGTAAAAAATGAAGTTTGGCAAGCCTGAAATTGGCCTGCACAGATAGATGCGCCCTCTTAGGGCGAGTTCAAGGATCCTAAGATCGAACCCAATCTGTGGATAGAAGAGCTTAAAACTGGAAGCCCTAGTTCTTGACCCCTAGTAGAAATTAGGTCAAAATTGAAAATTCATGAAACTGAAATTTGCTTCCATAGATAAGTGCACCCTCCTAGAGCGAGTTCCATAATGTTCCTTTCAAGTCCAATCTATGGGGAGAAGTATCTAGACTTGGAAGCCCTAATTTCTAGGTTAGCGTACAAACAATCTCTGGCAATGGCATCTATTTATAACTGCTCTAATACCATGTTTGTGTTTTAGCTTAGCAGTATAATATTTCAATTCTTAATCATTATTATCATCCCACATTCATCATTGCATAATATCATCATTCATTTGTAACGGAAATACAATCAAGGATCACTGAAAGAGAACCATGCACAAGAGACACAAATATTTTACCTTGGGAAACCCGAACTCGAGAGAAAACCCAACAGAATTTTCTCAGAAGAAAATCAATCCAATACAAGAACAATACCAAACATGATGATTAAGCCTTACCACAAGAATGTGCTCTCCTTCCACAAGAAACCTTAATAAGGGTAGCGAGTTTTCAATAGAATAAGAGAACCCCAAATATTGCTCCTTTTGATGTTGGACAACCCAGCTAGATGATGTGCACTTGTGAGAGAGAGAGAGAAGTGTGTTGTGAATGTGTCAAATGAAGTGTGAGAACACTTCTATTTATATTCTTCAGTTGACTAGAAATTTCCATAATTAGGTCGACTTGTACTTTTACTTATCTTTTATTTATCATCAAGCCAACTAGTCATTTTTGTGTTCTAGGGTTAATTTACCCCTTTTGTTGGGTTAGTTGTGTTTTTTATTATCTTCCACTTTCTCAGGGACTTCTTCAATGGATTGTATTGACTTCATGGACATTTTTTCATCACATAAAAGTTCTCCTTCTTGATGTCAGATCAAATGCGATCATATTCTTTCCCAAGATCTCTACCGTTGATTTGACCATACTTTAAGAAGTCCCAGACAGTTCTTAGAGCCAATTGTCAACTTCAACATTAGATTAGACTTTGTCTAATATACAAGGAGATAAGATTTCCTTGTAGCATAGACGAATCATCTCACTCTATAAGGATAGATCACTCCCGCTACGGAGCACTCCCACACAATAAGTGCGCAATGTGACCTCTAGCGTACTACCATTTCAATCAACACATGTCTACACTAGTCTAAACATCCAAACCCTCTACACTTACAGTCAACACAAGGCTAATTAGTCAACACATGACTAATCAGGGCTATGACGGGGCCATTCTCTTCATGGGTCGCGGACCTTTAAGAGAATGATTTGCATAATGTTTGCCCAATGGTGGAACCATGAGAACATCAATAGGTAGGAGACTTTATAGTAGTAGAAGCAGTTTCGAGACACTGCAAGATTGATGCAACCATTTGTTATTTGATCATGTTATTGTTCACATACACACACGAAGGTCACACTAAGGAGGGAGGGGATTGTTCAACAAGCAAGTATAATCACCCTGCAACCAATTAATTATTATGTTAGTTGGGGGACACTACCTCTATGGATGTTCTTGTCGGTGTAAGGTTATTGTATATTGGGGTTTATATGCTTTGTTGACTAGTTCCCACGAGTAATGTGGGATTAGAAGAAAATATATTTTATAGGCATAATTGATTCTTATTTCTTCATGTTATTATTATTCACATGCACACATGGAGCACATAGAGGATAGAGGAGGAGGCCAAGCACTATGAATTAGGAGCAATACCAGAAGAAGCATAATTTGTAGAATGTAAGATAGGAAGAACAAGAGTATTGAACCTAGTGAATATCAAGCATTATATTGATAATCCAAAAAGATAACAACGCTTATGGGTCTCTTCGAGGGGGAAACCTCCAAATGAGCAAAGCTTTAATACGATGCTAATACTTGACAAAACTTTACATAGCTTCCTACCTCTATAAATAGTTTCTCAGAACCTAAATCCTAATCCAATTGCAGTACTATCATTAATGAATTACGACTACCTAGTACTCCTTATTAAATAAATGTTGAAATCAGCATCAGTAGGCATTCTCCAAGGTTTGAGGTCATAAGTGACCACCCTGAAGCTAGCCAGGGAGACTTGGAGATTAACCAGTTCTGTGA
>LPNX011155683.1:246616-279486 GCA_001517045.1 Pseudotsuga menziesii
TGTCCAATCATTCTCACAGTTTTGAGAGTAAGAGGGCAGCGTAGTAAAACTTTTCTATTGCTGAATTTACACAGCAAAGAGAGGGCAGCAGTTTGTCTTGCTGGTTTGTTTTACACAGGTTACGGGGCAGCGAAGTATTTTATTGACTTGCTGATTTATAACAGCAGTAAGAGGGCAGCGAAGTATCTTGGTGTCTGGTTGGTCTTACAGTCACTCTCTCAAGCATATTTCATGGTGGAAAGTTTGTATTTCGATCTTACATATTATTTGCAATAAAGGAAGATTGTTTGCTGGAGTTTTTATCCCATATTGGGTTTCTCCAGGGTAAATTTTTGTGCATGTGTGAGATCTTATTTATGTACTTCTTCTACTGCTGGTTATCATTTCAAGTGTTCATCTATCTGTTGGTTTAAAGATCTAAGTTTTGTTTAAAGAGGAAGAAAAGTAAAAGAACAGTAAACACTTTGCTCGAATATATATATGCTTGAAAAACTAACAATAAAGACTACCCTTTTACATCGAGTAAGCACACACCAAATATTTAGTGGGCCTTATTTAAAGAAGATAGTCTTGTACATTAATTAATTGGCATCTAAGTACCCTTAAGTAGGGAGGTTAAGGTAGGACCCTAACATGCCCCCGTCGTTGAAAAACAATGTTGTCTTCAAAGTTGGAGGTGTGGGAATTGATGGAAAAGCCTTTTTTGTTCCTTTGTAACATTCTTTGGTTGTGTATCCTTCGATTATATCAAGATTTCTTGGGTAGTGTGTTTACAAAGTCAACCCTCTCTTTTGTTCAGCACTGCTTGTTGCTACAATCAAATGGAACCCTCTTCATCTTGTTTTGGAAAGGTGGTTTGAACTTGACAATTCAACCCCACCACTTTCTTCAAACAAGACACAAGAAATGTTGGGTGGATCTTGGAGTGAGTTGGGAGAGCCAATTTGTAGCAACTTGTTCAATGTGTTGGAGGATTTGATAGGGACCATAGAACTTGGTGGTGAGCTTTTGGTGGCTCTTTTCTTTAAGAGATATATGCTTATAGGGTTGAATATGAAGGAACACTTGATCCTATTCTTCAAAGGAGTGTATGAGTAATGCTCATTTGCATATTGCTTCATTCTATTTTAGGCCAAAACCAAATTTTCCTTAAGTTCACAGAGAATGATAGCTCTGATGTTGAGAATGATATCCATTTCTTGATCCTTGGATGTGCCTGGTAAGTAAGAAGTGATTGTGATTGATGGATATTTTTGCTCATGGACTGTGCCATAGTGTGACATTTGGAAACACCGTGATAGGTGATATTGTACCAACATTCTATGAGGGGTAGCCATTGAATCCATTGGCCTTGGTCCTAATGATTCGATGCAAAACATAGCAAATGCGTTTTAGACACTTATTGACAACCTTTATTTGACCTTTTGTTTGGGGATGCTAAGCTATGGTCATTTTCAATTGGGTTCATTTTGAATCCATTGGCCTTGGTCCTAATGATTCGATGCAAAACATAGCAAATGCGTTTTAGACACTTATTGACAACCTTTATTTGACCTTTTGTTTGGGGATGCTAAGCTATGGTCATTTTCAATTGGGTTCCCTATAAATTAAAGAATCTTTGCTAGAATTTGTTGGTGAATGTGGGATCACGATTAGTCACAGTGGAATTAGGCATGCCATGTAATATGAAAATCTTATCCATGAAGACTTGTGCAACTGTGGATGACTTAAATAGGTGCTATAATGTACAAAAACAAGCATATTTGGAAAGGCAGTCAACGACCACCATGATGACATATTTTTTGGATGCTTTAGGAAGGCCAATGATAAAATCCATGGGAGTGCCAACCTAGATAGTTGTAGGGATTGATAGAGGTTGTAATGCCCTAAGGGTCTTCATAATTTCATTGTTGTTTTTTGACACATGTCACATTCAGTTACAAATGTCTGGACATATTTTTTCATGACATCTCAAAAGAATGAGTGCTTAGTCCTTTCATATTTTTTTGAAAGCCAAAGTGTAACATGGTGGGAGACGACTGCAATTCCACAAACACATGTGCTTTTAATGCAATGTTTTGCATGAAAAGGTTATGCCCTTATACCTCAAGCTAGTATGTTTCCAAGTGTAGTTGGTATGGGGGTTGGGTCCTCTAGTTGTTGGGTGATTTGAACAACATTGGCGTTAGCTAACCATTCTTGGGGTACCTTGACAGTCAAATCTGGCATTAACCAGCACGTTCCCCTCTCCCTTGTTGTAGATAGTGTCATAAACACAACCTGACATCATAGTGACTCACTTTGATTTCTTTGGTGAGGACCATCGTAGTTCCAAAAACTACTTCAAGCTATGATGGTTTATCTTGATCTGGAATTGCCTCCAAATGGCACATATTCGCCATGTCTGTAGTGCATGAAGGATGACCGCCATTTTCTTTTTTCTCATATGTCGTCTTACCTAAATTTCTATCACATAGTTATTTATTGGTAAACATCAATGTGTGCCCCTCTTGCATTAACAATGCCCCAATACCTTTTTCTATGGCATCACTTTCAATTATGAAAGTCTTACTGAATTATAACATGACTAAGATTGGAATAGGACACATGGCTTTCTTTAATGCATGGAATGGCTGTTCTATTGCATCTATCCATTTGAAGGTATTCTTTATGAGGAAGTGGTTAATGGGATTGTAATTCTACCATAACTTTGCACAATTTTTCTGTAGTAGTCAGTAAGACCAAGGAAATCATGTAAGATTTTGTGTCTTTGGGTGTGGCTAGTCTTTCATAGTCTGGATTTTCTTGGGATCTACTTTCACCCTTGTCTTGTTGCCAATGTGACCAAAGTTTTCCAGTTCAGAAATGCTAAAAAGCACACTTGGAATGTTCGATGTACAATTGGTATCCAAGTGTATTGTAAAGCTTGATCAACATGTGCCACATTGCCTCTCAAGTCTTGCTACAAATCAACATTTCATCAAAGAAGACATGCACAAAGTTGCATAGAAAAGGTTGAAAAAGCTTGTTCATGAGGCTTTGGAAAGTGGATTGAGCATTGCAAAGAGAAAAAGGTATCACCAAAAACACATAATGTCCTTCAAGTGTGCAAAATGTAGTCTTCAGAATATCTATTGCTCTCATATGAATTTGGAGATATCTAGAGCAAAGATGATGATAATAATAATAATAATAATAATCTATTTTTAATGTCACAACCAAACTAGACACCAATTTAGTGTATGTCACCCCTCTTGTTTGTGGGATAAGGACCCCCCTCTGCGCAATGATGCAACTACTAAAGTCTATAGAGTTGTACATACTTTTCCACCTATGGATTTGAGCCTATGTCCTTGTAGGAAGTAATACATGTTCTTAACTATAATAATAATAATAATAATAATAATCTATTTTTAATGTCACAACCAAACTAGACACCAATTTAGTGTATGTCACCCCTCTTGTTTGTGGGATAAGGACCCCCCTCTGCGCAATGATGCAACTACTAAAGTCTATAGAGTTGTACATACTTTTCCACCTATGGATTTGAGCCTATGTCCTTGTAGGAAGTAATACATGTTCTAAACTATTAGGGCTACTCAGTCTTGTGCACCATGAAACTGAACCAAGAGGTCATTAATGTCTAGGATGCTCAATCTAGTTTATTCAAGTTTTAAAGAATTATGAAGGTTAAAATGTTGTTGCAGCGCATGAACAAGCTACTACTTCTCTATAATACTACATGTAGCTACAAGTTTGACTAGTTTGACTAAGGGATCTATAATTGTTAAGACATTACACTTTTGGGATTCTTGTTGCACCAAGAGAAACAAGGTGCTCATGCAACCGGGGTGGAAGAAATGTGCCACTTGTGTATTTCACATGCATAAGCTAAAAATGAAAAATTTGACATTTGACCTTGCATATCAAAAGAAGAATTCACTTAGAAGAATAATTAAAAGAATAAATAAAAATATTAGCATATAAATCCCAGATCTTTTAAGCATTGAGGGATTTGCACTTAGGTTTTTTTGAATCCCTATTGGGGCTTAATATATGTGGTTAATATGGCTTTTGTGCTATTTGGCAATCATCCCATTCCAAGTCTATGAAATATTGATGATAATCTATAGACTATCCAAATCAACAAGAGAAAGCGAATAAACCATGAGCACTTATTAAAGAATTAGGTGAGACGCCTAATTTTCTTTTTGCGGTAGTTATAGGATGGAAAGGGTTGATTAGTTTAGTACAGGGTTGTTATATTTTGTTGATATTTAATAGCTTTGATATTGAGTTGTTGCGTCGAAAGAGTTTTTTACCATGGAGGTTATGGCACGTCTCTCCCACTCCCCCTCGCCATACACACACACATATTTCCCCTTGCCCATAGAAAAATCTCTAATTGCTTTTTATTAGAAGTAGACCAATGAGAGTTACATTTAGTAATATATGTATATATATATTATTTTTTTTTCTTTTTTCTTTTTTAGGTAGTTATTCTTGTCCAAACCCCTGGGCACTTCCCCTCATTTGGAGGATGGTATTCAGGGTAAACCCTGTTGATGTTTTGAGTAGCATTGGAAGATATTCCACTAGAAAGAATAATAACAAAGCCCATAACAAGTCGGCCCAGTCAAATTGACCCAGTCAAATGGTCAAGTCGACCCAGTTTAAGTGGAAAATGACCTAGTAAAAAGGACAAGTCGACCCAGTAAGAAAAGTGACATTTTCTAGTATAAATAGAAGTGAAGTTGCCTCATTTGCAACACACCAATTTGCTCAAGCAAGGAGAAAAGTGCGCAAATCCAAGGAGGCATAGTCAATAGTTCAAGAAGCATTGTGAAGACATCTTTTGGGGTTTTCTATCTTTCTCTCTCTTCTTTGGGCACAGAGGTTATTTTGTATCTTTCTTGTATTCTTATTCTGTAAGTAGTGTGGGGCACTATATTAGACATTGTATCTTGTGGAAGAATCTTATCTAGAGAAGTTTGCTAGGTTTTTTTTCGTGAAAGGGTTTTCTTAGGGTAAAATCGTGTCTACTGTGAATGTGTTTCTTTTAATGATCCTTTATATGCATGCAATTTATTTTTATGCAATAGATAAGTTAATAACATCTAGTTGCTAAGAAAAATCAACAAACCCTAGATTTTTAGGGCACAAGGCCAAGTCAACAATAGGACTCGAAGCCATCGCAACAATATACTCATTATAAGATCAACATTTCACTTACAAGAATAGAACCTGGTTGGGGAGGATATCACTCCATTCCACAACAACTTGGGCTAGACCCAATAGACTCTCTTTTTCTCTATGTCTATAAACATAAACATATACATACATTCTTTTCCTTGGAAAATATTTCTTGAGGAAACTCCTAGGCACTTCCCCACATATCGAGGATGGTACCCTTTGTAAAGTCAATGGTGCTTGATTTCCATGCACCTTGTCTTGAGGGAATCAAAGAGAGTCAAACCCATGACCTCCCTTACGTCGAGGGAGATATCTCACACCTGGCTCATGACCACTTGACCTAGCCCTCAGGGCTATCCTTTTTTTCCAAGGAACAACCTTGCGGAAAACCATTCGAGTACTTCCCCATGATTCATGGATGGTAAACAAGATAAACTGTCGGCCTTGATTATGGAGCCTAACCTCGAGGGGATCAAGAGAGTTGAACCTGAGACCTCCCCAACTTTAGGGTGAGAGATCTCTTGTTTGCCTCTTTGTCGGATACCTCCCTCTTCCTCGGAGTATCTCCATGGAGGGTGGCACAACCACTAGCCACAATAGCAGTTGATAACTGAGTGGGACTCACCTGGACTCGAACATCAAGTTATCAACAGACAAAAAATGGAGATTTGACGATAACCTTTGCCTTGAAATTGTTTATTTGTACCAATTCAACTAACCAACTAGGCTATACATTTAGTGATCTCTCTCTCTCTCTCTCTCTCTCTCTCTCTATATATATATATATATATATATATATATATATAATACTTGAGGATTCTGAATGTGAGGAAGTATTTGGAGGGCTTCTTGATATATATATTTGAGGATTTTGAATGTGAGGAAGTACTTGGAGGTCTTCTTGATGGATATATATTTATATATTTGAGGATTCTGACTGTCAGGAAGTACTTGGAGGGCTTCTCAATATATATATATATATATATTTAACTATTTCTCTCTCCAAGGAACATTTCTATGGAGAAGCCCTCCAAGTACTTACCTCACATTCTATGGATGGTTCTTGGGGTAAATGTAAATGCTCTCTGTATGTGTACTTATTTTCTTTCTGCAAGGACCATTTCCATGAAGAAGCCCCTTAGGTACTTCCTCACATCAATGAATGGTGCTTGGGGTAAATGCTCTCGATAGATAGAATGTACACCTAACCCCAATGCCAAACCACTTGATCCAACCTTTGGGGCTCATATATATAAAGGTTGGATCAAGTGGTTAATATATATATATATAGGTAAATGCTCTCGATAGATAGAATGTACACCTAACCCCAATGCCAAACCACTTGATCCAACCTTTGGGGCTCATATATATAAAGGTTGGATCAAGTGGTTAATATATATATATATATATATAAACCACTTGATCTAACCTTTGGGGCTCATTATATATATGTATATGCCAGGTCCTATATATATATATGACTAGGACCCGGCATATACACACATAGACATATCAAAGATGTTTATTGTCTTGCCATATGATCCCTGAACAACATTAATATAAGAAAGACGTGTTGAAAATAAAACCAGTAAACCATTTGCACAAATTTAATAATTTCTAGAATGTAAATGATCAAAAGATTGTGAAACATGCATTCAATAAACCAGATTGTGTGTGTAATTGCTTAAGATAAATCTTTGAGATTTAACCATTTGATCACTCATGCAATTACCACCATGATAAAACACCTTGCTGTTCAACAATATTGCGGTAGGACATGATGATTAGAAAAATTCAGAATTTGAATCTCAGTGAATAAAATATTTAATGAAATCATTACCAAAATCTGAAATTATTTGTCACTAACAAAAAATTGCAGAATTGTTTTGTTGCTGTCCCAATGTATTTTTAGTATAAAGCAGCAATGAAACAACCAATTTTTTTTCCAGAAAAGTATAAAAGAATGAAATATAAATTCCAGTATATAAATCATCTCAAATAAAATTCCAAAATTAATTAAAGTGTAGAAATAAATTTCTAGAATTAAAATATTTGAAGTATGTTTCAACAATGAAAGCATTCAGAAATGATCTTAGCATGTTTCAACAATGAAAACTTTTATTTGAAACAGAAATTCAGATTGTTAAGAGCTGTTGTATGGCTTAAAACTTGCAGATATTAGAAAGTAATTTACGCTCTAAAATACACTGTAAAATCCATACAAGTGTTCAATCCCAGGAGGAACGAACTCATAGGAGGTGAAACGATCCTCTGAAATGGTCTCTATGCCATACATGTGAAGGAAATAAGTCCTCCACGTGTTGCGTTCACCATAATGTGCCTAATAGCCATCAATAATGATCAAATACCAAAGTATCTGTGCAAATAAATCCCCTCTGTTGAAATAATAATTAACACAACATCAAACATAGGTAACGTTAATCTAACATGATAATAATACATAAGATATACATTACAAACATGCTTCTTTTAAGGACTCATTAGTTAATAATGTTTACGTATCCAATATAACTTTGGTGTAAACCTTAAAACCCTTTTACATGTGAGACTTTTAAATTAACTTGCAGAGTTAAATTTACTTATGTCAAGTGAGGGTATATTGAGTGAATTATATACATAAGGGAGAAAGGGGGTCCTTGTGCGTGTCTAGGAAGTGCTGTCATGGGTCATCCATCCTCACACTTTCATAATGTGATCCCTTTTTTATTTGTTTCTTTATTTCTTTAACTTTGGTGCCTTTTTATTTGCACTTTTTGCTTAGCCCTTTCATTGGATTAGTCGCTTTTTTCTTTAGATTTATCTTAGAGAACATGGGACAAGGGAACCTGGCCTTTGTGTTGGGAAGTATCTGCCATGATATTTTCCTTTACATTTGACTCATTAACACTTTCTGTTTGACAGTGCAAGACTTTTTTTACTTTGGTTTGAGGCACTCATATATTGGAATAGTAGCGAGACCATATATTGTCACTAATAACAGATCATTCACAAAGGAGAAAGTGAAGGTAATGGGTGAATTGGCTTATCAAAATGAAAATGGCTAGGTAATGTGTTAAGGAATGAATGATATCACATGACTTCATTCATTAAGGTACATATTAACATCGTAATAACATCGGCTGGTTCTGATTCTGTGTTGAACAGTTTTTAAAACTATGGCAGAGATATGTTCCTCATAGTGTGCCAGCTCACCCAAAGAGACTGTATAAGATGCATTTCTCAAATGTAATTATGCCTTAAATTTGAAGCATGGTCTGTTTTGGCCCCTGGACTAGCCTCCTTAGCAACTGCTGGTAAGTTGTAAAATGTTTGCTGAAATTGGATTGTCAATATATAATTATTCTTATAGAAGAGCGATGTCAAAAATCAGACTGTCTTCTGTCTTGTATTTTATGGTTATTACCAAACCTGTCCTAAAACTTGAAACATGAATGCTAGTTGGAGTGTTTCTAGGCTTATTTAGTATATTCTTTTATTGCATCTAGAACAAGCATAACACCGTTTTGGTGGGTTGTGAAACCTTTTGACTTTGTGATACGTAGTACAGTGCTAAACTTTCCCTTCATATTCTTTATTTACGTGTTTGATACAAAGAGACTACAAAGACTATATCTTCCCTCTTTGGGATGCCATATGTTGCTAGTTAGTGTCAGGAGATAGTAGAGATGTTTTCTTGCAGTGGTTATGTAAAGAAGTTTTTGCAGTAGTTATGTAAAGAGATACTTGCAGTTTGTTTGATTTATCGTTATGCTTAAATGTTTCTGTTGAATCAAATAGTCTGTTCACATGATTTTGTAGGTAAAACTTTGTCCAAAACGAAGACAAACAATGCTGTTCTCAGCTACAATGACAGAGGAAGTAGATGAACTTATCAAGCTTTCGCTTACTAGTCCTGTGCGTCTTTCAGCAGATCCATTGACAAAGAGGCCATCAACACTGATTGAAGAGTAGGTGCACTCCATTTACAGTTTTGATTTTCATATTTTTAAATTAGCATTAAATTCTTGTCATTACGGCACTCTATATTTTGCTTTGTACAAATGACCTTCATGGTTAAATATCAAGCAATCATGTTCAGGGTGTAGTAGTCATGAAGAGAATGATTTTCTTTGAATAGGATCAGTTGATTGGTTGAAAGAAATCAGGTTTGGAGTTAGCGTCAAATAATGGAGACTAATGTTTCAATCCATTGTTTATCATCAATTTCTCTTACATATTGTGAAGGCATGGTGGCGGATGCCAATACCTTGACAAGATAAAATTCTCTTTTAGTTGCATGTCATATAATCATGGTGTTTATTAGGAACTATTCTTAAGAATTGCATTTTCCATGTAGCTATTACAGATTGTGAAGGCATGGTGGCGGATGCCAATGCCTTGACAAGATAAAATTCTCTTTTAGTTGCATGTCATATAATCATGGTGTTTATTAGGAACTATTCTTAAGAATTGAATTTTCCATGTAGCTATTACTAACATGATTTTGTTTTCTTTGTTCAAAAACTACAATTTAACTGTACAAAATGTGTCCATGGTTCAGTACCAAATGGCTATGTTCAGGAAGTTGTAATAATGAGGAGGATGATCTGTTTAGGCCTATTTAAAGGTTTATACTTGTTGGAGCTGTCTAACAGAGAACAGGGTTAAGATGTGGTTATGACATGGAATCTAATGCTTGAAGGAATTTCCTGTGACTGAGCTCATTTCTTTATATCTAACTTTTGAATGCTCATCCCTTCATGCTAATGGACAATGCATCTAAAATGGACTGCCTGCGTGAATGCTAAAAACAGTTTTCTACTATTAAAAGCTTCAGCATATGATTTGTCCAATTTGAAATGTTTTAGAAAACCCGCCAATATGGAACTACTGTATTTGCTATGAAGCTAGTGGTGGATGGATAATAAATTTTCAGTTGCCTACTACCTTTGTGGGATGAGAATATCTTTGTATATTGTAGGATCTCTGAAGTAAAAAAATGTTGTTCAGGCATTGAATTTTAGAAGATTGATAGGATACAGATCTTGATAGATAAGCATGCCAGAGACGATTTAGAAAATTCATGTTGCAGTCTATGTATAGGTCTGAGCATCCTACCTGGAACTGATTAGCTGGGTTGTATTGGTACTTGGATTTCATGTATTACCATTTATTTGATTAGGACAAGCATTATGACTTTCATGACTGCGTTCCTGTTTGACACAGGGTAATAAAGCTTCGACCTGCACATGAAGCCAAACAGGAAGCGATATTGCTTGCATTATGTTCTCGAACCTTTACGAGCAAAGCAATTATCTTCAGGTATTTATTTTCTGGCAAGTAGCAGTGTTAATGGACATAAGAAAAGTTACTTCTGAATTCTAATTATAATATATGCTTGAACTTAATTTTTCCCTTGAAATACTTTCTTATTGAAGGATATCTATCTGCACATCAGTTCTTTCCAGTATTTCATTTCAGATTCTCTTCCTAGCTTTGTTATTTTCAAGTACAAAATGAATTAAATATCTGGTCTGGAGAAGATCTTGCCAGGCTAGCACAGAGTTAGCTTGGTTGAAAACACTCCAGTTGTTGAAATGTGATGATTGTAACTTGTATCTAGTATCCTTCTCATTTAAATGTTTACAAACTTCAAGCAATTGTATTAATGATGGTATTGTTTGGACAGTGGCACCAAGCAAGCAGCACATCGCTTGAAAATTTTATTTGGACTCTCAGACTTGAAAGCTGCTGAGCTTCATGGAAATCTCACTCAAGCACAGCGGCTTGATGTATGTCTTCTTACTTAAAATGGCACATTCTCTAAGATTACTTTTGTAATATGTCAGGTTTAATGACTTCAAAGTTTAAATGCATTTGATAGCAATTATATTTTTATATACTGTGCACTTTATTAATCTTATGAAGTAATATTATAGAAGAATATTAGTTCTCAGTGCGGGGCCACCCTCCATTCCAGATTGAGCAGTTAGTTTCCCACCAGTAGGTTTCTGTCTTTGGCCTTGAATGTTAGGAGACGTCTTGCATGCAGCACCTGGATTACCCCAGGATTATCTAGCCTGTCCACTCAATTCAAACTTCAGGCCATTACGGTGGGGACATTCTCAGACTCTGCATTTGCAAGGTGATTGATGATGTCGACAATAGTTCCACTTGTACATCAACGTCTAATGCAACGTAGTGGTGCTCTTATTTTTTTCCCTTTTTTTGGGTTTACCTCTAATGTTTACACCTTTGTAATTGCATTTATTTTATTTTTGTGCATAGGAGTTGCTTTTGACACACTCACATCACTATTATGACATCTTGTACTTTGCACCCCATTGACCTTTTTGGTCACTTGTGGACATAAATATATATTTTTAATCCTACCATGTGTATGATTATGGGTCAGGTTGTTTTGAAAATTGCAGCTGTGCCTGTGCAATGCAACAACTAGCCCCATTGATCTTTTTGTCTACTTGTGGACGTTAATCTAATTATTTTTTAATTATCTATCATGTGTATGACCTTAGGTCAGGTTATTGAAGAACATTTAGAAGATTACAGCTGTGCCTATGCCATCCAACAACTTCACCGAGCATGAGTAGTAAAACGTGTGCATGTGGATTATAATATTGGATGATTTCTTTGTTCAAGGTTTAGGTGGCATGGTATGGTTAGTCGATCCCGTCTATTTTAGTTCTTCTAACCGCATGATAAGTTCATTTGTTAAGGTGTGATGTCTACTTAAGTCATTACTAGTCTAAGACTTCTGTTATCAATATAGTCGTTGAGGACTCTTTCAGAGTACTTGCATTTATTTCTGAATCATTGATGTTTCAGATCAGACCAAAGTGGGCCATCATTAGGATATTGTGAAGATAATCTGATCTTTACAAATTTATCAATATGAATTAGAGACTGCTGCCCCTTGGTCAGTAGGGGTGATATATTGATCAGTTGTTCCGGAAATGAGATCCGTGTCTTCTCCATAGATAATTGGTTGGAGATCCTTTAAACATATTCAAATGGTCCATGTGCCTTGGATTTGGCTAGCAGAGATGGTGTCAGATGTGCTAGTGCTATGAAATCTCTTTTACCCTCGTTGACACTTAGAATGTTTGCTTATATGTTGATATGATAACGGGATGTTACCTTTATGCTTGTATAATGACTCATAACACTTAAGGCTATTACTCATTACATAGCCTAGCTTTGGAGTCATCATAATTCCACCTTAAAGAAATTTGTT
Organism: Pseudotsuga menziesii; assembly: GCA_001517045.1. NCBI lineage: Eukaryota > Viridiplantae > Streptophyta > Pinopsida > Pinales > Pinaceae > Pseudotsuga > Pseudotsuga menziesii. The sequence continues at coordinate 259,065 of LPNX011155683.1, forward strand.
ATTCTGAAGGTTAAGTTGTACCCTAGTGAACTAAGTTGTCCATTTCATAACATTCCACATTACCGTTTTACGGTTTTTCATTTCACAACCTATTTCATCCGCCCCTCTCATTTTCCCCTTTGTAATTGATCTGTCATTATCAATTATCTAGGATCTCATAGCTATTCCCATGTATGACTGCCTAAATAAATTTGAAAGAGTCTAGTATTGTAAGGTCGATGCTACCAGATTAAATCAGAAAACATATGGGAGATATTACCCCTTGCAAAAATGCCAGTTTCCCTATGTCCCATGTTATCAAGGTCAAATCTAAAGTAAAGGGACAAAGCCAATGGAAGGGCAAAAATGAGATATCAAGAAAAAATAAAAAAAGGGATCTAAAAAAGATATGCAGGGATGGGTGATCCATGATAACACTTCCTTCTCAGTCACACACGTGGAAGAAAAATCTTGAACCTCTAACTCTTGAAAGTTAAGGGTACACCTATCCCACTCAGCTGTTACGATGGTTAACTTGCAAATACCCCTTCCCTAAGTACACATTCACTTCATTACCCACACTTGTCTTAAGAATCTAGGCTATGCACCCCGACTTGGGAATTTTTACATGTAATAAGGTCTAATAAAAGTCACACCATTGTTAGATTAGATGAGTAAAAGTTAAATAAGTTATTGAGTTATTAGAAGGGTGCAATTGTGATCTATTTTATGTAATATTTTCATATTTGTGTACATTTCCTATGTTAATGTGGGCTTACCCCTTAGCACTAGAGCGCTCTATTATATTTTCATGATATGCCACTTCTTATGGTATATTATGATGATGGTTAGGTGCATTATGTGGATCGACCCCTTTGATACACTCATTTGGAGACTTATCTTGGCGCCTAAGGTCTCTAGGATGGGGTTGCCCCTTTCTAGATGATGGAGACCCTCATTCACTTGTCATGTGGAAGGACTTACACACATTTGGACTATTCTACATCACATTGGCTTGTTGGCACATGTTCTTGAGGCTTCTTGTAGACGTTGGAGCACATTATTGGAGGGCCGTACCACATGTGTGGCTTGACGATTGACTTCTCTTGAGTTTAAGGAGGAGCGCTCTAGGGTTTGTCCCTACATTGGGTCATTTCTTCCAGTTGGCACTTGAATTTGGTTGAGTGCATCCTTGTTTTATGAGTGCTCTAGGTTTTTGGAGCTTATTCATGTGATTAGTTATCTTATGGACCATACTTAGTAAAGTGGTCTCCTTCTTAGAGCTCTTTTGTATCATTTCCATGGATTTGACCTTGGACTTAAAGGAGCACCTTGCTCATCCTGGGCTATTGGTTAGGGATTTGGAGTGGTTATTCTAACCTCTTCATTGTTTATGATTTTTTGACCATGTTTAGAGGATTTATGATTCTACAAGGATAGATATAGGATTTTAGCCCAATATTTTGCATTTCATTTGGAGTGTTGTTGGGCCTATAGCCTATATAAGAGGCTTGCCTGTCATTTGTAAGTTGTTGTTGTGGATTGGAGGATAAAGCTTTCTTTGGTCTCAAAGCTCTTGGTATTCTTTGGAGATCTTGGTTAAACTATTCTTGACATAACATGTTGAATTTTCTATTGTCAAATTTCTAGATCTAGTTGAGAAGAGTAAAATTGCTCCTTTGGAACTATGTAAATGAAAAATTGAAAATCTCTTTACTTCTTGATTGCTTTAGTCTTGTAGCTTGCTTGAAGTGTCATCGTAAGAGTCTTGGAAGTCTTAGTGAGCATAGGTTAGGTTGTATGCTAGGATCTAGTTATTGAAGGTGTATGCCTATAGGGTGACTCTTGGAAGAATTTTGCATGAAACCACAAAGGCTTGGAGGGGAATTGTCATGTTTTGCAGGTGTTCCATCCCTAAGCAATTACAAAAAAGGCCTAAAAAGAACTATCTGTAAGACCTCATTGGCCCAAGGATCAAAGGCACTTGTCTACTGTTCCATGATATTTAACCGGAAACACCCATTTTGGGCGAACTAATATCGTGTTCTGCGTCTGCCAGGACGTGTCTCGAAAACAGGATACAAAGACCACGCAAAAAAGACCCGTGACCACTTGAAAACCGATTTTTCTATTTCATTTTTACTTTTTCAAGTGAAAGGAGAGCTAAGGGAGAGCTAAGAGTGTGTTTTTTTGCAAGTGCAAGGAGATTTGAAGCATTTGCAAGGGTTTCAAAGTGCATTTGAGGGAGGAATTTGTTGAGAGGCGTCAAGCTCACCATCAAGCAAGAAGAAGAATGTCTCAATCAGCTAGGGAAGCAACTAAAGGGTAAAGCAAAGGGAGAAATGCCCCATCTAGAGCCTCTTCTCCTCTTCCTCCTCCAAGCATATCCTCTTCTACTCCTGCTAGTGCTCCAATTGCTTCTAGTGGAGCTCATGGTCAATTTAACACTGTTTTAGCAAGACAACAAGGCCAAGAGATTAAATACCCTTTGTGGAAGTATGTGACAAGGAAAGAAGGGGCTGGAGCAAAGCGTGGTGGGGGAGGTAATGTGTGTTCAAGTTGCAATTTCTGCAAGAATGAGTTCAAGAGCACATATTACCGGGTTAAGGGGCATTTCTTGGCCTTTCCTTGTGGGATTTCTTCATGCAAAGCAGTGAGTAACACCCAAAGGAGGGAGATGGAGAAAGAGGATCATGTTGGCTAAGAGAAGGTGACAACAACAAGCAAAACACAACAGAATGAGGATCCTCTTTCATTCTTGAGGAAACCCTCTAGCACTATGCCTACACCTAGCCGATATGGGAGTGAGGTTGATACTTATCCAACAAGAAAGACAAAGAGGCCGACTACAAGTGGTCCAATGGATAGGATTTTTCAACAAGAGGCACTAGAAGAGGTGGGCGGCGGGCCTTACCATTGCATTCTTTTTCTACCTCAACTTCATTTCATTCAATGTTGCACGGTCACCATTGTTCATAGAGATGTGTCGAAGTCTATTTGAACAAGCTCCAATTGGTATGTTCCTCTTGGTTTAGAGAAGCTTAGAATTACATTGTTGGTTAAGGCAATGAAGGAGGTGGATAAAATTCCTGAGCAAATTAGATCAGAATGGCCCTCAGTCGGTGTCAGGATTGTTTCTGATAGATGGACGTATACAACACGCCATCCACTCATCAATTTCATGGTGTCTTCCCCAAATGGACCTGTGTTCTTGAAAGCGGTGGATGCTCTTGGGAAATACAAGGATGCACAGTATATGGGTGAGTTGTTCATCAAAGTCATTGAAGACGTAGGTGTTGAGTCTTGTGTACAAATCATCACGGCCAATGCACCTGTTCATAGATTTTGATTTGAGTTGTTAGTTGTGGTCTTGTAGAGTCTAGAGTTTAGACTCATTTATACTTATATTAATCTTACAAGAATTTTGGACACCTTGCATTGTCCATTCGTTGGATTTAGCACTGAAATCTATTGCTTCAAATGTGACATGGATTGGCAAACTTATTGAGGATGCACGCCATATCCATAACTTTGTACAAAACCACACCAATGCCCTCACAATCTACAAACAATACACACATCTTTCATTGTTGAAGGTTGTAGATACTCGGTTTGCTTCCTGATTCATCATGCTCAAGAGGTTGAGGGAGGTCAAAATTGCTCTTGGGTCCATGGTTATTTTAGAGTTTTGGTCCTTTGGAGAAAAGTTGATCGGATTGCTTCAAAAAAGGTAAAGGACACAGTGCTAGATGATGGTTGGTGAGAGAGGGTAGATCTTACCATTAAGATCATGGACCCGATAATTTCTTTGTTGCGGTTTGCAGACACGGATTAACCCATCCTCGCAGATGTTTATGAAGGGTGGGATTCCATGATTGAGTCTGTGAGGACCATAGTTATGGAGATTGAGCGTGCTGAGTATGAGACATCAATAGAGAACTTATGGTCCATCATACATGATATTCTTAGTGGTATAAGAATTGCACACCTTTTCATTGCTTGGACCACTCATTGAACCCCAAGTACTACAGTCATGGCTGGCTCAATGGTGGGTCGGGGCCCTCACGCAGAGTCCCTCACATGGATGGAGAGATTTCTCAGGGGAGGAAGACAGCATTTAGACGACTACTTCAGGATAGAGACATGCTTGAGGTGGTGGAGGAGGGATTTGCAGAGTTTTCCACTGCCACTAGGAGATTTGGAGGCTATGAGGTGCTTGGAGACAGGGGGGTTAAGAAACCCCATGTTTGGTGGGAAACTCATGGGGTAGAACACCCTTTTCTACAGAAGATTGTCTTGAGGGTCATCTCTCAAGTTGCTTCATCCTCTTGTTGTGAGAGGAATTGGAGTACATATGGGAACTTGTATAGTTTGAAGAAGAGCAGGCTTGAGTAGTCCAGGGAAAAGTCAATGGTGTATGTGCACTCCAACCTTCGTCTTATTTATAGGAGGAGGGAGGAGTAGGTGAAGGGAAGGACAAAGATGTCGGATGTCTTTCCTGATGATATGGGTTTGGAAAACACTACTGAGTTGGCATTAGCCAACATGGATCTTAATGATCCAGTGCTAGAGCCGGTCACTTTTGATGATGGTGATCCTATGGAGGGGTCATCCTCCGCACCAATAGATGCAGATCGTCAGATAAGCAGAGAGGAGGAGGAAGGTAGTGCCAATGATGAGTTTGTTGATTCAGGCATGGGGGACGACTATTGATAGATGAGATTCTTCCTTCTTGATCTCATCTATGATCACCCCTTTTTGTATTTACTATTTACTACTACTAGTTGCCATTGGCATTCCGACATCTATGTAATACATTTTGATTTTGATGACTTAATGAGAAATATGGTTTGGAGATCTTGAGCTATATTAATATCCTGATTCCTATCATATTTGGGTCTCATTGTGATTTGTGAATGACAAAACGTATATTGTGTATTGATTCCTATTAATAAGTTGACAATTTCTATTGAATATTTGTAAATGTTCTAGTTTTAAAAAAAATTGAATCTATATGCCTGTATTTTTAATATATATAATTTAAAAAAAATATATAAAACGTGTCCTCCGTGTCCTGATTCCGGGGGTCGTGGTGTCTGTATTGGACAAATATTTTCGTGTCCTTTGTGTCTCGTGTCATCGAGTCAGGTGACTTAGGTACTTCTTTCTTATCAACTGCCAAAAAAATGATTTTTCTTTTACCTTTAGGTGGAAATGTGGGTTTCCTCAAGGCTACTATAAATTTCCATATTTCTAAATTCATCAAGCCAAGGTATTTTTCGCTTTCTATCTTCATTTTTAGGCTTGATTTCTTTAGATTTATTTCTGTTTTACATTTATACAACAAGCAGATAGAAAATAAATCAACCCTTTATACTTCATAAAATCACATTCTAAGTTAGGGTTATATGCTAGAATAACCAATCTGGGTTATTTACTCATGCTTTTGGACTGATTTTTAGTGGTTATTGTGTTCATATTGGGTCTCTAAATGATTCTGGAAATTTACATCTCTATATCTTATTTGATTCTGGAAAATCTTATAGCCAACTAGCATATCTTAAATTTCAGATTTCATGGTAATTCTTTTTGCTCATTTTCTCATAATGCTATTCTCAAATATTTTTTAGTATCTTGTTCTTTTACATAACTCTGAAGTTTGAACAACAATCCTCTTTAGGGCAAGATATCTTATGAGTAATTTACTTTGTTCAATGATTGAGTTATAATTGATTGTTTTATCTAAGTACTCATCTTAATTAGGTTGTTCACTCAATCCAAATTAATTCTGGAATTACTTGTGCAATTTACATATTTGCAAGTTTCACTTCTCTTACACGAAATTTTGGATTTTATTTTACATGCTTGGATGATTATGGATCAATGATTAATGAGATTTAGGTTGTCCATATTCTTATTAGAACACCTGTTATAAATCTGGAATCTTTGTCTAAATCCTTGACTGACACGTTGCTTCAAAATTCTCTCAAGCAAGGCCTCACCTTGGGCTAAGAACTTGTGTCTTAAATATTTCATTGGATAACTTGCTTCATATATTTTCAGTTTTGGATGCTTTCCACTTTGCAGTAAATAATTCCACTTTTTAACCACATAATTGGCATCCATTGTGAGTTTACTTTTTTTTTTAATATCTTTACATTTCCAAAATTTTGTATCATTTAGTATTAATTTTCCTTGAAGTATTTCTATTCAAGTGTTTGTCTTGCTATTGTTTTGGTGATTATACATCTTCATGCACTAGTTGGGGAAACACGCACACATCTAACTAAGTCGAAATCAATCCCCTTTTAGCTCTCTTTAGTAGAACATCATTTAGTCAACCTTGAGAGCTGGTCAAAAGTTGTTGAGTTTATAGCTCAGAATGTTCTCCCACACCTCTTCCCTCTATGATATCTTGGGGAAATCCCTTATCCAAGTTACCTCCCCCCCACTCTTGTTATCTTCACCTTCAATGATGTTCGAGAGGCGGTTTGGGCCATGAGTTCTAGGAGAGCAACAAATGAGGAAGGGTTCCAGGTTGAACTATTCAAACGTGGCCTTCGAGCACTTGATTGTCACTTGGCTGATATTTTCAACCACATGGTTTGTATTGGTTTTCCTGAATCGTGGTCACATCACATTATTCACCCGATTTGTAAATTAGGCCCTAATATTGATCCCAATAACTACATAACGATAATTGTTGGCCACACTTTCTCCAGGATATATGCTACAACCCTTATGCATCTTTTTGGGGAGCTTGAGAGGAGACAACTCAGAGCGAGAGGACAAGCAGGTTTTAGACCAACACACCATACCATTGATCACATGAATATCCTTATGCTCTGCCATCATTGAGGAGGCACATCACTGCTCCTCAAAAGTCTATTGTTGCTTTGTAGTCTTTCGAAAGGCGTTCGACCTTGTCCCTAGAGTGGCCTTGTTCTAGAGACTCTGAGACATTAGCATTTTTGAGACCCTTTTGACTGCCATTATGAGATTATATGAGTTAGATCTTGGTCGCCTTTGTATGGCCCATGTGATTTTAGACTTCATTAGCAGTACCGTTGGAGTTAAATAGGGGTGTACACTTTCCCCCACTCTATTTGGGATTTACATTGATGAGCTAGAGTCTATCTTACAAGATCACATTTAGGACAACGATGGGTGCCTTCTCCACCAAGCCTTGATTTCTATTTTTCTCTTCGCTGACGACATGGTTTTCCTAGCATCATCTTTGAAGGGTTTGCAAAGACAATCATATGCCTTGGCCCTCTTTTGCACTCTTCGTTAGTTGATGGCCAACTTGGGTAAAACCAACGTTATGATCTTCAAAGGATCGAAGAAGCTTCTCATTGATCTTCATTTCTTCTTTAGAGGCAAAGAGGTTGAGATCACATGCACTTATACATATCTGGGAGTTTAGTTCACATGGCCTCGTTTAAGCCTGCAAGATGCTCTTCATCCTCGAGTTAATAAAGGATACGACTCCCTAGTCCTTTTAGAGAGACAATGCTTCAAACACCATTTTTAGGATAGCTCATCTAAGATGTCTCTCATTGATACTCTCATCCTACCCACAGTTCTCTATGGCTTTGAGGTTTGGGGCCAAGCCTACTTGATCGTGATTGGGCCGCGATAGAAATAGTATAGATCCTCCTCCTCCCTCGAATCATCAGATGCAAACAAGAAGTACCTCAGTCCATCGTGTTCACAGAGTTTGGCGCTCAACCATTTCGGCTTGAGACTATGTTCAGTCTTGTCCCTCTCTTACACCACCTTCAGAGCTTTGCCAACATGGTAAAGGGGCATGATCGGTTCCCATGCTAGCCTATCTCTCTTCAGAGGCCATCGCCTCAACTCGCTCTAGATGTTGGTTTGCGGATGTTGCGCATCTTTTAGCATGCTATCGGTATTGTGATGGATTGACTTCCTCCTTTTGGGTATTCCTTGAATGCACCTGATTGCCTCTTATCTACTAAATAGGAGCTAAACAAAATCACTAGAGATGACATTTACATACAATTTGTGTAGGTTACTTGTATCAACCTTCGGGGGTGGGGGGGTTACATCCCAAGATGGCCTTCTACGCTAAACACTTCTTGGATTTGAGGAACAGTCTCATTGTTCGCAACCCCCTACACATTTCGTCATTGTACGCATGCTCTTTGTATTCCTTTAGCTAGTTCAGCGTGGGCTCTTGCTGTCTTCTAGTAGAAAATGATTGCTAGCTCGACCGATCAAGCTGTTGATGATGGTGCAACTTCAGGCAGACATTCCATCTGATTAGGACAAAGGGGAGAATGGCCGATGACCAACTTGAGAAAGCTTGAAGAGATTTGTAGAGTCCTATGTGTGCACCCATCTATGAAGCTAGTCTGGGTCAAATGTGGACTGGCCTGTGTGGCCTAGCCTATGTGGCTATAGAGATCTTTCTCATGTCTTGAGTGGATATGTCTTGGAGGCTATGATGATGTTGCAGGATCAGAGACAACCTTTCTTGTAGAAGAATTGAAGACGTTCGAGAAGCTAGTGCATGACCATATTGAATGAGGAAGAAGACCTCGAAGATATATGCCATGTGGGCATATGATATATCCTGTATGGGTATATGGTGGAAATATGATGTACACTTTGTGAATACATGATGGAAATATGGTATATCTTGTGCTGGTATATGTTGAGCATATGATATGTAAAATGTGGGTACTTGTTTGTTATATGATGTATACCATGATGGCTCTATGTGGGGACTTGATGTAATCCATGTGGGTACATGGTGGGTCATGGTATGTTCATGTGGGGTTCATATTAGGTATATGTCATGTGGTCTTGGTCCAAAATGTAAATGTATTGTGGAAAGTGGCACCATGTAAAGTAGTAGTCTTGTAGAAATAGAGAAACACTGCTCTCATTTGTATCACCACGTATCTTGTCTTGTCTCTCTTGGAGTAGCGCATGGAGGAGGGTCGAAATTAGGGTTTTCTCATGAGCCAAGTCACCTGACACGAGGACATGAGACATAACGACCCCTGAAATTAGGACAGGGAGGACACCCTACATATATATATTCAGATCCAAAACTTTGCACAAACTAGAACATTTCAAATATTTAATAGAAATTACAATCAATACACATGACACATTCACAAATCTTAAATCACAATGCCTATGTTAATGATAGACCTAACTGAAACCCCCATTAGCGAAAAGGGATTGGTCTCAATCCAATATTGAAACAAGGGGAAAAAGGGTGATCATTGGTTTCCTTTGCCCCTACTATTGGATGTCCGCGAGAGGCATAAGAAAGCCAACCAAAATAGGACTATTTCTATTTTTAGATTACATGTATGGGGGCACACCCTATTATTATTTGTTCCCATTGCTAAACTCCCTTTGTATTTTAGATTATGCTACTTACAATGATGATGCCCCTTAGATTGAATGTCATGGGTAGGAATATAAATAAAGGGTAACCTTTCCTATGTTAAATGAATCCCCTTGTGATGTTGTTTATGGAATATGCTCCCACAGAATACATATTGGTATGCTCCTTGACTTGATTTGAGAGTCTAAGAGCCAAACATTGTAACATGTAAATGTACATATAAGAATACTAAAACTACATAACAACTAAGAGCCAAAATACATATAAGAATAAACTACATCACAAATTGCAGTCAGAGAAAGAGAAGGATGACAAACATGGGGGGCTATAATTTCATTGGTGCATTAGGTTCTCATAGACTCATTAAAGTTCTCATTAAGTAAAATTTTTTAACCCCAACCCGGTTTGAGTTTCAGTTTCAGTTCACTGCATATGGTTTAATGCCCAAACCCCATCATGCATGTCCATATAAAAATTAAAATTGACTGTAAACTTGAAACACATGAGATTTTTTTCAACTTTTTCAACTCATAAATTTGTATGACAGCCCTACTTTTCTTACTCAGAAAAATACTTAAGTCAACACATGAAAATTTAAGATTCAGAATTTTGACCAAAATGGTCCCGGAAAAACCTGTATGAGAGAATTTTATTTCTTCAGGAAAAGTACAAACTAATAACAACAATACTTATCTCCCTTCTCGAAATTCGTGCCAATATCTCACCGACAAACTGCTGCAAAAATTTCTTTGAAAAACATGCTATACGGCCTCACACATGCGACTGTACGGAAAACCAGTATGACCTCGATTTCTGTGCTGTATGGACTGCTGTTTTTTTGCATAAAAAAATATGTCCAGCTCCTCAAAATCTGTGCTGTACAGACAACATTAATTGCTGTACTTTCACTTTGAAAATAATGCCAAAATGTCTCGATTTTTGTGTTGTTGTACAGACAGGTACAATACGACCTTGAAATTTGTGCCTGCTGTATGGTCTTCTTTACGGAATGTTCCTTGGAAAGCGTGCCGTTAGCTTTGATCTTCAGCCTGTAACTCAACCATTTCAAAATTTTTTTCAAGGATTTCTTCTCTTCTCTCTGATTCTCTCTTGCTCTCTTTCCAAAAATTCTCTCTTTGAAACGTGAACAATGAATTAGGTTGAGCCAATGTTATTGGAACCAGACCGGTCATCGAATCGGCGAAGCCCAAAATGTGAACTAGACCGGAACCGGCAAAAAACTGGGTAAAAAACCGGCTGACTAAAAAATACATAAAATATTCATATTTTGTAAAAAAAAAATATATTCATGTGCATACATATGAATCCAAATCATTAATACACAAATATGCAAAGTTTCTCATATATATAGCAAATATGGGTGCAAATATCCAAAATAGCACCTAGTGCAATACATCTCTGAGGTTCTGAACCAACGTACATCAACAAAGAGGCTCTAAATGGCCCCTACAATCCAAAAATAAACCATAGTACTAATGAATAACAATAAAGTGATCATATGGCACTACCATACTAGCTACTACTACTAGAGTCTAGTGTCTAGTAGTCTACTGCTCATCATTGTCCTCCTCATCGTCATCCTCATCCTCTTCCTCTTCCTCTTCATCCTCTTCAGTAGTGGGATTCTGAGCCCCACTTGATTCGCCTAGCCCTGAAGGTGGAACCTCTGGAGGTGGATCCAAATCCAACCAAGAAAGGTCTTCATTATCAAATACTGGTGCTTGAGTCTCCACAACCCACTCTGATGATGGATCAAAGTCATCCAAGGTTATGTTGCCTGATGCTGGTGTCTTGCTCAACAACTGGTTACGCCTTAGCCTAAGATTGTATTGGACATAGACCATATCATTCAACCGTTTGTGTTCCAAACGGTTTCGTTTCTTGGTGTGTATACGCTCAAATACACTCCAATTGCGTTCACATCCAGAAGCACTGCATGGCTGGCTCAATATTCGAACTGCAAATTTTTTCAAATCAGTGCAACTCCCACCAATAGGCTGCAATAACAGTTGAATGCAAACAAGTTTCAACAAATGGCTTTGGAAATTTAACTCATTCTTTACAATGGATAATATAATTTGAAAACTATGAAAATTCTTACCCGATGGATCCTTGGATCTGCCTCGTATGGCCATGCTCATGCCAAAGCTACCCATACTCTAATTTAATTGCAGTAGCTTACCGTGTACCTCATCTTGTATCCTGGGATCAAGAACCATGCGCTAAATGCATCTATACAATTCGTCTTTTACCTCCCCATCATTATTGGCTTCAAAGTCTTTTGTATAGTGGTACCTTCAAAAGTTCATTCAAAGTTCAAAAGACAAAAAATATTCATCAATGAATTTGAAATTGTAACTTATAACTTTGAAAGTTTGAAATTAAAAGAAAACTTATAACTTTGAATAGGAATTTTGAGATTTCTTACCTTGGGTTTAAGTAATAGCCAGCTGCATGCAAAGGACGGTGGAGTTGTCTGTTCCATCTGTCATCAATGATATTCCAAATAGGAAACTACTTTTGCCTTTTATCACCATATGCTTTCTTTAGTTCTTCTTTGGCCTGATCCATGGCCTCATAAATAAAACCCATAGCGGGTTTATCACCATCTACCATCCGCAACACTCTCACAAGGGGCTCACTGAATAAAACTATCTCTTCCGCCTTTTTCCAAAATGTTTTTTCAAACACTTTGTCAGCAATATCTTTCCCTTCATCCTTTTGACTCCATTGACATTCATTCCACTCATTGCAGGAAAACATCTTCCACAAATTGGCTTTTTGATCAACAAGGGATTGCAACGAAAGAAAGTTTGTTGCAAATCGTGTAATGGTTGATCTAACAAGCTCTTTACCCCCTATGTTCTTCCTCATAAGACTCAAAACCCATGAGTGGTTGTAGATGTACCTGGTTATTGATTTTACCTGCTCCACACACTTCTTCACCCACTCAATTTTGCCAATATCCTCCAGCATGAGGTCCATACAATGGGTTGCACATGGTGTCCACCAAATGGTGGGGTGTTTTTTCTCAAACATTCTTCAGGTTGCAACATAATTTGAGGCATTGTTAGTGATGATCTGTACAACATTTTTGGCCCGACCTCCATAACTACTCCATCCAAAAGATGAAATGGTAATTGTGCATCCTTCACCTGATCAGAGGCATCCACAGATTTAAAAAACATGGTTCCTTTTGGGCAAGCAATCAGGAAATTGATAATAGTGCGGGATTTTCCATCAGTTCATCCATTAAACATTATTGTGCACCCTATTTTACTCTAGGACTGCTTGAACTCCTTCGGATATTCATCTATTCTTTGAACTTCATTTCGTAAAAGGGGTCCTATGATATCATGAAAACTAGGGCCTTTGAAGCCTGGACTACATGAAGCTATAACATCTATCATAGGTTGATAATAAGAAGAATTAGTTGCATTGAAGGGTATGTCTGCATCATACCACCATCTAGCTATGCATTCCCAAGCAGCCTACTTCTCCATCTTCTTCCATTTAGCATCAATGGTGGGCTGAGCACCAGGGGTAGTGTGAGGCACAAAGAAAGAGTCAAGCCCTCTACTGCTTGTCGGGGTACTACGTGGCCTCTTCGGGTTCAAATTGGATGCTCTACGTCGACCTCTCCCCCTAACAGGAAAACTGGAGGATTCTTCAAAACTAGTCAAATGACCTTGAGGGGTTTCATGATCACCACCCTCAGGATCATAGTCAGTCTCATCCTCAAATGCCATTGAACTTCTCCCTATGTCTTCTTGAATTTTCTTTGTCTTGGCTTTTTCTTCTTGGTAGGCTTCAATACTACTTAGCATCTCTGCTCTAAGATCATCAGAGACTTTCCTACAAGGTTCAACATTGCCTCTAGCACCAGCTAAGTGTCGTTTTAACCTATAGATACCACCCCTAGCTATTTGCTTCCCACAATAATTGCATATTTTTTTCCCACCATCATCCAATTGGCAATGAACCCATGCCAGATCCTTCCTCTCTTTTGGAGCCATGGCAAACAAAAGCTGGAAATAAAACCCTATAATTTATTAATAACTTATTAACTAAGAATTTTTTTTAAAGAGAAAAGTCTTGAGACTTGACATACCTTTGAGAGAGAAGAAGAAGTGAAGGAAAGCTTGAGAGGAATTGCCGCTGCCAAGAGAAAAAGAACAAGCTGATCCGTGATAACAGTCCACAAATTCTGCACAAAAGCATAACCTCCAAAACAGGTCATGTAATAGCTCCAAATCTGCTGCAAAAAATAATGCTTCTAATCTCCTCCAAATCCTCCCTGCAAAACACACTTGAATATGCCCAACAAGTTCTTGGAAACCACCAATAAAACTTAGCTGAAAAAGACTACAAAATTGCCCAACAAACCGTGCTCTCAAGATTGCCAAACTGTTAGCAATGAATAATGTGAGTAATGTAGGGGGTTGGGGGGGTCTTTAAATAGTGTTAGGATAGGATTAGGGTTAGGTTAGAAGCATAGGTTAGGCTGTAGTTTGTGTTTAAAAAAAAAATTGAAATCCGTGAGTCCCACTCCGCGACCGCACGATAGAGTATGGATCGACCGGTTCGGCGGTTTTGATCGGTTCCGTACCCGATTTGGTAAAAAATCCGTTTTTTTGAAATTTTTTTGTTGACCGGACTGGTCAACCCTGTAAACCGGTCAGACCGGCCGGTTTGGCCGGTTGCGGTCTGGTTCTGATAACACTGGGTTGAGCCTTAACTTAGCTTTTTTGTTTGAGTAACTTCCGTCTTCAAATCCAATGGCCAAGATTAAAAGAAACTTAGATGAGATCTAGGGCCAAGATCACATCTCACTTTTCTCATTAAAAAGCATTAAATGACTTTTTAAATATTTAATGGGAGACATTAATTGCAAACCCACCTTTTTAATCTCATTAAAGTCACAAATAAACTTTTATAACTTGACTGCATTTTAAAGTGACTTTATCATTATAAAGTCAATCTCACTTTATAAACATAAGCTAGGGACCACGTTTAAAGTGTCCTTGTCCACCCCAAGGCACAAATGAATGGACAAACACTTCCTTGGTAAAATTTCAACACTCCCTCTTACTGAGGATGGTGTTTTTCACCACCCCCATCTTGTCTTTGAAATGAATATGCTTCCCTCTTCCCAAAAACTTCGTGAGAATGTCTGCTACCTGCTCATCAGTAGAAATTTGTGTTGCAGGGGTACCCGTCCCCACCCCTCGGGTTCGCGTCCCCGTCCCGAAAACCGTCCCCACCTCCTAAAAACCAGGTTGGGTACTTCATGGCGTCCCCTGACGTTTCCTACGGCGTCCTAGAGAATTGGGTTCTTTTGACCCAAAAATGGGAAACTTTGCCCAAATTGGGGACAATGTCCTCCGAAATTGGGGACTTTTAGGAAACTTTGCAGTTAAAAAAACTAAAAATTGATTAAATTTTTTTTTAATGAAGACAGGCCATGTGGGTCCCGACCTTCTTATAGTCCGCATTGACTGTTGCAGCGACTTGGCAGGATCCGTAGCATAGAGGAGAGCCGCAACACTAGTAGGGAATCAACAACAGTCTCTAGGGAAGCGACATCATCACAAGCAGGGAAACTGCGGGCAACACTAGCAGGGAAGCGGTGGGCAGCTACAGAGAGGAGCGACAGCAGCAAGGGAAGAGCCCACAACAGAGGGAAGAGCCCGCGGGTAGCAAAGGGAAGAGTCCGCGGGCAGCAGAGGGAAGGGGAAGTTGGCAGCAGAGGAGAGGAGAGGAGATTCGGCAGCAGAGGAGAGGAGATTTGACAACAGAGGAGAGGAGCAGTCGATAGCAGAGGAGAAGAGATCGGCTGCTGGCATCACACGTAAAAAGATTTGTTTTTATTTTATTTTATTTTTTCATTAAAAATTAAAAAATCAATTTATCAGTTTCTGATTTTAATTTTTTTATTAAAATTTAAAAGTTAAAAGCAAATTCATTTAAAATTTTAAAAATTTTTGGGATTTCCATTTCTTGTGTATTTTTGTGATTCCGATTTCTTTTTTATTTTTTCATTAAAAATTAAAAAATCAATTTCTCAGTTTTTGATTTTATTTTTTTTATTAAAATTTAAAAGTTAAAAGTTAAAACAAAATCATTTAAAATTTTTAAAATTTTTGGGATTTCCATTTCCTGTGTATTTTTGGGATTGCGATTTCCTGTAGCACACTGTGAGAATTTTGATGTATAGATCTTGTGACTTGTCAAAAACATTGGGGTCTTAAAATTGTAGGTGGCCTTGTCCTTGATCATTTCAAATTTTAATTTTAGATTGATAATTGTAGATTGATAATTTTAAATTTTAATTTATTAAAAATTTAATTTAATTCTATTTAATTTTTTTTATTTTTTTATGTTTCAGACTTTACTCGCAGTTCCTGTTCAAAGTTCCTGAATCCTAACCAATATGACTTCATCAAACCCTCAATATCCTCTTTGGAAGCATGTGGAAAGGACAAAACTAGTGAAGGGTGTAGGAGGGACAACCACTATAAAATGCCAGCTTTGTTAAGCTGAATGGAAGGGTAGCTACACCCGGGTTAAAGCCCATTTCATGAACATTCCAAAGTAGGGTGTTGATGCTTGTTCAGGAGACCCGGAGGATCTGACTAAACTCCTTAGTATACAAATGGAGCAACATAGGGCTGATGGTAAGGTAGGAAAACAAATCTCACGGACATCTCATGTTGTTGATAAAGACAATGATGATTCCGATGAAGACGAAATGCCATCTGAGCATGAAGTTCGTCTTGGTGATGAAGACATTCCATCAAAGACATCAAAACACAATGTAACAGCAAACAAGAGGCCTAAAATCCTTGGTGGCATATATGACATGCTTGATTTGAAGGGAAGGGATGGTGTTGATCTTGCGATAGCAAGATTTTTTCTTGCATGTGGAATCCCTTTTAATGCAGCTCACCCACCCTGTTTTGAGCAAATGGTTCATGCCATTAATGATGGACCTTCGGTGTATAAGCCACCGGGTTATGAGAAGCTTCGAACCGTTTTGGTGAACAAGGAAAAGGCACGCCTTGAGAAGGAAATGGCACCATTGAAGGCATCTTGGAGTGTAGATGGGTGCTCCATTGTGATGGATGGTTGGATTGATTGTCGAAATCGTCTATTGATAAACATTATTGTCTCTTCTATATCCGGTCCATATTTTCTGAAGGCAATTGATTGTTTCGGTCAAGAAAAGAACACTATGTTCTTGAAAGACCATTTGTGTGATGCCATTGTAGAGGTGGGGCCATCCAATGTCGTTCAAGTGATTACTGATGCAGCCCCAGTGTGCAAAGCAGCAGGGACGATGGTCCAAAAAGAGTACAGGTCCTGATATACAATTCTGATTTTTAATTTAATAATTTAGTATGATAATTTGTTTTTGAATCTGAAAAATTATTTGGGTACTTAAATAAGAAATCTGTTTTTTTTTTATTGTTTCATGAATTGTTGATGTCCTTAGGCACATTTTTTTGGATACAATGTGCAGTGCATTCTCTTAATAATGCATTGAAAGACATTGGAAAAATTGAATGGATTCGACTGCTAATCGAAAATGGCCGAAAAATTCAGATGTTCATGTGCAACCACCACCATTCACAAGCGATTTATCGTAGGCATGCCAAACTAGAGCTTCTTAAACCAGCTGATACCAGATTTGCAACCTACTACATTTTGCTTAGGAGGCTTCTAGAGATGAAAGGGGCTTTAGCTGCCACTGTAATCAGTGATATGTGGGATGGTTGGAGGTTGTCTAGCTCAAATGCTGCTGTGGAGGTGAAGAGATTGATTTTGGATGATCAATTTTGGGGTGATGTCAAATTTGTTATGGAATTTGTAGAGCCGATATGTGATATGCTTCGCTATGTAGACATAGATGGTCCATGTTTAGGTGAGATTTATGAGAACATGGACTCTATGTGTGAGAAAATTAGATCCATCACAGATGAGAAAGATCCTAATTTATGGGCACAGTTGAAAAATATCATACATGGAAGATGGAACAAATTGAACAACCCACTTCATATGGTAGCCTATGTAGTGAATCCAAAATGGTATGATCCCTCGACAGGAAGCAGACCCCCTTCCCAAGATAGAGAGCTGGTAAAAGGGTTTACGACTGCAGTTAAAAAAAATTATGGTTCTACAGAAGAGGCTCTAAAATAAGAGGCCAATTTGCCCAATTTTCACATGGGCGAGGTGTCTTTGCCTCACATGCTTCTTTGACTGATAGGCGCAAGAAAAAGGATCCAATTGATTGGTGGTGGTTTCATGGTGTTGATGCTCCTGAGTTGCAGCAGTTTGCCATACGATTACTTGGACAGGTAACTAGTTCCTCATCTTGTTTTTGTATTAATTAAAATTTAATTTACATACATGATACTCAATATTGTTGTCCCCTAACAATTCTAATTTTTAATTTGGGTAGGTAGCTAGTTTCTCATCTTGTGAGAGGAACTAGAGCACTTATTCTTTCATCCATTCAGTGAAAAGAAACATATTAGGATTGAAGAAGGAAGAAAATTTAGTCTACATTCATAGCACACTTCGTCTCATATCTTGAAAAGACCCAGGATACAAGGAGGGTCCTTTCAAGAGATGAGACCAATTGGTAGCTGATGCCACATTTGTGGATGAGGAGATACAGCCGGATGGCCTTGTCGAGATGCCTTCAATTGTTATGGATGTTGAGGAGCCTCCATTTGAGAGTGATGACTACCTAGAGAGCTTGTTGACTGAGGACCTTGATGATGATAGTGATGCTATAGATGCAGATGACCTAGATGACATGGCTTGATGGAGCCACCTTAGCTATGTTATTGTCAATTGATGCTCATTGTTCATTGTTCAATTTTTTTTTGCATTTTGAGTTTTGGTTGTAGACTTGTTGCTTATGGTGTATGACATTGTGATTCGACACATATCATGATTGATGAATCATGATTCATATGAATATGCAAACACTACAGTAATTTAAATTTCCACTTGGTTTGTCTTATGATTATGAATTTATGATATTTGAATTTATTTCATATTTGAGATTTCATATGATTCTATGAACTTTTAAGCAATGTGTATGTTAATTGTTAATAACTTAATTGTATTTCTTACTTATTGAAATTGAATACAAGTGAAAAAAAAATCATATATATATATATATATATAATTATTAATATATATATATATATNTGAATTCCCAGAGAGCCTGATGCAACTTTGATTGTCACAATGAATAATAGTAGGCCTCAACTTTTGACCAAATAAGTCTACTATCAACTTGTGAATCCACAATGCCTCGCAACTTGCTTGACTGACTACTATGTACTCGGCCTTTGTAGAACCCAAAGCAACATACTTTTGTTTCCGACTGAAATGCGACACAACTGTCGAGCCCAAACTGAAACAACAACCGAAAGTGCTCTTCCGGTCCAAAGCACTTCTTGCCCAATCTAAATTCGTGAAACCAACCAACCCAACTCCATCGGACCTGTTGTAGTCCAAACCATAGTCTACAGTCCCAACAAGGTATCTCAAAATGTATTTTGCGGTTGTTCAGTGCACTCTCCTAGGCTCCACCATGAACTGACTCAGAGTGTTCACCGCAAAAGTCATATCTGGTCTGGTGTTGACCAAATACATCAACGAACCATTAAGCTGATGATACAAAGTAGGATCCACCAACTCTTCCTCAAAAGCATGAAGCTTCTTCCAGTTGGTGATCATGGGTGTGGACATGGGCCTACACTCTCTCTTTAGAATATCTGGAGCATATTTTCCTTGCCTTAGGAAAACATGTCCGTCCTCCTCCCACACCTCCATGCCTAAATAGTGATGCATCAACCCAAGGTCTATCATCTCACACTCTGAAGCAAGATCTTTCTTGCATTCCTCAATCAGGTACTCTCCTCTTGTATTGAACAAATCATCAACATATAGCAGAAGAATGAGAGGATCACCTCCAACCACAATGAAGTATAGGTTAGGATCAACCTCACTCTTTTGAAACCCAATCGAAAGCAGATATGAATCAATCCTCGAGTACCAAGCCCGAGGGGCTTGCTTCATACCATACAAGGCCTTTTTCAGCCTGTATACATGAGACTCTCTCTCATGAATCTCAAATCCATGTGGTTGCTCTAGATATACCTCCTGTAGAAGACCGTTGAGGAAAGTTGTCTTCACATCCATCTGATGAATCCTCCAACCCATCTTTGCAACAATGGAGATCATTGCTCTGATCGAAAAAAATCTAGCAACCGTCGTAAAGGTCTCATTATAATCAACTCCCTCTACCTGTGAGAACCCACGCTCTACAATCGAGCTTTGTACTTCTCGATGTTGCCATCCACAGGAAGCTTGATTTTATAGAGCTACTTGGAAGTCACAACTGACTTCCCTTCTGGTCTCGGAACAACCTCCCACATATCATTCTTCATGATGGAATTGTACTCTTCCATCATGGCATCTCTCCAAACCTGATGTGCGGATGCCTCCTCATAAGTAGTAGGCTTGGACTCACGCAAGCTGGTCACATGTGCCAAATAGCTTGAAAATCTCTACAATCGAGCTTTGTACTTCTCGATGTTGCCATCCACAGGAAGCTTGATTTTATAGAGCTACTTGGAAGTCACAACTGACTTCCCTTCTGGTCTCGGAACAACCTCCCACATATCATTCTTCATGATGGAATTGTACTCTTCCATCATGGCATCTCTCCAAACCTGATGTGCGGATGCCTCCTCATAAGTAGTAGGCTTGGACTCACGCAAGCTGGTCACATGTGCCAAATAGCTTGAAAATCTCTACAATCGAGCTTTGTACTTCTCGATGTTGCCATCCACAGGAAGCTTGATTTTATAGAGCTACTTGGAAGTCACAACTGACTTCCCTTCTGGTCTCGGAACAACCTCCCACATATCATTCTTCATGATGGAATTGTACTCTTCCATCATGGCATCTCTCCAAACCTGATGTGCGGATGCCTCCTCATAAGTAGTAGGC
>LPNX011155683.1:279540-334375 GCA_001517045.1 Pseudotsuga menziesii
TTGGACTCACGCAAGCTGGTCACATGTGCCAAATAGCTTGAAAATCTCTACAATCGAGCTTTGTACTTCTCGATGTTGCCATCCACAGGAAGCTTGATTTTATAGAGCTACTTGGAAGTCACAACTGACTTCCCTTCTGGTCTCGGAACAACCTCCCACATATCATTCTTCATGATGGAATTGTACTCTTCCATCATGGCATCTCTCCAAACCTGATGTGCGGATGCCTCCTCATAAGTAGTAGGCTCGGACTCACGCAAGCTGGTCACATGTGCCAAATAGCTTGAAAATCTCTCTGGTGCCCTGCTCTCTTTGACCTCCCTCCTTGGTGGCCCCACATACTCCTCTGCTTCCTTCACAAGCTCCTTAAGCTAAGTTGGCTTTCTCTTCTTGGAAGTAGCATCCTGTGGCAGACCCTCCTCTACATCCTTATTTGACGAATGTGTCCCTGAATAAGTACCTGTGGTTTGAGATCTTGTGCCTGATGAACTTGAATCAAAACCATGTGTGCTCGAGTCACATGAGGGTGAAACCTGTGAATATATTATCTGTGAACCTGTCCTAGTGCCTGAAGTCCCTATAGACCGTGTGCTTGAAACTGATGAACCTGTAACCTATGACCCAGTCACACCTGAGACCTGTGAGCTTGTGCCATGACTCGCTGAACTTTGTGATGTCATCACCTATGGAGTAGTCATCTGTTGCTGCTCCAACTCTGACTCTTGAGACTTTTGAAAGGCCCGCTGTTCCTCAAATGTCACCTCCCTCCTCACCACAACTTTCCTCTATACAGGAAGGTATATGCGGAAAGCCTTCGAAACCTTGTCATAGCCAACAAAAATGCCCCTCTCCAGTAGCATCCAACTTTGTTTTCTTCTCAGAAGGGGCATGGGAATATGTAGGGCATCCACAAAAACGGAAGTGGCCTATCTCAGGCTTCTTCCTAGTGAACATCTCCTCAGGAGATTTTGCATCCCAAGGGATGGTGTAGACTCCTTTTCTGTACAAAAACAACTGTACTACAGGCCTAAACCCATAGAAAGAAAGGAAGACTCTGATCATGCAGCATGGCTCTAACTGCACACACTATAGCACGGTTCTTCCTTTTAACCACCCCTTACTGCTGTAAAGTGTAGGGGACCGTCAACTTCCTCCTAATGCTCTCTTGTCTACAAAACTCATCGAATGCATGGGAGGTATACTCACCCCCATTATCTAATTTGAACACCTTGATCTTCTTTCCTCTCTGGTTTTCCACAAGAGCTTTGAACTATTGGAACCGAAGCAAGACCTCCTCTGACTTCTTGCTTCTCAGAAAGTACATCTAGGTCTTCCTGGAAAAGTCATCGATGAATGCGATTTAGTACTCAAAACCTGTCAATGAGGCAGAAGACATGGGACCACACAAGTATGAATGAATCAAATCAAGCACTCCCTTTGACCTGCTATCGTTGCTCAGAAAAGCAGTCTTGGTGTACTTTCCCAACGCACACCCTCTGCATACACCACTCTGCACTGTGCTGAAATTTGGCAAACCTGTGGTCATGGATCCTTTGCTTTCGGAGATATGTAATCTTTCCCATCTAAGACATATACCCCAAGGCCTCTATCCTTGATCGTTGAAACTGAAACCGGATTCTTCTTCAGCGCAGGGATGCACAAGACATCCCTCAGTAGCATGGTCTCCATGGACTCCCTGTCAAAGCGGACTGTCCCACGCCCAACTGCTCTCACCATTGTATCATTACCCAATACAATCGCCAACTCCAAATTTGTCTTTGACATCTTTGTGAACATGTCTCGAACACCTGTCATATGACTCAAAGCTCCACTATCAATGTACCATGTGGAGGAAGTAGCAGAAGCGCTTAGTGAATGCCCAACGATCACAGAATGCTCTCTCTGGTCCTCAATATCCCTGCTGGTGATTGATGATGCTCTCTGTCTACAACCACCAACAAAGAGAGAAAACTCTCTCTCGAATCTAGCAGCATACTCATCAATCTCTGTTGAAGCTGTTGCCTACTGTTTTTTCTTCTTCTTGTTTGGGCATTGTCCAACACAATGCCCAAACTTCTGACAAGCAAAGCATTTCACTTTGCTCCTTCTCGCCATCATGCTGCCTAGTTCCACCCTTGGAGCCCTTCTTAGACTTTTTCTTCTTCCCCTTCGCTGCTAATGCCATATTCTCGTCATCCTCCTTGTTGTGAGATGTACTGCTCTGTACTTATCCCCTGCGAGTCTCCTCCTGTTTGAAATCATCCAAAAGATGATCCCCTGTAGGCATGTGCTCACGAGCAACAACGGACTCAACAAAAACATACCATGGCTTTGTCACGCCATTCAGTGTTGTGCGAACGAACTCTTCATCCAACACCCTTTCTCCCACTACTCCAAGCTCATCTCGAACATGTGTAATCTCGGTAAGATAGGAGACCATGTTCTCCCCCTTGTTTATTCTAGTGCTCTTCAGTTTCTCCCTTAACACCATTTTCCGGTTTTCATTGGAACTTTGGGAAAGGTTTGTCAAAGTAGTCCATATTTGATGAGCATAGTCTTTCCCAGAAATATGTGGTATGATATGGTCTTTAATGGCATCAAGTATGATTCTTTTTGCTTTAATGTCATGTTTATCAAATGCGGCCTTATCAAGTGCAACTGTAGGAACTGTGACAGGATGAGCAATAGTACTATTTACTATGTCCCATAGTTCATTCTCCTACAATATCAAGACAATTTTAACCTTCCACGGGCTAAAATTAACTGTCCCATCCAACCTGTCTTCTAGCCTAAGTCCAAGAACCTGTTTCTTCTCAAAACCCTGTTTTCCCTTATTTCTCCATGTTTGAAATTTATTTCTGAGTTTAATTTTCAGCCTTCAACACTGCTTTGATACCATGAAAACTTGTAACCTCAACCCGGTTTCAGTTTCAGTTCATTGCATATGGTTTAATGCCCAAACCCTATCATGCATGTTCATATAAAAATTAAAATTTTGACTGTAAACTTGAAACACATGAGATATTTTTCATCTCATAAATTTTTATGACAACCCTACTTTTCTTACTCAGAAAAATATTTCAGTCAACACACATGAAAATTTAAGACTCAAAATTTTGACCAAAATGGTCCAGGAAAAACCCCGAAGGGAAAACATGTATGAGAGGGAATTTTATTTCTTTAGGCAAAGTACAAATTAATAACAACAGTACTCATCTCCCTTTTCAAAATTTGTGCCAATATCTCATTGACACACATGCGACTGTACGAAACAACAGTACGACCTCGATTTTTGTGCTGTATGGATTGCTATTTTTTTGCCTAAAAAATGTGCTCAACTCCTCAAAATCTGTGCTGTACAGACAACATTAATCGTTGTACTTTCACTTTGAAAATCATGCCAAAATGTCTCGATTTTTGTGTTGTTGTACAGACAGGTACAATACGACCTCCTTGAAATTTGTGCTTGCTGTACGGTCCTTCTTGTACGATCTGCTGTATGGAATTTTGCCTTGGGAAACGTGCCCCTAATTTTGATCTTCAGCGTGTAACTCGACCATTTCAAAATTTTTCTCAAGGGTTTCTTCTCTTCTCTCTGATTCTCTCCTCTCTCTTCTCTCTAAAAATTCTGTCTTTGGAATGTGAACAATGATTTAGGTTGAGCCTTTCCTTAGCATTTTTGTTTGAGTAACTTCCATCTTCAAATCAAATGGCCAAGATTAAAAGAAAGTTAGATGAGATTTAGGGCCAAGATCACAACTCACTTTTCACATTAAAATGCATTAAATGACGTTTTAAATATTTAATGTGAGACATTAATTGCACACCCAACTTTTTTATCTCATTAAAGTCACAAATAAACTTTTATATCTCAACTTCATTTTATAAAGTGACTTTATCATTATAAAGTCAATATCACTTTATAAACATAAGCTAGAGACCACATTTAAAGTGTCCTTGTCCACCCCAAGGCACAAATGAATGGACAAACACTTTCTTGGTAAAATTTCAACATTAAGTCATCAAAATCAAAATGTTCTATCACATAGATGTCGGAACACCACTGACAAATACAAAATGGGGTATATCGAGATGGAAAACCTGCTAATGCTCTTTACCTGCAAAAAAACCCCTCTTAATGCTCAATCCTCATTGAAAAATGTGAATGAATGATGATAAAATTGTTTTTTTACAGTTTTGTTTGGGTTAGAAGTGTCCTGTTTTAGGGACACGTTGTCCTAATTTTGCGACACGTTCTGACAGAGTGTCGGACACACCGTGTCAGGATGTGTTCGTGTTTGACACGATGACACGAGACACATTGGCCTATTTGGACGTGTCCGGTCACTTGGCTCATGAGTTATGTTTTTGGGTATTGCTCATGAGGAAAGGTCTTGATGTTCATGTATGGCTAGCACTACACATTGGAGGTCATGTTCATGGAGATAAGTTTTGTATGTCCTCTTTGCATGATTAGAGTTTCCTCATGTGTTGTTGCTCTTGTATGGTAGAGCATGCTCATGGGATAACTGTACTTGGCTTGAACATTATTCTTCTAAGAATGGTTGTTGGGTTTTCTTCTCCGTGAGGGTTCCCAAGATAAAATTTTGTCTATTGTCTCTCATAATTCTTGACTAGATCCTACATGTTAACTGCTTTATGGAAACGTTTTATGGTTGTATTTATGCATACAAATCTGATTATAATAGTAAGAAAGCATTTATATGTACAAATTTATTAAAAACTAACACAAACAAGATCTGCCAGGCATGTTACCTTCGAGAGGTTGAGATCGAGGGGCACTTCATCTTTCAATGTCCTATTTACTATGAGATCTGCGGGCGGGTTCATTGCCTTTTTAGGGACCTCCTCTCAGTGAGGTCCAGACTTTGTCTAGATTTTTTAGATACCATGACTAGAGATGTCTTGCCTGATACATGCAGGAGGCCCTTTCGGCTTCACTCTTCAACAACATTCTCAGTCGAGACCAGGTTCCATTCAGTATATCACTTCCTTCCTCTAAGGGAACCAAGAGACAGACAAAGGATGACACAGACCTTGATCACTCAGTTAGGACACGATACTCCATCTCTACCTCCGCCCAACACCAATGATGGGGGCGGTCTCGACCCCAGTGCAACAATAGATCTAAAATGGCCTAGGATTTAATCTCAGCCATTAGATCTAAATAACTCCGAAATAACTTTCTCATGAAGAGACAAAAAGGAGATACTGGGAAAAGACACTTTATTATTATTATTATTTTTGAATGAGAAGAGAGCGTAAGAGCTGAATAGAAGAGGAGAAGGAGAAAGTTGCAGCGAGGAGGGCACACAAATCGAGACATCTCTACAACATTTATTGCACTGACAATTGAGTTAGCAAAATATGATTTTCAAGGTAGCAACATGTGTGAGGAGTGGATAGATTTTGAGGGTTCCATATGGCAGGGACAATCGATTATTTAGTCACAAAAATCGAGGCAGCTGTACAGTCAAAGCTGGTACAAAAATCAAGGCAAAGGACAATATATTAAATATTGTTCATACAGTCCATACACAAGTTGTACAAGTTCTAAGTTTGTTTGTGTTTTTGACACAAAAAACGAGATATATTTTGTGCATTTAATGTTGTAAATCTTCTAGAAAATTTTCTGTGGGTGAAATAATATTCTCTCTCTTGAACTAGTTTTCCCTTTGGGTTTTTCCAGGGGCTTTGCCCAAAATATCTTACGTCATTGAGTGGTTTGATTTCTTGTTTTCGTTGTGCAAGTAAAAGATTCAATGTGTTTTTGATTATAAATTCCAGTTTTGAAGATGCATTTATGAATGGGCATTAAATTGAGACAAGCAATTTATTGAAACCAAAAAGCAAGACTTGAACCTTGAAAAATTTACATGGTATCAGAGCATTGATACTAAGAGGGGAAACCAAACAAGTTGACACAAGCGTTTTCAAGAGAGTTGCAGGTTGTTCACTGAAAGAGGGTTGGGCCTTGTTATCAGTTGAGCAGGTCATATGGCTACATGTTTGAGATTGGAGGATAGATTGGAGGGGGCTAGAAATTTCAGTCCATGGTAGGAAAGGATTCCCTTGTTGTTGGAGGGACAGGAGTTGTGGAACATTGTTGAGAAAATTGTCACTATTCCTACATATGCAACACTGTTGGCTGAATATAATAAAAAAATGTTAAAGCTGAGAGGATAATCCTTGATGCCATTAAATACAATGTCCTACGAGATGTGGGAATCTTTAACCAAGTTATGCCAGAGTGACAATCAAAACAAAGAGATGGTGTTGAGAGAAAAACTAAGAAACACCAAGATAACCAAAACTGATACAGTTGCATCATTCCTTACCAAGTTGACACAATTTCGTGATTAACTAGCGGTTGTTGAGAAAAGGTGGATGGGGAAGAACTAGTCAGAACTGCTTGGAATGGTTTTTCAAAACCATGAAATATATTTGTTCAACGTATTGTTTCCAGGGAACATCTTCTTGATTGGGAGAGATTTTGGGAAGGCTTTATACAGGAGGAGATCAGAGTTAGTTCCATGCAAGGAGGCCAACAGCAGGGGGATGATGATGAGGAAAATGTGGCTCTTTGAGCAAAGGGCAAGAGAAGGTTCAAGAAAAGTCAAATAAGCAAGATTGAGTCAAAGGGTGAACAAAAAAGGACATGAGCAAAGTTAAGTGCTTTGCATGTCATAAGACGAGGCACTATGTATCCCAGTGTCCTAACAAGAAAAAAGAAGAAACCAGTTGCAATTTCAATTGAAGTAGATGAGTTTATTGCTAGATTTGAGAGAGAGTTCTCCTTTTGTTGGGATGTCTATCTACGGGTTCAACTTCTACCAATGCTTGGTATATAGATAGGGGAACCAACAACCATATGACATGTGTGTGTGAGCACTTTGCAGATCTTATAGAGAATGATGTGGATCTTGA
Organism: Pseudotsuga menziesii; assembly: GCA_001517045.1. Lineage (NCBI taxonomy): Eukaryota > Viridiplantae > Streptophyta > Pinopsida > Pinales > Pinaceae > Pseudotsuga > Pseudotsuga menziesii. Next base: position 286,489 of record LPNX011155683.1, read on the forward strand.
TGTTGAGCATTGAAATGATTCCAAGGTCAAGGCGATTGGCCATGGGATGTTTCCTTTCAGAGGGAGTTATAGTATCCCATGGTAGTGAGTGATGCATTATATGTTCCGTGGTTGGAGAAGAGTCCGATGTCAGTTTTTGCTATAGAAGACAGGGGATACGAGGTGATTTTTCGAGATGGACATGTACTCATTAATCCTAAGGGATGTAGTGTCGCAACAACAAAGGTGATTGGGATTAGATAGGGAAAACTATACAAGCTTATGTTTTAGCCAACACAAGCCGTAATACACAACAACGACAATTGTGACATGTGAGTTATGGCATAGGAGGATGGATCATTTGCACCATGGAACTCTTCAGGTGATAAGAAAAATTGTTACTGGATTGCTAGAATTCAGTACAGAGCATCAGGATGTGTGCAAAGGGTGTGCACTCGGGAAGTACATCAAGACTACATTTTCGATCAATGATAGCAGAGAGATGGGATTCTAGATTTGGTACATTTAGATGTATGTGGACCGATGTCAGCAGTATCTTTGAGTGGATTTGAGTATTGTGTTACCTTTATAAATGACTTCTTTAGAAAGACCTAGATTTACTTTAGGTCTTTAGTTGGTTTCAAGAGTTTAAAGCTCTTATGGAGAACCAGACAGGAAGAGAAATCAAGGTGTTGAGGTTACACAATGAGGGTGAGTATACCTCCAATGAGTGCAAGAACTCTTGTATAAAGGAGGGGATCAAAAGAGAGCCAACAATTCCATACAACCCACAACAAAATGGGGTTGTAGAGAGAAAAAAGCTGGGCCATTATTGGAGCAACAAAAGCCATGTTAGACGATCAGGATCTACCAATGTTTCTCTAGGCCGAGTCATGCAACATAACGGTTTACTTTCAGAACAAGATTCTTGATAGGGCGCTGGGGGATAAAAATTTTGAGGAGGCTTTTACAGGGAAGAAGCCTGAGGTTGCACACCTTCACATCTTTGGGTGCCTGACTTATTCACAAGTCCCTTTAGAGAAGAGGATGAAGCTAGAGCCCACACGATAAAAGGGAATATTTGTGGGTATAGCGGGACTTTAAGAAAATAGTGGTGAGGAGGGATGTGAACTTTGAGGAGGATAGAGCCTTTAGGAAGTTATGAGCACACCACAGGTTATAGGGTCATATGGTTCAAGTTCAGAGGTTTCAACAATTACGGGTTCTCAAGTTATCAATTCATAGCTCACTGGTACTCAGTCTTCAAGTAAATAGTCTTCATATAAGAGGGATGAGCAGGAGATGTCTGTTCTAGAGGAGGCAACTTCAGGAAAGAGAAAGCCAAATGGCTTTACACGACCTTGAAAGATGCATAGGAGCATGTGGAAAATCCTAAGAGGGACTGTCAGGGAGAGTAAGGAACTAGATAAATTTTGTAGTAATATGGCTTTGATGAGTTGTATTTGTGAGTCCGAGCCTTCTACTTTTGAGGAGGCAGTAGACCATCAGGTTTAGAGAGATGAGATGGTGGAAGAGTACAATTCCCTCATAAAGAATGATGTTTTGGAGGTTGTATCGAGACCTGAGGGGAAGTCAGTGGTGACTTACAAGTGGCTCTATAAAATCAAGCATGCTTCAAATGGCAACATTGAGAAATGCAAAGCTTGGTTTGTGGCTCGAGGGTTCTCACAGGTAGAGGGAGTTGACTCTAATGAGACGTTTGTACCACTTGCGAGATACACTTGTATCAAGGCGATCATATCCATTGCAATAGAGATGGGTTGGAGAATACATTAGATGGATGTGAAGACAACATTTATGAATGGATTCATAAAGGATGTGTATATTGAACAACCACTACACTTTGAGGTGCATGGGAGAGTCTCATGTGTGTAGGTTGAAGAAATCGTTGTACAAATAGATGCAAGCTCCACGAGCTTGGTAGTCGAGGAGTGACAATTATTTGCTACAATTGGGATTTATGAAGAGTGAAGCCGATCCCAACCTATGGTACATCCTGGTTGGTGAACATCCACTCATTCTTATCTTGTATGTGAATCTCTTTTTCACGGGGTTAGAGAAGCTCATCAAGGAGTGCAAGTGAGATCTTGTTTCATAGTTTGTGATGAAAGATATTGGGCTGACACAATATTTTTTTGGATTGGAGGTTTTGCAGGAACTAAGTCATATTTTTCTAGAACAATGGAAGTATGTAGTTGACATTATGAAGAGAATTCAGATGGAAGAATGCAGGCCTATGTTGACATTGATAATAACCAACTGGAAGAAGCTGAATGATTCTAAGTGCGAGTTGGTAGATCCCACAATATATCGTCAGTTGATTACTACCTTGATGTATCTGGTCAACACTTGACCATATATATGTTTTGCTGTGAACACTCTTAATCAGTTTATGGTTGAGCCTAGGAGAATGCACTGGGTGGCAACAAAACATGTTCTTTCTTACTTGCATGGCACTTTAGATTTTGGGTTGAGTTATGTCTAGGGTGATGGAGTCAAATTGGTTGGTTTCAGTGACTCAGGTTGGGTAGGTAGTGTACTTGATAGGAAGAGCATTTCAGGGTGTTGCTTTAGTTTGGGCTTGGCAGTAGTGTCGTGGTTCAACAAGAAGCATAAGTAAGTTACATTGAGTTCTGCTGAGGCCAAGTATATGGCCGCTAGGTTCGCAGGTTGTGAGGCGATCTAGCTTCACAAGATGCTTGTTGGATTATTTGGTTAGTAGTTGTATCCGACCATGATTGCTTGTGACAATCAAAGTTATATCAAACTCTCAGAGAATCCAGTGTTTCATGATCGGTCGAAACACATTGAGATTAGATGAGATTATGTTCAGAGAGGGGTAGTGCAACTTCATTATATTCCTATTGATGAGCTCGTTGTGGACATCCTCAAAAAATCTCTGACGAAAATAAAGTTGATTAAATTCAGAGATAAGTTGGGGTTGGTGAAGAACACCTTCCTTGCTAAGAGGGAGTGTTGACTTTATAGATTGGAATGTCTTCTACATAGGCTTAGTGTAAAGTGGTCTCTAGATATGAACTTTATGTTATAAAGTTTAAGTGACTTTTTGCTTTATGAGCAATAAAGCATCTTAAGTTGTGATGATTAGAGATTATATTACAACTGTGGATCTTAAATGGCCTAGGGTTTAATCTCAACCATTAGATCTAAATAACTCCCAAATAACTTCCTCATGAAGAGAAAAAAGGAGATAATGGGAAAAGACATTTTTATTATTCATTATTATTTTTGAATGAGAAGAGAACGTAAGAGCTGAAGAGAAGAGAAGGAGAAAGCTGCAGCGAGGAGTGCAAGCAAATTGAGGCAACCATACATTTATTGCATTGACAGCTGAGTCCATACAACACAATTTTCAAGTTAGCAACACGTGTGAGGAAGGCATAGATTTCGAGGGTTCCATATAATAGGGATAGTTGATTAATTTGGAACTAAAATAGAGGCAATCCTACAACAATTTTGTGCAGCCTCTACAGTCAAAGATGGCACAAAAATTGAGGCAAAGAAAAACGCATTAAATACTGTTCGTACAGTCTATACATAGGTTGTATGGGCCGTACAAGTTTTGAGTTTATTTATGTGTCTTTTGACACAAAAAATGAGATCTGTTATGTATATTTAATGTTGCATTTATTGTTGTAATCTTCCAAAAAATTCTGTGGGATGAAATAAAATTCTCTCTGTTGAATTGGTTTTCCCTTCGTTGTTTCCCAGGGGCTTTGCCCAAAATATATTGTGTTAATGAGTGATTTGATTTATTGTTTCTGCTGTGCAAGTAAAATATTCAATGTGTTTTTGATTATAAATTCCAGTTTTGATGATGCATTTATCAATGGGCATTAAAATAAGACAAGCAATTTATTGAAACCAAAAACTAAGACTTGATCCTTCAAAAATTTACAAAAGTGAGGGAAGTTAGCATTGAGGTGACAATGAGGCTTTCTTCCGAAGTTGCTCCTTAATAGCATTAGTGGGTTGACTTTCCCACTCAAGGGCTAAATCAGCTGTAACAGATGGTCATTTATAATATAAAATGACCATACATTTAAATTCTAGCATTTGGTCTAATTCATATTAATAATCATAATTCATCCTGTTGATGGACCACATTTGTCGTGTCTGAGACATCGATGATTTAAAAATAAATGCAAGTACTTTGGAAGAATCCTCGTACTTAAGTCATCCTTTGACAAGTTGATGGATACTTGTATAGGTTTACAGAAGTTGACATTGGGTGATGGAGTCATAGTTGGTATGGTTGATGTTGCATGGGAGCACCCCCACACCACTTAATGCATGAATCGTGCTCCAATTGGGAAAATTACTGAAGCTCGTTCCGGGAGATTATTAATGCTTAAATTTTGCATACATGTGATATTTTGACTAATCTTGCAAAAAGATGTCATCAACATACAGCATGCAGTTCACCTAAGACATGTTCATTAGATCTAAAAGACAAATTAAGCCCTAAATATCAAAGGCAATCGATACAGAAAAATTGCGCCGATAACAGCATTAGACACCTGTGCTTATTAGCACGACCTTCTTGTTTGGTTACAAGCGTGTACTCGCCCAAAGTTTCTTTCGAAACCAACATGACTGTCAAAATGACGGGACCAATTTCTTTTGTGGCAAATCCAAAGCTCAAAACGGTTCTCATGTCCAAAATTCGAACAGGGACTCTCACATGCTTGGGAGCATTCAATAGGCGCCCTCATGTATTTGGAGAACAAGTTCAAAGGTAAGAGTTTTCACATTTGGTTCTAGATGTTTCTTGGCCTCCATTTGGTTTATAAAAGGAAGCCATGGGCGTACATTCTGTAGGAGAAAATCAGAGCAAAGTTATGTTGCTGGAATTACATTGAGAGCTCATCTTTTAATCTATTTTCTCCTTCATATTGGCATGCAAAATCTCCCTTTTTTTTTCCTCCAAGAAGCAAGCTTTCTCCATTGTTCTATGCCAAATATCTTGTAATTGTGTGGACAAAAAGGACCCCCCTAAGGGAGATTGTTGGCTTCCCTTGAAGCTTGTAACTCCTAGCTGGACCATTGGGCAACAAAACATTTGGTTTGGTACACTCTTGTTCCATTTTATTTTGTTTAGCACTTGCCCTATTTATTTCTTTTATTTCTTGTTAGTTTTAGTTTATTTCTTGTTTATAGTTTGCTTAGCCGTTTGGAGTTTTGGATACTAATATACTAACAAAATACAGAGTCCTTGCTATAACCTCAAGGATTGTCTTTAAGCATCTTGGGAGGACTACTCACACTTGTGGCTTTTTGTCCCACAACAAAGATTTTTAGGGAGAATGCTTCTTTGGGACTTGGAACTCTACTTGCGCTTATTGAAAGAGATCTGAGTGAAACTCTCTATGGATGCTCCCAAAGCACTCCTAGGGCACTCCTGGGGTGCTCCCAGGGGTCTTAGAAAATGCTCCTCACGTGCTCACGATTGAAATAGAAATGCTCTTAGAGGGTTGGTGTTTTTTTTTCTTTTTTTGCTTTAATTTTGCTTATGGGGGAAAGAGAACCCATGCCTAGGATTTATTGATGGATTAAAACATTTTTTCACTCGATTTGTTCTCATTATTCCATCATTCTTTTCACTCTTTTTACTTATCTTTGCTAGAGTTTTGAGTGGGATTTTTGCTAGGTGTTCAGGAATAGATTTGTTAGTGCTTGGAAGGGAGATTGAAGGTTGCCATATCTACATTGGGTATAGCTACATTTTGTTGCCATTGGAGGGCTGAAGAGGTTCGGTCTAAGTCCACTTGTCACGTCTCCACCCCTCATCCCGACGATGGAGAGGACGCGACCAACACACTGTTGCTGTCAACGAGCAAAATAGCCCCATGAACATAAAAACCTAAACATGAATTGGATTAAAAACATAACAGATTCATAAATCATTAACATGCATTAAGTGTAAAATATGCAATATACAGCGGAAGCAATAACATCCATTCAGGCATTCAACCCGTTCATAATAATTCATAAGAAAGTACAAATGCAGAGGTAAAATACACAAGAATACTTATCTTGAAATAAGCTTGTCCCACAACTAGCTACGTCGCTGCAACGTTCCACCCAACCATAGGCCAGTGTGCTCATCATTCTCTCAGCATCACTGCCACCCTCGAGCCGGGCATTTCCACAAGGCACTAGGGAACAATAGGATCACTCATAGCCAAAACCATACATCCACAGTCAGGCCAACACACTGTTGGGTTTCACAGACTGTCCAGCCAAGCCAATAAGTAATTGGGTTTTTCAGGCTGCTAGGGAAACTAACCAATGACACATGGGTCCCTTGGACTTACTCAGCTAAGCAGATTTAGCTCAAAACATAGTCCATCCATTAACAGATAGATCCTTGGATTTACCCAACCAAGCCAACCTGCTAATCAAGCACGGACAACCATTTAACAGATGGGTATCATCAAACGTACATGGGAAACCAAAACGGAATGGCTGACGGAAAACAACCCTGCAAGGCAAAATACATTTTCAGAAAATGTTGTTGCGCGTTGGGGAGGCCATTCGACCACCACAAACCCCCAAGTCGAAGTCTGAACTCAGAAAACGTCCCTGAGCATTGCCGGAGCAAAAACAACCATCATTCACACCCAAATTGGGAGATCTTGGTTCCCTAACCACTGAGAAACACAAAAACGAATTTATGGGCATGGGACAGGGAGGAAAACCTCAGGAAATTAGGGGGAAAACGCTCAACAAGATCAACTACCTGAGGAAGACCAAAAATGACCTCTTGAAACCCCCAAAACGTGAATCACTGCTGCACATTCACTGAACAAAACAAAAACGAAATTTCCCAGCTACGACAACAAGGAAATCCACAACAAAAACACGCAGGGAGGATCCCAACCACTGAGCATTGCCCAAATCGAATTCCCAGCCATGGGAAAATGAAGGAAAACCACATAAACGTGAGGGAGAATGCCCCCTCTATCTCCAGCGGCGTGAGGAAGCAAACACATGGGTGAATAATGGCTTGGGATGGCATTTTCCAGTATTTACTTGCCCAAGAAGCCAAGAAAATGTTTTCCAAAAATGGGTAACTCCCCAAATTCGAAATTGACCCCCATACCTTTCCCATCGCAAGGCAATAACTTCCTTCACCAATTTTAGATGACTGGGCATAAAAGACAAAAATGGTGGTTGACAACTTGATGGGTTTTCCCTTTGACATTTGGCCTTTTTCCCATAGGATCAAAGGTTTGAATAATCCCCCCCCCTCCCTATTCCTTGTGAAATCATGCCCCCATCTCTTTAATGTTGCGGCGTGTAGCTAGTCGTGGTATTTTTTTATTATTAATGTAACATTTTTCATGGTGTCTCAAATACATTGTGCTTGGCTAGCACATAAACCATCGGCATCGATTTTAATTGCTGATACATAAGACACTAAATCCATGGTGGGTCCTTTGCCTTGAGCTCCACACCATGATTTAGTACAATATTTATATCATATGCAATTTAATACCATGGGGTCAAAACCAGGGTGTTACACCATTCTTGCTTGTTTTTTTCCATTTGTCATAAACTTGTCTATTTTCTATGTTGAATGTTTTCTTTCCATACCCTTTCCCATTACCTTTTCTCCCTCATTCTATAGAGGGAGTAGGTTATTCTTAACTTTCAAGAAGCATGATGGGTATGTGGCTTATCATTATGCTTCTATGTTTGATTATGATGGTGTTGTTGGGGAATTGAAATACTAGTTATGTGGTTGAAAAAGTAGAGCGTTGTGATGGCCCATACCGTCGAGAGGAGTGATAAATAAAGGGGAATGAAGGGGATGATGACGTTGATAGTTATGATGAAATAAAGCTAAAATGATTTCAATGCCCTTGTGGAAGTATGTGACAAGGCATGAGGGAGGAAAGGGCACAAAACTATTAAATTTACATGCCCCCATTGTAGCACAACTTACATAGGTTCATGCACTTGTGTAAGGGAGCATCTCTATGGGATTATGCTAGGTGATGAAAATAAGAGTAAGGTGATAGGACTCAAAACTTTCAATAAAGTGCCAATAAAAGATTTAAAAAAATGCATGAGGGAAAAGGAGGAAGCACAAAACAAATCGGAAAATTCAAGGGTTGAATCTGAGACCTCATATAGAATGACATGTAGTCGATCCCCATCCCCACATGCTAGTGGATCCTTGTCGATGCATTTAGGGTGTAGAACAATGGCATATCATTAACCAAAGTTGTAGGATATGAGATGAATGCAAAAGTGTTCAGGGTTCTCTATGCATGTGGCATACCATTCAATGTTCTTTGCTCACCCTATTGGTATGAAATGGTACAAGTAATCAACAATGGGCCTAAAGGATACAAGAGACCTAGGTGTGACAAAGCGAGAACCATGGGACTTGATAAGGAAGGAATCAAAATCCGTAGTGCTTGGTGATATTTTACATAGAAGTGTACCAAATATAGCATATCCATTGTATCTAATGGTTGACCAAATTTTAAAGGTAGTTAATGGCTAGAGAATTGTTAAAGGTAGAGCATTGATACTTGTTTTTGGTGTGTTTGCTGGTGGTGTGGTCTTTCTTTTAGCCCAAGGCTACTTGGAATGTTACAAGACCAGTTCAATATTGCAAAAGCCTTGATTAAAACCATTCAAGAGATTGGGCTGTACAATGTCATTTAGGTCATCATTGATAATGCTGCTAACTGTAAGGCAACATGAGAAATCATTGACGATATGTATCTTAACATATTTTGTCTGAGTGTTCGGTGCACACATTGAACCTCTTCATGCAGGATATTATTATGTTGAAGGAGCATGATTATAAATGGATTGGTGCATTGTACAAGAAAGGGAAGATCATGATAAGATTTATTACCAATAAAAGTCATGGTGATTACATTTTTCTTAATCATTTTAAGTTGGGTCTACTCCAGATTGCAAAGACTATATTTGATAGATATTTCCTTACCCCCAGGCATCATTTGAAGGTAAGAGAGGCATTGGCTTTCTAGTGTCAAGTGATTCATGGAAGGGTGTGAAAGAAGGGGCTACATCCACATTTGATGACATGAATTTCAGGAGGTGGACCCAATTGTTGCTAGTTAGTTTCAAGCACAGGCTAGGTATGTTCTGTAGTTCACAAAATCCATTTATGATATGATTCTGTTTGTAGATATAGACCAGCTAGGAATTGGGGAGGTGTATCAGCAGATGGACAACATGCTAGGCCAAATCAAAGGCATTGTTGAGTAGTGAGATGCTATCTTATATGATTATATTCATAAACATGTGGTCAAAAGATGGGATAATCTGAATGTTCCACTTCATGCCTTGGCATATGCCACTGCACCCAAATATTTTTCTCCATCTTGGTTGGCCCAACCAACACCTAGGGTGGGGTTAGGAGAAAATACAGATGTATAGAGTGTGTATATGCTCGCATAGACATGCCAGCCCTTGATGATGAGGAGTGTGTTCAACTACAAAACGAATTTAGCAAGTGCATCAGTGAACATGGAGTCTTTGCTAATTTGCATGCAACTGAATATTGAGATAGGTTGAATCTTAGTGAATGGTGGAACATGTATTGCACCTCGACCACACATTTGCATAAATTGGCTGTGAGGGTGCTTTCACATGTTGTGAAGACTTCTACTGCGAAGAGGTGTGGGAGCACCAACAGTGTTGTCCAGAACATGAAGAGAAACAACTTGAATGCAGAGCATTCAAGGTTTATGTGCACTATAACTCGAAGTTGTTGTACCATTATTGTGAGCTAGTAAAAAATCATAGAACATATGTGGAGCCATAACTTTTGAGCACTTGGACATTGAACTTTTGTTGATGGGACTCTTGAGGGTGATCATGCAATAGAGATGCCACCCCCATCCACCAGTATTGTTTCCGGCAGGTTTCTAGTGCCAGATGTAGCAGGTTTTGTGGTAAGACGAAAGCTTGGTAGATAGTAGAATTATTTCTTTATTATGGCTTATTTTGTAAAAATTATATGACAGATTAAGTTTGAACTTTGAATCTACTTACTACATGACAAATTAAGTTTAAAGTTTGAACCTACCTTTGAACTATTTGTTGAATTTTGTAGGTTAGATGAGTGTTAATACAAGTACTAAACTTCAATACCTGAACATATAAAAGTAAGGTAAAATTTAAACTATAATGAAACATAACAACATAACTTTCATTTCTTTCAACTTAACGCTATGCTGGTCATTGCGTTAACTTTAACGCTTTGCTGGTCACTGCGTTAAGGCTGATCATTGATATGTTTCATCAAATGTCATGTACAGAAAAATAATAAATAACATGTGCAGTAAAGTAAATCTCAAATAAACTATAGAAGATAAAGAATCATAACCATTCGTTGGATCCACCTTATACTCAGTTAGTTTTGAGTTTGATCTTGTCACTGTTGGACGGATTAAAGTAAGTGAGAGGGGGGGGTGAATTAGTTACTTACCAAAGTGCATCTTTTTAAAGGATGTTTCAGATTTATTATGGACATATGTTTAAACCATTCAACATATAGCAGCAAATTAAATAACAGTCAACATTCAATCACATCAATGAACACAATACACAATGTTTTCATGCGGAAACAGTAAATACTCTTCTTCTTAAGAATGAAAGGTAAGCTCCAACTCCTCTTTACATTCTTTTATTTTGCCTGACCTTCAACCGAGACGAGGCTGCTACCTCTGGAAGCTCCAACTTCCAATTATACAAGCACCAACTTGTTTCTATTGTCTGGCAACAACCAGAAGGATGCTACAACACCCCAGAGAACTCTTTTGAATTACAGAATGAATCAAACCCTTACAACCCGTTACTGTCTATGACTAGGCTTTATAAATCAGCATTTATATTACGATTCTGAATTAGACAGTATTGCAGATATTCACAACGGATGTTATAATTCTATCTCTGTACATTTTTCTCTGTTTATCATCAAGACTAAGCACATACAGAACTCACCGAGACTGTCACTGTATCATTCTTATATTCTTTCTCATCTGGACTCTTCATACTCTGCAACTATCATCGTATCCAGCTCTTCAATCCTTTTCTGCAATGTGCTCAGTCTCTTATATTCGAAATTACCTTACTTAACAGCGCACACCCCATTTGCTTGCTACAATATATATATATATATATATATATATATATATATATATATTCCAGTCGATTCCCATTCTCTCCGTTCATTACAGAAACGGTTACGGACTCTTCATTTTCCATCTAATTGCAAATGTGAAACAGTTAAAAGGTCTCGAATGCTGATCTGTACAGAACGATTCACATTCCACGAATACCATAGATTCTCAAAGTCTTTAACTGAAAAACCCTTAAGTCCTTCAAATACTCAGCTTGCCTGACTCTCTGCATTCCACGAATAGTCATTCTCTGCTCAGCAAGGCTATGCCACGCCACTTCTTGCCAATGCCATGCCATGCTGGGGTTTTAAATGTTTAAATCGGAGGTTTATTTGCTTATCCTCCCGCCGTTGCGGAAAGATAATCGGCTTCAGTCTCGATATTCTTTTCCGATGCATTTTCCTTAGTCGGCTGAACATTTGGTTTCGTGTCGGAACATTTTGTTCTTTCAAACTCCGCCGTTGCGGCTCCATAATGGCTAACCATTTGACTCATAACGTTTCTGATGTCGATAGACCTACCGTGGAGCCCGTAGTCTTCCGTCTTCCGCCGTTGCGGCTGCATAATGTGCTAACCATCCGACTCATAAAGTTTTTGACGCCGATAGACCTACCGCGGAGCCTGTGGTCTTTCCGTCTTTCGCCGTTGCGGCTCCCGAAAGCCTTTATACCTCCGGCGTTGCGGCTCTCGTTCCGCTCCGACTTCCGATGTTTCGAAGCTCCGGCGTTGTGGTTGCAAATGAGACTATTCTTCCGCTCGCCGATATTTTTGTTTGCCGCGTTGTCGCCGATCCTTGTGTTGTGGGCTTCCGCCGTTGCAGATGAAGAAGCCACTACCCTTCCGCCGTTGCGGATGAAAAATCACTATCCTTCCGCCGTTTAGTCGTTTCTCCTCCGCTCGCCGATATGTTTGTTTGTCCATTGTCGCCGATCCTTGTGTTGTGGGCTTCCGCCGTTGCAGATGAAGAAGCCACTACCCTTCCGCCGTTGCGGATGAAAAATCGCTATCTTTCCGGCCGCTTTGTTTCAGATCCTGCCCATTCTGTATAGCGCGATCAAATTATTCATTTAAAACTCTGTTTTATATATGTGAATCGCTGTATAGATGTAACACTTGATCGTTTTCATCCTTATGTTTCATTTATTTGAATGTATAATAAAATCCTCTGTTGTAGTGAACTGTGTAATCATCCTTTTCAATATGCGGGTATTCTGTGCAACATTTAGAGCTGTGACATTGTTCTCATCTGTGGCTGTAACATTAACATTTGCTTCATTACTATTGTGACTTCCTTTGATTCATCCTGCTGTGGCTTTGCCTGTGAGTGAAACATTCAAAGTTTGGCATATGGCAACATTCAGACCGTGTAGAAAAACTGGCTAACAGTCACTGAAAGGACAAATCAAACTGGTTAAACCATATACGTACCTTGAGAGAGAGAGGGATTAGGTAGGACTAAACAGATCTCAGGTGCTTCAATAAAAAAAAAACATGCAAGTGACCATGGGTAAGGAAAAACACATAAGTGTTGCAAAACTAGTAAGCAATTACCCACCTATAATAACTCACACATAGTTCAATCCCAGAGACGTGTCTAGAGATAAGACCATAAGCAATCACCTACAACACTCACACAGTGATCAAATGCAACAGAGGGAAGTCAAGCCCGTAAACAAACATGCTGAGGAAGAATCGTTGTAGAGGGAAATCGCAAACACGCTGAGATAAGACCCAGTTCGACAAATGGCAGAGATCGAGAATTCAGAAATTGCAGAGATCGAGAATTCAGAAATTGCAGAGAGAGATCAGGTAGATCTCGTGAGAAATATCGGTGAGGAGTCACAATAAACAAAAATAGCAGATTAACGAAATTGCAAAGACTCTCACTCAGAGAAATCGTAGAAGCTCATGAGAGGAAAAGAATGCAGACAACCCGTGAGAGAAAAACAATAAACCCGCAGACACAGTGCAGACAGTCCGTAAATCGCAGAGGTAAAACATGCAAGCCCGTGAGGGAAAATCATTGAAGGTCACCACAACCCTCAAAATCGCAGAGGCAAAAAATACTTCAAAAATCGCAGAGCCCATGAGGGAAAAATCCTTCAAAATCTTCAAAATCGCAGAGATCACCGTAAACATCCACGTGAGGAAAAATCACACGTATTGAAGGATAGCTCTTTGGTTTTTATAGGCTACGGTATAAAAATCAAAAGAGATTAAATAATGTGGTCCTAAATAAAAGTAAAAAAAAAGTCTAAAATTTTATTATAATAAATATAATAAAATCATATAGTAGCTGGTCCCAAAAAAAAAAACATAAGATTTTATTATAATAAATATAATAAAATCATAAAGGAACTCGTCCCCCAAAAAAATAACATAAGTGTACTTTAGGTAAAGTAAAAGGTTTTATGTAAAGTAAAAAGGTTTTAAGCATAAGAGTAAAATGGTCCAAAAGCCTATTAATAAAATCATAAGATTTTATTAATAAGACTATAAAATAATTATTTAATGTATTTATAATAAAGTGAAAGTCAAAAAATCCAACATGAGGTAAATAAACCAAAACCATAAGTGGGTCAAGGGTCCTTTAACAAAACATAAGGTAACCATAACAATATATGGTCCTTAATAAACCATTAGGTAAATACACTCCATAAAGTAGGAGACATCATAGTCAAAGGTGCACACAAGTGAGAGTGCTAGGACCAAATAGGAAGAGGACCAAGAGCCAACAACCATAAGATCAAGTGAACCGTAAAAGTGGACAATCAACATTTAGGACCAACAACACCAAAGACTTTTCTCTCTCTCAAGATACATAGTTTTATATATTTTGTCATCATTGTATAAGGGGGAAGATCCAAACGGATGGTACAATCATTTTGTCCTTGACATTGCTCCTAAGGGTTAGGTACTAGGGACATTGTCAAGGGGTGGCCAGTCCCTTGAGAATCAACATAGCAATAATCGATTAGGAGAGGGGACATCATTATCTTCCATTCTTAATGAATGGCTTTCAGCCTTAGGTTGAGTTTCAGTCTCACACTGAATCAAGTTGATCAATCCTTGGACCCTAACCGGGTCCTCCATTCTCTCGCAGAATGGTTCTCAGTACTAAGCTGAGTTTTAGTCTCACATTGAAAGTTGATCAACTACCTGCAGGACCTACTTGGACATCGTGTCCCTGGTCCTATACCAGAATATATCTCTGCCTCTACCTGCAGGCTCGACTTGGACATCACATCCTTGGTCCCCTTCCAAAATACCCTAGAGGCATATAGGGGCCCTAGCCACATGCTAGGGGCTTTGCCATGGCATCAACCTGCTTGGTCCTAGACCAAGAACCCCAGGAGACTACTGGGGGCCCTACGGTACCTTCTAGGGTCTTACTCTTTCCTAGTCAACTGACTAGGAAACCATTCTTTGAGAATGGGTCTCGCAGCTGCACTAACTTTAACACTCCCTCTCAGCAAGAGGGACATTCTCAACACATCGATACCAGATTGTACCCTTATGTTGTGATAACTCATCTCGATGTCTTTTAGCCTGTCATGAAATACAGGGTTTCTTGAGAACTTCAAACAACTCTCCATCTTAGCATGAAGCATGATCTCATAGATCTTATTGGAAGTTATAGTTGACTTCCTTTGATGGCTGAGAATTACTTTACGCAAATCAATTTTCCAAATCCGTTGTTGGACTGACTCCTCATAATAGGAGTAAACTAAATCAGTGACATGGCTCTCACTGGGGCAATCTTGAAGCTTTTCAATAGGCTTTTCAATGAGATCAGACATAGGCTTCTTGGCCTTCTCCCTCTGCTTCTCTAAGCGAGAAGTCTTATAAGATTCCATCTCTAAGTCACTGGAGGACTGATGGAAGATCACTCTTTCATCTTCTGCAACCCCACTTGGTTGGGGACTAGAGAGTACATATGTCTCCCTCTTGATCTCTGAATCTTGACTGGGATATAGAGTTTCAATGGCATGTCCTGGGACCTTATAGAGGTCACCTTCACGAACTCCA
This sequence comes from Pseudotsuga menziesii, assembly GCA_001517045.1. Taxonomy (NCBI): domain Eukaryota; kingdom Viridiplantae; phylum Streptophyta; class Pinopsida; order Pinales; family Pinaceae; genus Pseudotsuga; species Pseudotsuga menziesii. The sequence goes on from LPNX011155683.1 coordinate 301,713, forward strand.
ATCACAATGGTTGAGTTTATACTTCTACCTTTAGACCATATCAAAACTTTTCCTTCTGAGAAAGTTACAGAGTACCTCTTGTCTTCTAAAACTGTCACTGAAATAACATTCTTCTTAAGACCAGGAACATATAAAATTTTCCCAACATTAATCAACGTACCTGAATCAAGCTGTATCTTGGTTGAACCAACCCCTTTAATGTCAAAGGTACTTCCATCTCCAAGTTCCACTTTCTTGTGGAACTGCTTGACCTTGATAGATACCAAGGTCTCCTTAAATCCAGTCATATGCTCAGAGGCTCCACTCTTTATCCACCAAGAATCTGAAAAGTTGAAGGTGGGACTTGAAAGTGTTGAGGCCAAGTAATATTCTTTTCCTTGGCCTGGATTCTTGGTCTCAACCTTAGACCTCTTTTGTTGAGGTTGCTCTTCTTCTGTAGCAACTGAAACATGGTGTTTCTTTCTATGCCAATTTTTGTTAGATGGTTTTCTACACTCCCATGCATAATGACCAGGCTTACGACAATTATAACACTTAACTCTTGATTTAAAGGAATTATTACCTCGAGGTTCCTTTTTATTGTCCTTGTGTGGTGAGGGTTTCTTTCCTTTCTTTGTTTTGACAAATAGAGCTTGATTATTTTCTGGCAGGGGCACGGATTTGCTTTGGATCCTGCTTTCTTCATTTAAACAATCATGCCACAACCTTTCAAAGTTGGGTTGATCCCCTCGTCCATTTACTGAAGCCAAGAATGTCTCCCACGTTGTTGGGAGGCCATCAAACACTGTCTGCACAAGATCATCGTCTTCTACCCTATCTCCAATGGCCAAGAGTTGGTCTCTTATCTTAGTGATCCTAGAAAAGAAGGTAGCAACCTTCTCGTCTTTCTCCATTCTAACTGATCTGAGTTGTTTCTTCAAGACTCTTCTCTGAGTAGGAGCTTTCTTCTCATAGAGGTTAGCTAGAGCATCGAAGCATTCTTTGGCTGTCCTTAACGGAGCTAACACAGCCATCAGGTTATCTTTAACTGAGTCAAAGATAACTCGCTTTGCCTTGGCTTGCTTCTTCTTGAATGCTGCTCTTCCTTGGGCTGTAGTAGGCTCTTCAACAACTCTAGTAACCAAATCATCTAGATCGCTTTCTTCTAGGATATTTAGAACCCTAGCCTTCCAAGCATTGAAGTTGGAGGCTCCCTCAAGCCTATCTTCTGATTTCACTGAAGGAGTAGTCATCTTAACCTTTACTTGTCAACTTGAAAAGTAAGCTTCTGTGAAGTATAGATCTTGTCTTAGGATCGTTGTAGTTTCTGTTGGCTGCAAAACAGAGTTAGCTACACCCTAAGCTCTGATACCATGTTGAATTTTGCAGGTTAGATGAGTGTTAATACAAGTACTAAACTTCAATACATGAACATATAAAAACTGAGGTAAAATTTAAACTATAATGAAACATAACAACATAACTTTCATTTCTGTCAACTTAACGCTTTGCTGGTCACTGCGTTAACTTTAATGCTCTGTTGGTCACTGCGTTAAGGCTGATCATTGAAATGTTTCATCAAATATCATGTACAGAAAAATAATAAATAACATGTGCAGTAAACTAAATCTCAAATAAACTACAGAAGATAAAGAATCATAACCATTCGTTGGATCCACCTTATACTCAGTTAGTTCTGAGTTTGATCTTGTAACTGAAAGGACAAGTCAAACTGGGTAAACCATATATGTACCTTGAGAGAGAGAGGGATTAGGTAGGACTAAACAGATCTCAGGTGCTTCAATAAAAAAAACATGCAAGTGACCATGGGTAAGGAAAAACACATAAGTGTTGCAAAACCAGTAAGCAATTACCCACCTATAATAACTCACACAGAGTTCAATCCCAGAGACGTGTCTAGAGATAAGGCCGTAAGCAATCACCTACAACACTCACATAGAGATCAAATGCATCAGAGGGAAGTCAAGCCCGTAAACAAACATGTTGAGGAAGAATCACTGCAGAGGGAAATCGCAAACACGCTGGGATAAGACTCAGTTCGGCAAATGGCAAGGATCGAGAATTCAGAAATTGCAGAGATTGAGAATTCAGAAATTGTAGAGAGAGATCAAGGAGATCCCGTGAGAAATATCGGTGAGGAGTCACAATAAACAAAAATAGCAGAATAACCAAATTACAGAGACTCTCACTCAGAGAAATCGCAGAAGCTCATGAGAGGAAAAGAATGCAGACAACCCGTGAGAGAAAAACAATAAACCCGCAGACACAGTGCAGACAGTCCGTAAATCGCAGAGGTAAAACATGCAAGCCCGTGAGGGAAAATCACTGAAGGTCACCACAACCCTCAAAATCGTAGAGGCAAAAAATATTTCAAAAATCGCAGAGCTCGTGAGGGAAAATCCTTCAAAATCTTCAAAATCGCAGAGATCACCGTAAACATCCACGTGAGGAAAAATCACACGTATTGAAGGATAGCTCTTTGGTTTTTATAGGCTACGGTATAAAAATCAAAAGAGATTAAATAATGTGGTCCTAAATAAAAGTAAAAAAAGGTCTAAAATTTTATTATAATAAATATAATAAAATCATATAGTAGCTGGTCCCCCCAAAAAATAACATAAGATGTTATTATAATATAATAAAATCATAAAGTAACTCGTCCCCAAAAAAAATAACATAAGTGTACTTTAGGTAAAGTAAAGGGTTTTATGTAAAGTAAAAAGGTTTTAAGCATAAGAGTAAAATGGTCCAAAAGTCTATTAATAAAATCATAAGATTTTATTAATAAGTCTTTAAAATAATTATTTAATGTATTTATAATAAAGTGAAAGTAAAAAAATCCAACATGAGGTAAATAAACCAAAACCATAAGTGGGTCAAGGGTCCTTTAACAAAACCAAAGTTAACCATAACAATATATGGTCCTTAATAAACCATTAGGTAAATACACTCCATGAAGTAGGAGACATCGTAGTCAAAGGTGCACACAAGTGAGAGTGCTAGGACCAAATAGGAATAGGACCAAGAGCCAACAACCATAAGATCAGGTGAACCGTAAAAGTGGAAAATCAACATTTAGGACCAACAACACCAAAGACTTTTCTCTCTCTCAAGATACATAGTTATATATATTTTGTCATCACTGTATAAGGGGGAAGATCCAAACGGATGGTACAATCATTTTGTCCTTGACAGTGCTCCTAAGGGTTAGGCACTAGGGACATCATCAAGGGGTGGCCAGTCCCTTGAGAATCAACCTAGCAATAACCGATTAGGAGAGGTGACATCATTAATTTCCATTCTTAATGAATGGATTTCAGTCTTAGGCTGAGTTTCAGTCTCACACTGAATCAAGTTGATCAATCCTTGGACGCTAACCGGGTCCTCCATTCTCTCTCACAATGGTTCTTAGTACTAAACTGAGTTTCAGTCTCACACTGAAAGTTGATCAACTACCCGCAGGACCTACTTGGACATCGTGTCCCTGGTCCTATACCATAATATATCTCTGCCTCTACCTGCAGGCTCTACTTGGACATCACATCCTTGGTCCCAGACCAAAATACCCAAGAGGCATATAGGGGCCCTAGCCACATGCTAGGGTCTTTGCCATGGCATCAACCTGCTTGGTCCTAGACCAAGAACCCCAGGAGACTACTGGGGGCCCTAGGGTACCTTTTAGGTTCTTACTCTGTCCTAGTCAACTGACTAGGAAACCATTCTTTGAGAATGGGTCTCGCAGCTGCACTAACTTTAACACTATTGACTACATATTCCAACTCTCTGATCATGAATATGATGCTCTATTGCCTTACGTGGTTGGTGTTATATGTTACAGTTTGATGTTATCTGTTATCATTAATCCAGTAGGTATCTCTGTTTTCATATTTGCTGCGACTAATTTAACATTTTGCATGCTTTTATAAATATATATGCATAGAAAACATATTGAGATGTATATTAGATAGACTTGCTTTGGGCCAGTTTACCCTTATATAGGATAATTAGGACCATAGGACCAATGTTGAACAAGTTGGCATCGACAAAAGGTCGGCGAGGGTCCCTAATACAACTTCTCGGCAACATCGGCGAAAAAATAGGGAAAAGTCAGGAAAAGTCGGCAAACATTAAAAAATACAAAATACATTCATTTTTTTCCAGATTTTTAAACATTTAAAGCAACAATAACATTAGATAAACACATTGGAACATAAATACAGAGAAAAAATTGATATATATCATCATCGTGTAGTCATGCCAAATGTAAAATGATACATCGAAGTCAATATTGTATCATGAAACATCATTGTTGTCCAATCAAGGACTCAAAAGTGGATAATCAATACAACACGAAATCACATATATAAATGTATTCGAGGAAAACTAGCATCTAGCTATCTAATATCAATGCTTTCTTCTCGAATTTTCCATTCATACTTCATATTTTTCCCTACTCCAATGATTAGGTTTATATAAGGTTTACATAAATGCTTTTTATTTGTCCCTCCATCTTATGACTTAAACCTAATTTTTGAAAGGTATATTTTATTGATTTGGTTGTCAGCCATTAAACGTATTTCTTGTTTTGTATTGGTGATAAATCATAGATGTATTTTTCACTCCTCCCAAGTTGAATTTCCGACATGAGCCTCACATTTAGCCCTAACTCATCTACCACTTGAAACATTGCTCTCTTTTTCCTACAATGTGCTATGATGATCCCTCAAAATATGTTTGCTGAAAAAATTCCCTAATAGTGAAAAAAGTAATTCAATTACCATTGCGATCTTTGATAAACGGATACATATTTTGTATAGATTATCCTTGCATGGTTTGATCTTCAAATACAACAAAGTTTTGAAATATTTATACAGTAGAGGAAAGGTGTTAGTATACAACAACAAAATGGCTAAAATGACAATTTTTTGGAAAATTAGCCATTTTAGCAAAAATGGAGTTTTTTTGGAAAAAGTCGGGAAAAGTCGGGACTTTTTGGAAAAAGTTGGGACTTTTAGAAAAAGTCGAGACTTTTTAGAAAAAGTTGGGACTTGCCATTTTTAGCCTTTGCGACTTTTTGGAAAAAGTCACAAGTTTTTCGAAAAAGTTGCGATTTTTTGGATTTTTTGGCTTAGGGAAAAAATCGTGACTTTTTAAAAAGTCGGCGATTTTTCGGAGAGTTTTTCAACACTGCATAGGACCAGGATTTGTGTTGAGATCATCTTTGTATTTGTGGTTCTGCATGCTTTTGGCGTTTAGTTAAATGATAATATTTCTGTTCAAATATTTATCGTTATTTCTGTTCCATACATAAATATCTGTTGATGCTAATTTCAGAACATGTGGTATCATTGCTACTCTATGTTCTAACATGGCGTACATGGCTTCCATGACAAGCCATTAGAATTCTGTTAGTCATGTTCATTTCTGTTACATACCAAAATCACATAATCTAGTGTACTTGTTTGTTGGGACAAATTAGAAACTTTTTATCATTCTTGTCATATTTGACGTCATATTGCTTCAAATAAATGATTTCAAATAAGCATTGGGTAAGCGATATGTAAAAGCACAAAATCAAATCTTGTATAGATACATAGGAGGATGGGAGCATATCCTAAAATCTTTAATCCTTTTTAAGTCCAAGCAGATGTGACATCAATTCTCTTTGATGTTTTTCTGTCTCATTCTAATGGATAATAATAAGCTAGCTGTTGACCAATTATGCTTGTTTATGTTTTTCCATCTAAATCTAGTTTGCACATTTAGTTCTATTTTTAATGATATATATGATGCCGCTAGTAAAAAATATAACTTTTTTTATGCCTCCAATATGGAGTTTTGTGCACACTTTATTGTTGTGGTATAAGAGCTCACTTGCAATCATGGTGTAGCTTGGTAATCTATGTTACAACAATAAAATAGTAAATAAATAGGTTAGAACTATTAGTAATAGTAATTAATTATTAAATATAGTTATGAAGAGAAATATCTCTTCAATATTTGATGGCCAAGCGATATTTAAGGCAGCCATATCCATTGTATTTTATCATCTATCAATTTATTCATTTATTATTATTCATCATTAAAGTCGGATTCAACTCTTAACACTCCAACTGGATATGGTTGTACCAAGTGGTAGCATAGCCATTCTTTTCGGCTGACCTGCGGTTTATTTTGTTATATTGGAAGCTCGTGGCCCAATTTTAATTACCTTGGGTTTGTGACCCAAAATCTTTAAAAGAAAAATAAGAAGAACAAAACAAAATCTCTAACTCCAAGCTTGTGGCCCAAAGGGGGAAAGTAAGAAAGAAAAGAAAGAAAAAAGGTAAAGAAAATAAAAGAGAGAAAAAAGTTAAAAAGAAAAGATAAAAAGAAAAAAAAAGTAAAAAAACAAAAGAAAAGAAAGAAAAAGCAAGAAAGAAAAGAAACTAAAAAAAAAGAAAAGAAAAAGCCAAACCAACACATGGTTTTACTTTCCAACTTCATTCAAAAAAATCTCTCCGATCTCCTTGCTCGGCTTCCATTCTTATTCATCCCCATACTCCCACCTACCATCCCTTAGGTTCAAAAACCCTAACTTGTTTTTCAAAAAGATTAAATATATTAAAACAATATTAAATTATATTAGTTTTAATATTTCAATTTTGAAAACAAAATATTATTATTATTAAATAATATTAACTTTCTTACCTCTAAGCCCAAAAGTCCCTTGTACAACATCCATGGCATCTTATAGTGACGAATTCATAAATATCCTTGAGAAAATCCTTAAGGATATAGATGAATTAAAGAACTCTATTGATGAAACATTTAAAGAAATGAGAAAATCCTTAAGGATATAGATGAAATAAAGAAATCTGTTGACGAAACGTTTAAAGAAAATGGAGATGGATGTGAAAATCACGTAGAACAAACCACCCAAGCTAATGTAAAAGGTGAAGATACGGTAGACTATTATGTCATTTTCGATGAGAGTAATGGCATCAATCAAGATATTGTGCAAGACAAATATATAACATACCCTAGTAATGAAGAAACTGACAACGAAATATTTGACAAGGAGAAAGATGATCCTGACCAAGATTGTGATAAGAGACAAGCCGATGTTGCTAACAATAACGATGATCAATGCATTGACAATAATATCAAAATAACAAACGCACGAAGGACATATCTCATCACAAGGACTTCTATAAAGAACGTCAAGGAAATCAACTATAATAACTATCAGACACAAGATAAGACTGATGTTCTTAGGAGCAATATAAGCACAAAGAGCCCGTTCAAGGGAACTGACACAAAATATGTTGGGAATAACAACACGAAAATAGTTAAGGTCGTCATGTATGTCGATCATGTTCAATTGACGACAAACGTAGTTAAAAGAAGCAATCACACAAGTGGAAAAAGTGTAAACAAAACTTCACCAAGTTCATATTTAATGCAAATACCAAGACAAAATAATCAAAATCGCATCTCTCAAGTCAGCAGTGCGACACCGAGCCAGAATAAAAGACGACATGAGAAAACTCAGCTTTGAGGACAAATCTTTCCCAAGGGGAAGGCAATGTTACAAAACAATAAAATAGTAAATAAATAGGTTATAACTATTAGTAATAGTAATTAATTATTAACTATAAGTCAGCAGTGCGACACCGAGCCAGAATAAAAGACGACATGAGAAAACTCAGCTTTGAGGACAAATCTTTCCCAAGGGGAAGGCAATGTTACAAAACAATAAAATAGTAAATAAATAGGTTATAACTATTAGTAATAGTAATTAATTATTAACTATAGTTATGAAGAGAAATGTCTCTTCAATATTTGATGGCCAAGCCATTTTAAAGGCAGCCATATCCATTGTATTTTAGCATCTATCAATTTATTCATCATGAAAGTCGGATTCGACTCTTAATAGTCCAACCGGATACGGTTGTACCAATCTAGTTGAAAATGCATTCTTTTATTATTAATAAAACAATATATGTAATTAGCCTTAATATCGGTTTCAAGGGCAAACATTATTAGCACTAGCTAGGAGGGCTTTAAATGCTCGAAAATCTGTAGCAAAACAGTTAAAACTGCCATATTGTTCAAATTTTATAAAAGCACTAGTTAGTGTGCTCAAATGAGTCTAGGACTACAAAATAAAAAATGCAATCATGCCAGATGTAGTTGAGTGTCGGGTTCTTTTATTGTGCATTTAAACAGGAGGGCCTTTTTGGCTACTTTCTCAAGTTGTCCTTCGTTTTCCTTAAGGCCTTGGCTATATTTTCGGGTTGTCCTTTGTTTTCCTCGAGGCCTTGGCTATATTTTCAGGCTGTCGTTTGTTTTCCTTGAAGCCTTGATTCTCGTGTCATGATCTCCATTACCATTGATCAACAGACTTGGTTATGTATTTACCTTTCCATGTTGTCTCTATTTCATTGTCTAACTGGTTATGAAGGTTTTTCTTCTACTCAGTATAAGTCCTGCTATGGCATTGGATGATCTTGTAGTTTTGTGTGGTCTTTGTTATAAACTACCATGTCTACTACAGCTAGGGTTCATGAGATCTAATGCATATGCCATTGATCTCATTACTGTCTGTTAAGTGGTGTATGTTAGCCCTCCCTTAGAGTAGTGGTTCAGTTTACCAGTGCAAAATTTTCTTTTGCAATGGAATGACTATGAAGTGGTCACATATGTTATTCAAGCCAGGTGTCATCAGTTTAGTCCATTTGATCAAGTTAACCTAGCCAATGAGGAGTGAATTAGAAAGTTAGACAATGGAAAAAGAAGATACTATGGTAACCATTATTACTATTAGTTTTGTTTGCTGGAACTTTGAAGTAGTAAGGGCTATATACAACTGTCTTGTTCTAATGGAAATTGTGGTGCAAAATGGGAATTATTGTTCTTTCTGCCAATGTGTTTGTCCATGGGTCATGCTGGATAATTATGAGCTCAATTTTTATTTCTTGAATTCTGAAACTAAAATTTAAATTTTTGGTATTTTGGCTAACAAAATTAAATCCATGTGTGCATTGTTTAGGCCCTTGAACAATTCCGAAAACAAGAAGTGGACTTTCTTATTGCAACCGACGTTGCAGCTCGAGTAAGTTTAAACTCTAGAAAACTAGACACATTCCTTTCCTGCTTGGTATCATTAACTAAACCTAAGAAATTTCTCGTCAGGTTACATTGTTTTGGTGTCAGAAAATCCTTATTGGTTTTCGTCTGACTATTCATTTAATATTTTGATATGCAGGGCCTGGACATCATTGGTGTTCAAACAGTTATAAACTTTGCATGTCCTCGCGATATCACATCGTAAGGGTTTATAGAGTTTCAATTTTTCAGTGCAGTTTGTAGATATCTTGAAGGAATAGGGATTGGAACGTAATTTGTGTTATGCATGCATGACTAAACTTGTTGGTAACAAATAAATACAGGCTTGTTTTGACCACAGGATAATTTTTATTGAAGCTAAACTGTGAACTGATTTAAAAGATTTTCTTCAAATTTGATTTCAGATAATTGGACTTGCAAAACATAATTTTATGACTCATGACCTTGTCTGTTTTGATACTGGTGAAGTACATGTATATTTTATTAATGAATGTCTGAAAAGAACCAAATAATTTGGTGGTGTACTCCATTGCCCATTTCATACGATTTAAATGCAAATATTGTTTCAGCCAAATAATATAATGGTCTACTCCCGTGCCTATGCCAGACAAGTTAATCATGAATATTGTTTTGAAGAGAGTAACTCTCAACTTATATACTTGCTTCAGTCAAAGTTTGAATTTTTCTGTAATAGGTTTTTTGTATTTATTTGTTTAATGCGAGTCACTAAATATCATATCACCTGATATTGTAATGTAATTTATGTAAATAAAGTATTGCCCAAGGAGTACTTGGTTGGCATTTTTACAAAACGAAACTATGGAAAAGACGGTTTGTGTCTTGTGGAAATCTATTAAAAGACTGACCTAAAAGTTGAAATTCATGTATACTTGTCACTTTATTTTTTGAAAATTCTCTTCTATTAAATTTTTGCACTATTGTAATGGAACAACAAAATACATTAATGAACTAGCGTGCGATTATATGGAACATCTTTCCCACATAGGTATTGAGTGTCAACATATCTGTCTTAGCTACCATCTCAAAATATTCTGGATCCTGATGTAAAATTTAGATTATGTCTGAAACCTGAGTTGACAATTTTTATCTGAATGCAGAAGTTTCCAGAAACAGAAAGGAGGATCCTCGTTGACTGCACATCGACATCCCCATTTACACGAAAAGAGAACATCTGTCAATCTTATGGTGTTCCAAATTTCTATGTCTCTTTGTCATACTTTCTGAACGTTTACCTGTCCCTTAAGATGAATCCTATCCCCTTAAGATGAATCCTATCCAGTGAAAAGGGATGACAAAAAGAATGGTGTATGAAGAGGCAATCTGTTCCCTGAAAAACCTGGGAAACTTTGCATTCTTAGAAAACATGTGGGACAGTCTTTTCATTGTGGCAATTAATGCCCGAGTGATGAAGTCTATCTATAAGTTATAACTGCTAGGTTTTTGTTAGCACTTCTATCAATTCTGCAAGAGAGGATATTGTACCTTTTTCCAGGTCTTTAAACCAAGCAAGAACCTTGCCTCCGAAATGCAGCATAAATGACTTCATGTAGATGTCTTCACCCTTGATGCCGCAATCTGGAGCATTTGCCAGAAACTCTTGGACATGGTCTACGGGATTATCCCCTTGATCACAGAATTGGTCCATGAATTTCTTTCGTAACTTATCTGAAGTGCTTGACAAATCAAGAGGAGCAAAATGGTCTTCCAATCCTGCAACAACAAATGGATTGGAATCTTCAAGGATTTCTTGGACATGCTTCTTCTTGGGAAGGGAAATCATGGCCTCCATAATTTCTTCGTAAAGATTAGGATCCCATTCTTTCCCAAATGCCTTGACCAACTGCAAGAGTGAAGGTGTTTCCTTATGAGGAAGCTCATCATACCAATCTCCCACATCCTTGTTATTCTGCAAATCAAGAGAGATTCTGAACCGCTTCATTTTGAGATCCTCGTCCACTACATCCCATGCCCCAAGAAATTCTCTTAACATCATAATATGCTCTGCAACAGTATCTTCATATTCACGAAATATTAGGATGGAGTCATGGACTTGCACCAACAATACTTATTTGACTGATTTGGATATCCTGAAATATGAGAGAAATCCAGTGGACCATATCGATTGTGCATTTGTGTTTCATCAAAGGACACCATATCATATTCTTATTAATAGCGGAGGATTGCTGTTTTGAATAGCACTTCTTTGTTTTGTTTTCTTCAGTGGAGTCGCTACCTGAGACCTGTCAAGTTAGATCAAAACAAGTCTCACCAAAGTACAGAAAAAACGTACCTAAGTCACACAAAAGATGTTGGATGTATTTGAAAGATAATTGGATTCAGCCTGGGAATCCCTCTACAATGGAACTTTGTCACTGTTCTTTGAGGTCCCTGACAGCAACGCCAAAATGTTACTGCTTCAACTAGCACCTCTTTGCAAAGCAAGACTATGTAGGACCAGTGCTAGTGATGGTAAGCCCAGGAGGGGTTAAAGTTTTAAACCCAATGTCACCACTTTAATGAACTCACCCATATAATTTGCATCCATCTATATTCCATGAGCATCCACCACTTTCAAGTAGACTGGTCAACTCTTCGATGACACCTTAAATTTGAGGAGTGGATGGTGTGCAGATTCATCCATCCATCGCAGCATTACTAACACTGGAAGAGGCTATGGTGATTTAATAAGTATCAGGAGTTTATCCATCTCCTTTTCCTTAGCTAATAGTGTGGTTCTAAGCCTCTCCGAACTGGGAGGTATATACCCAGTCAGACCCTGTTGAACTAGAGATCGACACATCTCAAAAACAAAGGAGACAGTGCAACATTAAATGAGAGGAAGTTGAGTAGAAAAAGAATCCAATGGTAAGAATGACGTATTCTCTCAGATCTTGTTGAAAGATCTTGTCCATTCAACTGACACTAGGAGAATGCCACCTCATGGCTGCTACTGTTGGTCTGCCATCAAACTCAACCTCACTCATTTTTGTCAAGAACAAAGAATGATCATCAGCTGTGTGTCCTAGTTGCTATGGGCACCTTCTCCAAGCCAACAATATCGTCATTTCATTTCTCTTTGTTGCCTTATAAACACTTTTTGACGTGTTTTGATTCGTCTAGCAGGGAGTCCCAACAAATGGCTCTTAACTTGGTGGTAGGTGGTCATGAATTGAATATGGAAGAAATTACAATGGCTCTTACCGCATCTATGCCCCTGGACAACGGTATATTGAAGTAGAGATGTAATATTCCATGAGGAAGCTGTGTTTCGTCAAACACAAGAGCTTCCAAAAGATGATGAAGAATCCCCTTCTGAGATCCCAGAAGTTCAGAGGGAGGAAGAAGAATTTGAGCCTAAAATTCTAGATGTGCCCGAAGAACCTAGAAGTTCGGTTGAAGAACTACTTGAGGTTCCTCCTTCCAAAAGAAGACCTTCCTGGTACCGTGAAACTGTGCAAGAAGTTGAGAAGCATAAAGCTCCTCCTGGAACTTTCAGAGAAAACATAAGGCCACAAAAGTACTCAGGCCTTATGAGCAAGCTCATAAATGCAGAACCCTCCACATACAAAGAAGCAACAAGCCAACATGTATAGAATGATGCTATGATTGAAGAGTACATTTCAATCATGAAAAATGATGTGGGAAGTTGTTCCCAGACCAACAGGAAAGTCAGCAGTAACATCGAGATGGCTCTACAAAATCAAGCATGTTGTTGATGGCATCATTGAGAAGTACAAGGCTAGATTTGTAGCTTATGGCTTTACTCAAAAGGAAGGTATAGACTATGATGAAACTTTTTCCCCTGTCGCCAGATATACCACTATCAAAACCATCATTTCTCTTGCTGTTGTGTTTGGATGGAAACTCCATCAGATGGATGTAAAAGCTGCCTTCCTCAATGGAAAAATTGATGAGGAAGTCTACATTGAACGACCAGAAGGTTTTGTGACTCATGGGGATAAGTCTCATGTGTGTAAACTGAAGAAAGCCTTGTATGGCCTCAAACAGGCTCTGAGAGTTTGGTATGCGAGGATTGATGGCTATCTTCACAGCTTGGGGTTCTCCAAAAGTACTGTTGACTCCAATCGGTACTTTAAGGTTGTTCATAACCATATCTTGATCCTAGTCTTGTATGTGGATGACTTGTTCCTTACTGGAGAGGAACATTTGATAGCTCAGTGTAAGAGGGAGCTCACCTCTGAATTTGAAATGAAGGATCTTGGTTTGATGCACTATTTTCATGGCTTCGAGGACTGGAAAAAGCCAGGCGAGATCTTCCTAACTCAAGGGAAGTATGAAGTTGATATCTTGCAGAGATTTGGGATGCAGGACTGCAAATCCATGAGTGTGCCCATGACAACGAACTTGAAGAAGTTACGTGACTCAACCACTAGTTCACAAGATGTGGACTCTACCCTGTATCGACAGCTCATCGGATCCTTGATGTATCTCGTACGCACGAGACCAGATATCTATTACATAGTGAATTCGTTGAGTCAGTTCATGTCCAATCCGAAGCACATACACTGGGTAGCTGCTAAACATGTTCTCAGATATGTGCGTGGTACTATTATTATGGGCTTAGATATACTTCCAACACTGGGGTAATGTTAGTCGGATATGCTGACTTCGATTGGGCTAGCAGTGCAGTAGACTGGAAAAGTACTTCAGGTTACTGTTTCAGTATGGGATCAGCAATGATCTCTTGGTCTAGCAGGAAGCAGGGTTCCATAGCTTAGAGTACGACTGAAGCTAAGTATATAGGTGCCAGTGATGCCTGCAAGGAAGTAGTTTGGATTAGGAAACTTCTCTCTGACCTGTTTGGTGGAAAGCTTGACTCAACGATTATCCATTGTGATAATCAAAGTTGCATCAAGCTTTTGGAAAATCTGGTGTTTCATGACAGATTGAAACACATTGAAATGAAGTAGCATTTCATTAGAGACCTAGTACATAGAGACACTCTGAAGTTGCAATACATCCGTATAGATGAACAGATTGCAGATATTTTGACCAAGCCTCTGACAACAACGAAGTTTGTGTACTTTCGTGACAAGCTTGGCATGGTAGAGAATACCTCTCTCACTGAGAGTGAGTGTTGATTTTTCCTAAGCAGCATTGAGAGCCAAGCTTGTTAGTCAGCAAGAACTTGCACCTGGTCAGTCAGCAAGAACTTGTACCAGTCCAACATTGGGGAACTCAGGCTAAAGCTGAGTCGCCATTCTTTGAATGGAGGCACCTGGTCAGTTACGAGGATTTTGAACTAGTCTAGGACTAGGGGATTCAGCCTAGAGTTGAGGGGCCATTCTTGAATGGAGGCACCTGGTCAGTTACTAGGATATTGAACAGTCTAGGATTGGGGGACTCGGCCTAGAGCTGAGGGGCCATTCTTTGAATGGAGGCCTCTGGTCAGTTCCCAGGATATTGAATCAGTCTAGGATTGGGGGATCCAGCTTAGAGCCGAGGGCCATTCTTTTAATGGGCGCACCTAGTTAGTTACCAAGAACTTGAACTAGTGTAGCACTGGGGGAGTCAACCTAGAGATGAGGGGCCATTCTTTGAATGGCAGTACCTGGTCGGTTACCAAGAAGTTGAACCAGTGCAGGACTAGGGGACTCAACCTAGGGATGAGGGCCATTCTCTAGGAGAATGGAGGTGCTTGGTCAGTTACCAAGTATTTGACATTGAGTCAATTGATGCAGCCTAGGGGTGAGGCACCTAGTCAGTTACCAAGTTATCACTATAATCCCTAGACGGCGTCTGGGCATGTGAAACACTCCTATCCTTGATCTATGGGCTGTGTGATCGTCTCCAGGGATTAGCTACCCTTGGTTAAGACACCTAGTACCCGATCTTGGTGGCACAAGGACTTCATGTTAAAAGCATTAGTAATTGTTCCTATTTATGATGATGTACTTTGAGAGGGCATGAAGGACCCCTATGACCACTTGCATTGACCACATGACACTTGAAGAAGAATAAGAGGCTAAAGTCAAAATACAAAAAAGCTCTTGTACCACAAGAAGTCAAAGTAAAAATACAAGGTCTTTAGTACCACTAAAAGTCAAAGTCAAAAGGGTAAACATGAAAAAGAATAAAACCCTATTATTATATTCCTATTTGTTAGGACCACTACAAGTGCTTGAAAGGATATAAGTAAAGTTCATTTGCAAATCATTTTCATACAACACATCTTCATCTTGGCTGCTCATTACAGACTGAAGTTTTTCACTGATCTTCTCAAGTCCGTGGTGATCTTTGTTTTTATGTCCTAGCATGGCGGTTTGGCTAGATAGGGCATCATCGTAGGGCATGCTCTCTTCCACTTCTGGAGTACTATCACTGTACTTGCAACAACAAAAAACTCTAGGAGTCACACTTGATTGCACTTGGTCACGGGAAGCCACACACTCTTCACGGGCAACAAAGATGGGCACTCCTCTCTCCGGGAAGCCACAACAGAGGCTCGAACAGCAGACGAGCAACCTAACTCCTCACGAGCAGCCGTAAAAGAAGCTCGGGCAGTCACATATCAAACCCTAGCAGTCTTGGGCAGTCTTGGGTAGTCGGGTAGACACACAACAACCCTAACTCTTCATGGGCAACCTATAAGAATCTCTGGAAGCAGTATATCAGTCTCGGGCAACAACAAAACAAGCTTGGGAAACCCAGATCTAGTTCGGGCAGCCCAAATTTGGTTCTGGCAGCCTTCGGGTAACTTCAGGAAAATACGGGCAATCTCGTGTGAGTTTCGAGCAACCTTAAATTGGTCTGGGCAATAGCAGGAAAGTCCGGGCAGGCTTGGGCAACAAGGAAGATGTTAAGGCAGAAGGCCAGGAAATAAGAAAATATACTCAAGTAGATGAGAGAAAATTAGGGATGTAGACCCTAATCTGAAATTTTTCTGAGCAGTTGTTTTCTCTTCTTCTATGTGGAAATTTTTTGGTCAAAGATTGAAATTGGTCAAGCCTGCTAGAGTTTGACAAATTATGAAAAACATTCATCTCAGTATTCTGAGATTTTATTATAAACTTAGTCATCTCATTTTAGGGATGAATTACTACTGCTTTTGGGGTTTTTGTCCTTTAAATGTTTCCCCATAAAAATATTTGGCGTTCATTGTGTTGATGCTTGATTATCTACTACACTTATCTTATTGTTTTATCTATCTTACAGTCTGCAAAATTAAAGAATATATGCACTTGCTAAAATTCAACATGATATCAGAGCTTTGCATGTGAAAATTCCAGAAAGAGAGCATATTAATGTAATCTTCCTAGACCTTGGGACATTTTGCAGACTTAGATAGCTGACTTGTGAAGCAGAGATGGCCACCAACACGTTTAGACTAGAAGAGAGGCTTGAGGGTTCAACAAGCTACAACTCTTGGAAAGCCAGGCTGAAAATGATATGGATGACTTGGTTCTCAATGACATGGAAGAACCTACAACTAATGTTGTTAGAATTGCTTTCAAGAAGCAAGCAAAGGCAAGGAGGATCATCTATGACTCAGTCAAGGAAACCTTGATGCCCACCATCACACTATTAAAGACCGCCAAAGAATGCTTTGACACCTTGACGAATCTGTATGAAAAGAAGGCACCTAGCCAGAAGAGAGTACTAAAGAAAAAGCTTCGTACACTAAAGATGAACAAGGATGAAGGAGTTGCCCCCTTGTTCACAAAAATTGCATAGGTACGAGATCAATTTACTGCTATTGGTATATATGTGGATGATGATGATCTTGTACAAACTGTGTTCGATGGTCTTTCAAATTGTTGGGAAGCCTTTCTTGCAGCTGTAAGTGGACGTCACCCTCGACCAAACTTTAATAGACTTTGGCATGACTGCTTGGAAGAAGAAGGAATAATTCAAAGCAAAGCAATTGGCATGAAGGAAGGGAACCTTGCTCTTACAGCTAAGACAAGGAAGTTCAAGAAGCCCTTCACTCAGAAAAGGAAGGAAAAGAAACCACAAGGTAAACGTTATGATGCTTCAGGTTTAGAATGTTTTAATTGTCATAAGATTGGACATTTTTCCAAGGATTGCAGGCAGGCTAAGAGAAAGTTGAAAAGAAGGTTTCAAGCTTCTGCTGCAGAAGAAGAAGAACCGAAGAAGAAGAAGAATACTAAGGCTACCAAAGAAGATGAACCTAGAAGGGAATATTACCTGATCTCTGCTTTTTCTGGATCCATCACTGAAAGTGCTAACTCTTGGTTAGTAGATAGTGGTGCTTCCAGACATATGACAGGTTTCTGTGAAGCACTCACCAACTATAGAAAGAAGAAGTTCACTACTCAAGTATAACTTGGGGATGACACCACTTACAAGATTTTCGACTCCACTCAGAGATGTGGTATTGGAGAATGTTGGAGGACAATAAATGTATTCTTTCATTGATGGATTCTCGGGTTACCATTAGATAAGAATTGCAAAGGAGGATTGACAGAAGATTTCCTTTGCGACGGAGTGGGGATGCTTCCAGTACACGGTAATGCCCTTTGGACTCAAGAACGCGGCTGCAATTTTTTCCAGAATTTTAGTTACCGCGTTTAAAGATTTTATATATACATTTCTTGAAGTCTACTTTGATGGATGGACAATACTTGGTCTTGTAAAAGACCATATAGAGAGCCTCAAAATGAAGTTGGAACGTTGTCGCCAGTATCAAATTTCCAAAATTTGAAAAAGTGTATCGTTTGTGCACCTTTTGGAGCTCTATTGGGCCATGTGGTTTGTCGCGACGGAATTTTGGTTGAAATAGCCAAGGCTGCAATCATCCTCGACCTACCACCGCCGACCACAGTTAAACATTTAAGAGCAATTTTAGGACATACTGGATACTACATGAAGTTTATCAAGGAATATGCGGAGGTGACTGCACCGATGAAGAAACTTTTGAAAAAAGACACTATGTTTTAGTGGACAGAAGAATGTCAAGAGAGTCTAGACAGGCTGAAGAACAAGATGGCTATTGTGCCAATACTTGCATTTCCAGACCGGGAAAAAGAATTCCATGTTCATGTTGACGCATCGTCTGTTGCGCTCGGCGTGGTACTGACGCAGCCAGCTGAAGGATTAATTGATCACCCTATTGTCTTCGCTAGTAGAAGGCTATCAACTATAGAGAAAAAAATACCACAAGGGAGAGAGAAGGAGTAGCGATGGTATAAGCGCTGCAGAAATTTAGACATTATTTACTGGGTGGACATTTCAAGATGTACACTAACCATTCTGCGTTGAAATATTTGGTCAATAAGCCAATGTTGGGGGGGAAGATCTACCGGTGGCTACTACTCTTTTAGGAATTTAATTTTGAGATAATTGTTAAACCCGATCAGTTGAATTTGGGACCAGACCATCTTTCAAGGATTGAGAGTGGAGAAGAACCTACTAGTTTGGAAGATAATCTTCCTGATGGGCAACTGTTTGCGTTAACCATGTTTGATGATCAACAAAGGATATCATATATTTTCTGAGTATGGGTAATGCGCCAACTGAATTTACCACTGTGGAGAAGAAATAGTTGGTGGTGTGAGCTGCAGATTTCTAGTTGATCGCTGGACACTTGTATAAAATGGGTCATGATGAGATACTTCAACGTTGCGTTTTGGAGCACGAGCGGTTGATGATATTAAGTGAAGCACATGCTGGTGTCGCAGGAGGCCACTCTGCAGGAAAAGCTACAATGCGTAAGATTTTGCAAGCAGGATTATGGTGGCCCACCATGCATGTGAACGCTCGGGATTAATGTCACAACTGTGATATTTGTCAAAGAACTGGGAAGCCGTCCTGAAGGGATGAAATGCCATTAGTACCACAGATAACACTACAGGCATTCGATAAATGGGCTGTTGATTTTGTAGGACCTATCAGTCCAGCAGGAAAGCGCACGAGAGCAAGGTATATTATCACTGCGACTGATTACCTAACCAGATGGGCAGAAGCTGCGACAGTAAAGGATTTTACTGCTGTGACAACTGCAAAGTTCTTATTTGAAAACGTTGTGACAAAGTTCGGATGCCCAAAGATCTTAATCAACGATCAAGTTATGCATTTCGTTAAACAATTGATTGAAGAATTGGCTGACGAATTCCGGATACAACATAGAAGAACAACTCCATATCATGCTCAAGAAAATGCAGTTGTTGAAGCATTTAACAAGATTCTCGAAAATGCATTGACAAAGGTCTGCAATGCGCGAAGAGATGACTGGGATCAGAAGATCTCTGCAGTATTATGGGCATATCGCACATCATGTAAGAAGTTGTCAGGTCATACTCCACTCAGGTTGGTGTATGGACAAGAAGTTGTCATGCCTATGGAATACATTATAGGAAGTTTAAGAGTTGCTGCGATCACTGAAATGACACATGATGTTGTGGAAGATATATTATTTCAACTAATACACATGGAGGAAGAATGTTTTGTTGCAGGATTTCACCAGAATGTAGAAAAACAAAGGCAAAAGGTGTGGCATGATAGACATATTAAGAGCAAGAATTTTGACGCTGGAGGTCTTGTTCTTATGCATGACAGTAAATTCTTCAAGCATTCAGGAAAGCTGAAAACACATTGGTAAGGATCATATGTTTTCAAGAAAATCATTGATGGAGGGGCAACGAAGTTAGAAAAATTAGATGGGACAGAGGTTAGAGGACTCCTTAATGGGAGTCAACTGAAACCTTATTTTGATAACTGTGACTTGGTCGCATAAAAAGAGAGAGAGAGAGAGAATAGAGAAAAAAAGGAAAAAAAAGATGAGCCAAAAAGGTATGATCGTAGATTGTTAGTCTACAGCATGTAGAAGCAAGGCTTTGCAGATTTGGCATCTGGCCAAGTTCAAAATTTTGAGCGAAGACAATTGGTCTGTCGCAGGACAAGAAACCTATTGCAAAGGAAATGCAAGTCGCAAGGAGTGCGACGAGAAACTTAGGGAGCTGGAAAAGAGAGGGAATCTACCACATGAAAGAAACTAGGTCCCAAATGGTGTGACATTGGTGCAAGAATGAAGAAACTCGCTGACATGACAACTGTCGGTCATTAATCAGTAGATACCAAGATAATCCGATGGTCATGACGTATTTGGCAGAGTCCACATGATAAGTTAGAGAGGTGACCCGTGCGATGGATCGTGTTGAGATTATCCCACTCGATGACTACGCGTGTGAAGATTTGACAGACTGAGCGCCTAGACAATTCTTCTACTTTCCCTCGCTTTCAAATTAAGTCTCATGTAATGCAACAACGAGCTGTTGCCTAGAACACCCAGAGATGAAGTAAATTTTTTGGAGAAGTATGGTGACTGTGAGCTTTAGCGTCAGTGCCCTCAAGGGCTCTGTGTTTGAGCTTTAGCGTTAGTGCCCTCAGGGGCCCCTAGGACAATTAACCAAGAAATTGATAATGGATCTGCCCTTCCCATCAGTCCATCCATCTGACATAAGACTGCAACCGGTGGCCTCCCATGACTGTCTGAGCTCATCTAATCTCCGAGTGCAATCAACCTTCCCCTGATCAATGAGTCTCCCTCTCAAACCATAATAGGAAGGCCCCCTATAATCTATACCAACAGTGCCAACAGCTTGAAACATGGCATGATAGTAGGGGTTGTTTTTGGCGATGTTGAAAGGCACGTTACCCCATAGAAAATATTTTGTCACAACTCTATCCGCCTCTTCCTTCTCCCTTTTTTTGAGCATGGTTCAAACAGAAGGTTGCCTCGATGCCACGAAAGGTGAGGTTGAAGAAGGCACAGTGGGATGTGGGGGTCGTGTAGATGAGGAGAATGTCGCTTGTGGCTCCCATGGTTCATGACTGTGTTCTAGATGCAAGTTCATTTTTGAATTTCTCCTTCTCGTCCCTCTTCTTAGACATGTCAAGAAAGGATTGGTTTGCAATACGCATCACTTCGGGGGTAACAGCAGGACAAACATCCACTTCATGCCCAACAACTTTGGCAAGGTGGTATTTCAAGCGGCTAATTCCACCATGAATATCCTTCCCACATAGTTTGCAATTCAACCTTTGTCGATTATTAGGGTCAATTGGCTGCCCATACTCCCACATTAGATCCAATGGCTTTGGCATTATGTCACTATTTAGTTGAAAGTTGAAAGTTGAAACTTGAAGTGGATAATGCCAATGGAGATGAAACCTATGCCACAACAAAAAACAAAAATCAATAAATTTTAAAATGTTCTTATATAAAATTTTGAAAACATTCAAAGAAATGGACGGTGGCCTACCTAAAAGGATAAAACCCTATGATTGTAATGGCAAATCTACACCCTACACTAAATCTAAACCTAAACCCTACACTAAATCTACATTAACCAACAAATCTCAAGCAAAAAGAAAAGGAATGAAATAATAGATTTAGTAGATGGAACTCCACTTCACAACAATCTTCAATGGCAATGGAAAGATCGTTTTCCCCCTTGCTCTCTTATAGAAAATCACCCAAAACAGGAGTGGACCGCTTCCTCAACGCTGCAAAGCTCAAATGAACCCCAAAACCCGTTCGCGACCTCTTTATGGCAAAAAATTGTCTTTTTTTCCGACAGGCCGATATATTCCATCGACTCGCGATATATACTGAAAATATCACGATTTTTTAATGTGTTGCGACATTTTAAAATGTTGGCAAATATCGCGCTTTTGTCGTGGCGATATATCGCCGACCCTTTTGACTCGTGATATATCGCGATATATGTAACTATGAGATAAATCCAGGCAGGCATAACAGGTTTCTAGGCAGCTTGCTAAATCTAGGCAAAAGAGAAATTAGGTTAGCAAGCCCTAATTTGTGAAAAAGCCCTACTTGGGCATTTTTTCTGTGAAATTGGAAAATTTGATCATATGTAATTGTGGTTTAACCCTGTTGGGGTTTGTGGAACTTTTTGAAGAATTTCAGTTTTGGGGTTTTTGTCCTTTAAAGGTTTCCCTAGTGAAAAATCTTGTGTTCAATGTGTTGATGTGATTGAGGTTGTTTACTACACTTATCATTGTTTAAAGTTAGTCTGCAAAATTTTTAAGTATTCATGCTGATGCTAAAATTCAACATGGTATCAGAGCTTAGGATGTGAAGACACAGTAAAGGGACGTTGCTGTTGTCTTTCTAGACCTTGGGCTAAGTTTTGCAGACGTAACATTTGACTAAATGGCAGAGATGGCCAAAATCTTCAGATCGGAAGAGAAGCTACAAGGTTCAGTCAACTACAACTCCTGGAAAGCTAGATTGACAGCTATTTTAGAAGAGAATGACTTGGATGACATTGTCTTTAATGTCAGTGAAGACCCAACATCTAATGCTGTCAAACATGCTTAGACGAAGAAGCATGCTAAGGTGAGAAGGATCATTTGTGATTCTGTCAAAGAAACGGTGATGCCCAACATGACAGCTCTAAAGACTGGAAAATAATGCTTTTACACCTTGGCCAATTTGTATGAGAAGAAGGCTCCCAGTCAGAAGAGAGGCTTGAAGAAAAGACTACGAACTGTGAAGTTGAACAAGGATGAAGGGGTTGGTTCTTTCTTCACGAAGATTGCACAGGTAACATATCAACTCATTGCTATTCGTATTGTTGTTGATGATGATGACCTTGTGCAAACTGTGGTTGATGGTCTCCCAAGCTCTTGGGAAACCTTCATGGCATCTGTCAGTGGGCGAGAGAATCAACCAAGCTTCAAAAGACTTTGGCATGATTGCATAGAAGAAGCGGGAAGAACTTTAGGCAAGGTAATCAAGGAAGGAAACCTTCCACTTGCAGCAAAGACAAAGAAGTTCAAGAAGCCTTTCCCTCAGCAAAAGAAGGGAAAGAAACTTTAAGGTAAGTTCTCTGACATGTCAAAAGTGGAATGCTATAATTGCCACAAGTTTGGACATTTTGCCAAGGATTGCAAGCAAGCCAAGAAGAAACCCAAGCTAAGGTTTTGAGCCTCTACTGCAGAAGCAGAAGATGAAGAAGAAGAACCAAAGAAAAAGAAGAAAACCAAGGCTAACAAAGAAGAACCTAGAAGAGAGTACTGCCTGATTTCTGCTCTCACTGGTTCTTTCACAGTTTGTGTCGCCTCTTGGTTGGTGGATAGTGGTGCCTTCAGGTACAGGACAGGACAGGTAACCGTGAAGCTCTCACCAGTTACAGAAAGAAGAAGTTAACCACATAGGTAGAACTTGGAGATGACTCCACGTACAAGATTGAAGGAGCTTGCTCAACTTCACTTCAACTTGTTTCAGGTATGGTTCTTCATATTGATGATGTTCTTTATGTTCTTGGTTTGAAGAAGAATCTTCTATCTGTTGCTGGCTTAGAGGACAAGGGCTATAGAGTCCTCTTCATGGACAAGAAAGTCCTTTTATGGGCAAAGGACGGAGATCTAAGCTCAACAGTACAAATTGGGGTTCGAGAGGGAGACCTTTACAAGGCTTCCGAAGGATCCACTCATGTCTTGGTATACCATACAGTTGATCCATGTGAACTATGGCATAGAAGGTTTGGACACCTTCACTACACAGCTCTCCTAGGATTGCATAAGATGGTCACATGTATCTCCAAAACATGATGGAATCTGTAAAGGATGTGCTCTAGGTAAGAACACTAAGAAATCCTTTTCTAGAAGCAAGAATAGATCTAAAGGCATTTTGGATTTGATTCATTCTGACTTTTGTGGGCCTACGTCTTCACCCTCCTTGGGTGGGTGTTTATATTATGTCTTGTTCATTGATGATCACTCTCGGAAGTCATGGATTTACTTCCTCAAGGCCAAGAGTGAAACTTTTGACAGGTTCAAAGAGTTCAAGACACCGATTGAAAATCAGATTGGCAGACACATCCGTATCTTGAGATTTGATAACGGAGGTGAGTATGAATCTAAGGAGTTTGATGATTTTTGTTGGGAAGCAGGAATCACGAAAGAGTTGACAGTACCTTACAACCCTTAGCAGAATGGGGTTGTAGAAAGGAAGAATAGAAGGATTTGTGAAGTTGCTAAAGCCATGCTCATCGATCTAGATCTTCCTCTGTCTTTGTGGGATGAAGCTACAGGTACCGCTATGTATATTCAGAACAGAAGCCCTCATGTTATCTTGGGGGAGAAGACTCCAGAAGAAGTCTTCACCAAGAAGAAAACTACAGTTGACCACATGAGGATATTTGGTACTCCAATGTACGTTCATGTGCCAAAAGAAAAGAGGGCCAAGCTAGAGCCCTCCGATAAGAAACGTATATTTGTCGGGTACAGTGATTGCTCGAAGGCTTACTGAGTCTATATACCGGGACAAAGGTACATTGAAGTTAGCAGACATGTGATCTTCCATGAGGAAGCTGTGTTTCGTAAAACACTAGAGCTTTCAACAGAAGATGAAGTTCCTCCACTTGAGTTTCCATTCAGAAATTCAGAGGGAGGAAGAGATATTTGAGGATCAAATTCTAGATGCACCTAAGGACACTGAAAATCCACCAGAAGAATTGCTTGAAGTTCCTCCTTCCAAAAGAAGACCTGCTTGGTATTGAGGGACGATACAAGAAGGTGAGAAGCATAAAGCTTCTCCTGAGACTTTTGGAGAAAGCATAAGACCACAGAAGTACTCAGGTCTTATGAGCCAGCTAATCAGTGCAAAACCTTCATCATAAGAAGAAGCAACAAGTAAACAGGTATGGGTTGATGCCATGATTGAAGAGTATAGTTCAATCATGAAGAATGATGTATGGGAAGTTGTTCCCAGACCAACAGGAAAGTCAGTAGTGGCATCCGGATGGCTTTATAAAATCAAGCAAGCTGTTGATGGCAGTTTGGAAAAGTATAAAGCCAGATTTGTAGCTCATGGCTTCACTTAGAAAGAAGGCATTGACTTTGATGAGACATTTTCTCTTGTTGCCAGGTATACTACCATAAGAACCATCATTTCACTTGCTGCAGTATTCAAATGGAAGTTACATCAGATGGATGTAAAGACAACCTTCCTCAATGGTAAGATTGACGAGGAAGTCTATATTGAACAATTTGAAGGCTTTGTGACTCATGGGAAGAATACCCATGTATGTAAACTAAAGAAAGCCTTGTATGGATTGAAACAGGCTCTGCGAGTCTAGTATGCCAGGATGGATGGATTTCTCCACAGCTTGGGGTTTTCCAAAAGTACAGCTGATTCTAACTTGTACATTAAGGTTGTTCATAATCATGTCTTGATACTTGTTCTATATGTAGATGACTTGTTTCTTACAGGTGATGAACAATTGATAGGACAGTGTATGAGGGAGCTTACCTCAGAATTCGAGATGAAAGATCAAGGATTGATGCATTACTTCCTTGGCTTAGAGGTCTGGAAAAAGCCAAGAGAGATCTTCCTGACACAAGGAATGTATGCAGTGGATATCTTGCAGAGATTTGGGATGCAAGACTGCAAGTCCATGAGCGTACCCATGACTACCAATTTGACAAAGTTGCGGGACTCGACCACCAGTTCACAGAGTGTGGAATTTTCTCTGTACAGACAACTTATTGGATCCCTGATGTATCTCGTGCATACGAGACCAGACATCTGTTACAGTGCATGCACTGGGTTAGTTATATTCGATCCGAAGCACATACATTGGGTATCTGCCAAACATGTACTCAGATATGTGCGAGGTACTATCACTTATGGGCTCAGGTATACTTCCAATAGTGGAGTATTGTTATTTTGATATGCAGATTCAGATTGGGCTGGCAGTGCAGTAGACCGGAAAAGTAGCTCTTGGGCCACCAGGTTGTAGGGTTCCATAGCTCAGAGTACAGCCGAGGCAGAGTATATTGCTGCAAGTGATGGCTGCAAGGAAGCAGTTTGGCTCAGTTTGACTCAACAATCATCCATTGCGAGAATCAAAGTTGCATAAAGATTTCGGAGAACCCACTGTTTCATGATAGATCGAAACACATTCAAATGAGGTATCATTTCATCAGATGCCTAGTGTAGAGAGGTGCTCTGAAGTTGCAGTACATTCGTACCGATGAACAGATCGCAGATATCTTGACCAAGCCTTTGACAACATCAAAGTTCGTATACTTTCGTGACAAGCTTGGTATGGTAGAGAATGGCTCTCTCGCTGAGAGAGAGTGTTGATATTTCTGAGCAACATCGAGAGCCATTCTGTTAGGAGAATGGGGACACCTGGACTGGGATCACGGTGTGGACTCAACCTAGATTTGAGTGATCATTCTGTTGAATGATGATATCTGGTTCTTGACCATGATATGGACCTTGCTTTGCACTGGGGGGACTCAACCTTGTGGTGAGTGACCATTCTGTTGAATGGTGACATCTGGACCGGGACCACGATGTGGACCAATCTAGTACTGGTAGACTCAGCCTAGTTCTGAGTAACCATTCTTGTGAATGGAGGCACCTAGTCAAGTACTCCCGGGGTTGAGGGCCATTCTCCTGGAGAATGGAGGCGCTTGGTCTGTTACCAATTATTTGACCTAGTGTCAAATTATGCAGCCCATGGCTAGGGCACTTGGTCTGTTACCAGGAAGGCACTATAAGCCCTAGACTGGGTCTATGCATGTGTGACACTCTGACCCTTGATCAGTGGGCTCTGCGATCTTTTCCAATGCTTAGCTACCCTTGGTTAAGACACCTTAGTACCCTATCTTGGTTTCACATAGAGTGTGAGATAAAAGCATGTAGTAATTCTCTTTGTTTATGATGATGTACTTTGAGTGGTGATGAAAAACCATGTTGACCACAACATAGGTACAGACAGGGCAAGGCAGATAAATTCGGGCAGGCATAACAGGTTTTCGGGCAGCTTTCTAAATCTTGGCAGGAGAGAGAAATTAGGGCAGCAAGCCCTAATTTGTGAAAAAGCCCTACTTGGGCCATTTTTCTTTGAAATTGAAAAATTTGATCTTCTGTAATTTTGGTTTAACCCTGTTGAGGTTTGTGGAACTTTTTGAAGAGTTTCAGTCATCTCATTTATGAGATGAATTACTAGTTCTTTTGGGGTTTTTGTCCTTTAAAGGTTTTCCCAGTGAAATTTTTTGTGTTCAGTGTGTTGATGTGATTGATGTTGTTTACTGAACTTATCATTTGTTTAAAGTTAGTTTGCAAATTTTTTAAGTATTCATGCTAATGCTAAAATTCAACAGTATGTATATTAAAAAATAAAAAACTCAGAAACACTTGTTTTCTTCGAAGGGATTTGAATGTATAAATGAGAATATAAAGCTTCATAGACAAATGTCAAAATCAAACACTTTTGAGAACACTGATATAAGAGAGGAATTTGCTATCTGAGTATGAGTATTGCTTCTTGGACTCTTATCTTAAGCATATCTCAATCATGTTCGGTGTAATTTCATTAGAAGTATAGAAATTGTAGTGGAACTTGAGGCATTTGTTGAAGAGTGATAATTTCATCAAAACACTATAAGAGCCATGAAGAGAGCCTACTTTCTTTATAGGCCTCTAGGAACACGCAAATCTTGCATGATTGCATCCATTGTTTATTATTTAGGCTATGATGTTTATGATTTGGAGCTTGCTAAGATCCATACAAACACAAAGCGAAAGAAAATTACTCATCAAGACCACTAAGTGCATTATGTTATTGAGGATATTGATTGTTTCTTTTCTCTCTTAAATCATGCAAAAATTTGTGATGAGTGGATGTTAGAGCATAATCCCTTGTGCACAACTTTGATGATAACAAGAATTATGGTTCTTTCTCCAAAGATTTCTTAATAATCCCACCTAGGCAACAATAATTTTGGTAACTTGATCCAGGCATTAATGCTACAAAGGATATGTATCATTGTTCTTGGGCTTGGGATGAGGCAGAGTTCCACATAACTATGTGGAACTCTCCAAATATTTGACACACAAAACATCATCACACTCATGCCAATTTTGCTAGAAACAAAAAGAATAAAGTGAAAGATAGTGATAGATAAAGATGCAGAGATTTAAGAAAAGGGGAATGATCATTTTATAGAAAATAGGAATGAGGATTTGATGGTGCAAAAAATTGGATGAACAAAATGTCAAAATGAGAATTCTCATCGGTGTCATCCCAATTTTAGACTTTCTAATGTTGACAAGGTCCATTTTGTGTAGGTTAATTTTAAAACTTTGTAAACTTTGTAGTTAACATACAAGTTAAAAAATTTCATTGAAATCAATAGATTTTTTAATCTCAAAGAAGTTCACTAACATTGTTTTTTTTGAAACAAAGGAAAAGCCATGCTTTAACATTGCGATAAATTAACTATGAATCAACAAGTTAGATTCCTGTAGAGAGATGGAATATGTGAACATGAAGAAAGAGAGATGATCTCAATTCCTTGGTTTCACTTGATGTCTTTTTTTAGCTTTTCAAGGTTGTCATTGAGCCATAAATTTGCATTTAATCTTTGTTATACATTTCTAATGCGATTATAATTTAGACCTATAACCCATGACTAATTGTTTTCGTGTTATTTAGAGTCAAGATCCTTATGGTGAGTGTGAAATCCAAACACATTATGTATGGACACTAAATGTGATGCCAATTCTGATATTGACAAGGATCAACAATGCTCATAATACATGAATTCAAGTGGAGATTCTAAAAGACAAAGTGTTCAAGCTATGTGTGGATTTAATGTTGTTAATATGGGTACATGGTATCAAAGAATATATGAAAGGAAAATCCTTAGAGAATAGAGATGATTTTACTATTTAGATGCCAAAGGCAGGTAATAGGTGATGAATCTTGATTCTTGGTCACATTCACAATCATTCTCATATAATATGGAAGATAATATAAGATAAGATAATTTTATGAAAGTACAATGTTCATTGAGTAACCAAGAGTTGAGAATCGGGGCGCTGACGGGTTGTTGAAAATGTGACCCTTCTTTTTAATTTTTATAATATTTGTCCTCCTTCATAAATGACAAGTGATTTCAAACATTTATAATTTTTTTGAAGGGTATTTTTTGAATTACCCTTGTAGGACGGGTTCGAACTCCTTGGAAGGGTTGGAAGGGTTCAATTTTTATCACTGGTTGCGGGTGATTGTAGGGTTCAATCACATATTTAAGGAATTCAATTGTAGGTTGTCAAGGCTAGCGGATTTACTAGTGTTAAGCTTATGGATGGCTTTTCGAAGAATACCTCAAAATCCCAAACCCCAAATTTGAAGAACCATCTCTAGGTGTTGGTGAAATCTCCAATATAGGAATTGAGTAAGCACTCGGCAACAAGAACGTTCTGTTGGAATATTCACCAATACTGAAAGGGGGGTTGAATTGGTATTGAGCACTTTTTACCATTTTTAACCTTAAGCACATCATGTAACATTAACCATTAACAATGCCATTAATCATCATATAAAACCATAACATAAAATCATATATAGTGCACGAGAGATTTTATTTGGAAACCCAAACGGGAGAAAACCACTGAACGCTATTCTTATATAATTATTAATATCAAGATTACATTCATAGGAAGCACCAATTCAAAGGAGGATCCAATCCCCTGGTCTATAGGCTTCAATCTGTAGAAAGGACAGCAATCCTTAGTGAACCCCAACTCACCCTAGCACCACCCTGACAGTGCAAGCTCCAACTTGCAGTGTGTAGGCACCATCCTGCCAGGCATCAACGTGTGAGGACACCAATCCTCCCAAGCACCTCCATGCTACCCTGAAATGAATAAGACTATCAACCTGCCACTGTCACTATCTTCACACCGTAACTATCTTCACACTGTCATTGTCATTGTCACTGCCTCTGTCTTTGTCACTGTCATTGTCATTGTCACTGCCTCTGTCTTTGTCACTGTCATTGTCATTGTCTTTCTACCTTTGATCTCTTTCCTACTTTAACTTGCCACTTCACTCTTCCAGAGAATTCTTTTTACCTGCTTCATTTTTTACTAATAGTTCTTGGACAAGCCCTCATACAAGTGTCAAGGTGAGCTTCAACGAAAATATTAGACTTGCCTAATACCAAGTTATATCAAGGGCACCAAATAGGCCTAAAACCTATTCCACTAATCATCCATAGATAGCATCCAAATAACAGTAAAAGTAAACAATGCTAAGTGTATTTGGACATGTCAACATGTGGCCTTCAGTCAGTCCTCGACATTGTCTTTCAAATCAGCCCTTGAACATGCTTCAGATCTGCCCGTGACTTGTCACAAGATTGCCCTTCAATAATGTGCCAAACTGTCCTCAAGTCTGCTCTTAAACATGCCTCAGATCTGTCCTAAAGTCTGCTCTTAAACATTCCTCAAATCTGTCCTTCAAATCTGCAAACAACTTCTTTCAACATTGTCTTCAAGTCTGCAAATCTGCAACAAACTACCTCTGAACAGTACTTTCAAATCAATCCTTAACCACGCCAAATATGTCCTTGGGATATGTGCTAAATTTGTCCTCAAATATGGCTTTAATCCTGCTTTGAAATCTTCCTCAGGTCTGCCTCAGACCTCCTAATAACATCTTCGGATCTGTCCCAGAAAAGGTATCAATACAACCCTCAAATCTGCATCAAAACCCTCCTCAAATATGTCCTCCAAATCTGCAAACAAGTCTTCCAGAATGTTCTTCAAATCTGCAATCAAACCCTTCATGAAGAAGACCAAAAATTGTCTTCCAAGTGTGCAATAAAACCTTCATAAAGAGGACCAAAACATGTCTTCCAAATCTGCAGCCTTCACGGAGAGTGCCAAAATATATCTTCTAAATATGCATTATGACCTTCATAAAGCAATCATCCATAGTCTTCATTTGTTTGCTTCTACAAATCCTTACCATAATCATCATTATCTTCAAACCCTAGGTCATTCCAAGAGAGGAACCCTAGATCATGGCAAAAGAACCCTAATCCATGCACAAAGATCATCAAATATAAACCCTTGTTCATGTGCAAGATCTTCACGAAAACAAATCCTAGCCCATACCTTTTCCAAGATAAAGAAACAAGGGAGAAACCCTAAACCATGCTTTATCCTCTTCACAAGATCCTCCCCTTGTACCGTTGCGCACTTGTTCATGAGAAGAGATGTGCATCAATGGGGTGATCCAAATGAAATGTTGGAGCGCTTATTGATACGAGTCTTAAGTCACTTTTAATTCAGTTTAGGTTAGGTCGGCCCAAACCAAATTTTGGCCTCATGTTAGTGTAACACCCCGGTTTTGACCCCATGGTATTAAAATTGCACATGATGTATATACTGTACGTAAATCATCGCAAGGAGCTTAAGGCCAAGGCCCTGCCATCGATTTGGTGTTTTGTGTATAGGTGATCAAGGTTGATACCTATGGCTATAGTGCTAAGTGAAGCACAACATATTTTGAGATATCATGTAAATACACAATTTAATAAAAATACCACAACTAGCTAGGCACTGTAACGTAAGAGATGGAGGCATGATTTCACAAGGAATAGGGAGGGGGAGTTAGTCAAACTCCTGAGCCAATAGGGTGAGACCAGATGTCAATGGGGAAACCCATAAACCGCCAGCTACCTTTTTGTCCTCTACACTCAATCATTAAATTCTTCTAGAAGAACGATTGAGGCAGTTAATGTCTTGGGCAAAGCAAGGCATGGCCGTCGGTTTCGTGCCTGAGCTTGCCTGCAGCTTGCACTCTGGGAAGCCACGTTCTTGCTTCTGAAGCAAGCAATCGCAGGGATGCGTGCCCGGTTCGTCATTCGGAGCCGCCTAGAACGTTTTGGTCATATTCCTCATTCCATTTCGGTCAAGGTTGTACATTCTTCTTGATCCCGCAGTTGCGATTGTTTTGGGGGAGCATTCGAAGGTTGATCACTCTCCCCGAGTCGCAGAATGGGTTGTTCTTCAAGTATTTTCCTTTGTCGAGACCCTGGTTGAGGGGTTACAGTGTTATTCTGAACTACAAAGTTGTATGTAAACCCGGTCGTTTGTGTTACAGAGTGGAGCCCTGTGTTGCTGTGTCTCCTTGTGGTTTGTTGTGATGTGAACCCTGGTTTGGGTCTGAATTGTATGCAAGAATTAGGTGTGGAAGAGACGTCGAATGGGCTTGATAAGCCTAGTGAAGAGAGGAAGCTCAGGAAAAGATAAGAGTGGCTAGTGATTCTTTTCTCCATGCCCTGAAGAGCACTAGAAGGGAAGGCATAGCACGGGGGACTGTGTCGCAGAGAAGGGGATGCTTCCTTGTGTTGGGGTGTAGGTAATGTGGATGCCAGGCCAGATAGATCTTGTGGAGGTGTCCCTAGCTCTTGAATGAGCCACTAGCTTAGCCATTCTTCCTTTCCATTGGCTTGGCTGTGTCTTGTTGTGCATGTGGCCATGTGTGACCCTTGGCTGGGCAACCTGTGAAACCCAACTGTTAGCTGGCTTGGCTGAATAGCCTATGAAACCCAACAGTGAGATGGCTGGGCTGTGTAGCCCATAGTTTTAAAAATCGTTCCAACTGGAATCGGAACCGGCCGGTTCACCGGTTCGGAACCAAACCGGGTCAAACCGGTTGGTTAACCGGATCGGGGACCGGTTAGATACCGAACCGGCCGGTTTGGTA
>LPNX011155683.1:334517-352214 GCA_001517045.1 Pseudotsuga menziesii
CATCATTTTACAGCCAATATTGCTACAGTCTCTTAGCAGATTGCATGTAAATTCTCAATTGGAAATTGGAAATGGCATTGGTTAATTTGTCTTCAATGCCTTGGAATCATGGATTATAATCTTGAAAATGTTGTTTTCCTTTAAAATTTAAGTATTTGATGTATTTTTTAGCAAACCGATTCATTAAATTCAAATCGGCCGATTTATGACCGATTCATTACCGATTCCGATTCCGATTCCGAGTTGACCCTCGACCGATTCCGATTTTTAAAACTATGGTGTAGCCTTATAAACCCATCTGTTGGCTTGGCTGGTCCTTAATGTGAATGTTGGCTTGACTGTGGGCAGTCTGTGAAACCCAACTGTAAGTTGGTTTGGGTGAATACCCTGTGAAACCCATCAGTGAGATGGCTTGGCTGTGTAGCCTGATAAACCCATCTGTTGGCTTGGATGGTCCTTAGTGTTAATTTTAGCTTGACTGTGGTTAGTCTATGAAACCCAACTGTTAGCTGGCTTGGCTGAATAGGTTGTGAAACCTAGCAGTGAGATGGCTTGGCTGTGTAGCCTGTGAAACCCATCTGTTTGGCTTGTTTTCCTGCAGCATGGTAAACCCAACTGTGTGTTGGCTTGGCTGCAGTCTGATAAACCCAACTGAAGGTTGGATTGACCGTGTGTGATATGATCTGGTTGTGTGTGAGTCTGCTGTTCCCTAGTTCCTTGTGGAAGTCATGCCCAACTCAAGGGTGGCAGTTGTGTTGAGAGATTAATGAACACAACTGGCTTATTGTTGGGTGGAACGTTGCAGCGACATAGCTAGTTGCGGGACAACTTCATCTTCAAGATAAGTATTCTCTGTTATTCATATTTATGCAATGTATTTGCTTATGAATGAATTGAATATGATGAATGCTTGCTAATGATTTCAGTAGAGTTTATTGTTGTTAAATGTTCTTGCATTTGCATTTGTATATGCCTTGTATGTTTCAATGTATTCTGCTTATGATCTTGGAGGCTAGAAGCCTGGTTACAGAGTCAGAAGGCATCTGACTTAAGCGTTTCTGCACCCTGGAATCCGCCTGCGGAAGGTGGAAGGAGAGTGGCGGAAGAGAGAAGTTGAAACAAAGCAGAACGTTGGTTTTCCGCACGTCGGAATCTGCCTGCAGAAGGCGAAAGGTGGAAGCGGAGAAAGAACCGAAAGTTCCAAGGCAGAAAGTGTGTTTTCCGCACCGTGGGATCGGCCTGCGGAAGGCGGGAGGCGGAAAATTGGGAAAAGGCTAAGGTGAAAAGCTAGTTTTCCGATTTCCGAGGTCTGCCCGCGGAGTGCGGAAGGCAGAAGGGAGAAAGGCGGAAGGCGGAAAGTTGTTAAATGAATCCATTGAATATTGAGTTTTCCTATCCTCGAGTTCCGCAACGGAAAGGCGGAAGGAAGAAGGGCGGAAGGTCGAAGGCGGAACGTGGTTTGAATGATTTCGTCCCACGTTATGTTTTCGATTCCCGATTCCGAAGCGGAAGGCAGAATGGGGAATGTGGAAGGCAGAGTGCTGAAAGGACAGGTTCAATGCGAAAAAGGTATTTCCGGTCACAGAAGGGACTTGTCAAGGGTGGAACGACTGTTACAGTGACATTTATGCCTAAGAATGAAAGTTAAAGGATGTTACACGACCCATGATTGTGTTAAAAGCGATAGTAAAGATAAGTTTTAAACAATTCTGCATATCAGTCAGGTGTATGGGCACCGGGTACGTGACATCGTGGTATATCAGAGTAGCGGGTACGCTACATTATGGTATCAAAGAGCAGTTGTGGTTGCGTTCCTCCCTTATATGCAGTGGTAAAGGGGAGGGGACGTGGCAGTTAGGTCGGCCGTAACCAAATTCCGTCCTCATTTTAGATCGACCCTAAATAAGTTCTGACCTAGTACAAGAGAGAAACAAGGGAGAAACCCTAGATCATGCTTTTAGCCTTTTCACAAGATCCTCCTCTTGTACTGTTGCTCACTTGTTCATGAGAAGAGATGTGCAACAATGAGGTGATCGAAATGAAATGTTGGAGTGCTTATTTATACGAGTCTTAATTCACTTTAGGTTAGGTCGGACCTAACCAAATTTTGGCCTCATGTTAGGTCGGCGCTAACCAAATTCTGTCCTCATGTTAGATCGACCCTAATTAAGTTCTGACCCAGTACACATAAAACTTTATTTCCCAACCGCGGGGATTTAGGAATCGTGTGACCTATCACCGGAAAGATCTCAGAACAAGCTATATGATTATGGAATTTCTTCTTTCATTTGGGCTACCTTTATGGGGTAAAAGCCCCCTTTTGTCTTTAACATCATTCTCTTGATACTTCCCCTGGCTTTGACATCATTTGCTTGGCTTGTCTTCATGGCTTCTTGCTTTACTTGTTCAATAGGCTTTGACTTGCCCTCTTGACCACTTCATGTCTTCGTTAAGGGGCTTTAGGGCTTCTTCAAACTTCACATCATCATGGCCTCTAGGGGCTGCTTTACACTTTACATCATCATGGTTATGTGAACACTTCATCATCACTTTAGGGGCTTCTTCTACAAGACACCATCATCACTTTAGGGGCTTCTTGTAGAAGACACCATCATCACTTTAGGGGCTTCTTTACACTTCACATCAAGACACTTCAGATGGACACATCATCATTGCTTTAGGGGATTTTTGAATGGCGTTAGGGGCTTGCCCCATTCGTGTACAACTCAAAGTGGGCATGTGGAAACAACCCCATGGTATCTGAATCTCATCTTGTGAGGGCCATTCTTAAGAGCTTCGCCATAAAGGGACCACTTTGGAGTTATAGACAGATATGTCAAGGTTCCTTCAAGACTTTTCAAGGCTTCATCACCATTACTCAAACAATCTCCCTTTATCACTGTCACCTCTTCATCATCATTTATTAGTCTTATTAGCTCATGATGTAATATCAATGACACAGATCTCTTGACCCTGTTGACATCAATGACAAATTTACTCAACATGTTCTTCCAGTACACTAATGAATCCTCAAATTTTCCAATGCAAACTACAACCTGAAATCCAAGAGACAAGTGCTCTCTTTCGAAATGTTCAAATCTCACCTTTTGCATGTGAATAATGAGCACTTTGGAGGGTGTAAGGTTCTTTTTGGTTTTGTTTTTTATAAGCTGAATTTCAAGGGTCCACAGCTTCCATTTCCTGCAAATTTGCTAAGAAATGTCTTCTCAACTTTTGGTCAGTTCAACAATGAGGAATCAATGTAAACAGCTACTTGTGAGTTAAACATGCTTAATACTTTAGAAGATTAATGATAGCTAAATAACTGGGGCATATAAGTTCCTTGTTCTAGGACATCATCTTGCATTGCTGTACCATCTTGCATTGCTGTACCAAAACTTATTAATATTTCTGTTGCATGGCTTATACTTAATTATTATTTCTTGTTAGTATGGCAAAGTTATGCCATGATTGAATTGAGTTGATTGTTTCCATGGATTAAGTTTTGTTCATTGCTTGAATGTCAGCCATTTATTTTCTGCCTTTTGTCTTGTTTGGTTCTATACCTTTTTATCATTAAGAAGGGCGCCTTTTGTCCTTATTGGTCATGCTGCTTGTGCGCTCATATTTTTTCCTTTTTATGGATGGACATTTGTAATGCACTCTCTTAACTATATAAGAAATATTGTAAATCATCAGTCCTGTTGACAACTATTTCTTCACTATAAGTTCGTCATAATTGATTTTTCCTTTCCTTATTACAGCTATGTTCATAGAGTTGGTAGAACGGCAAGAGCTGGTAAGGAAGGTTGTGCCATCACATTTGTTACGGAACGGGATCGCCGTCTTTTGAAAGCTATGGTTGGTTTTATTTCTTCCTATTCAAATCTTTTTATTACTCTTAATTTGAACAATGTGCTTTTTCTGGAGCTTAGGATATCAATTTGTTAGGCATTTAGGGTTATTCTCCTTGGAGTGCTTGTCCAGAAACTGTTACTTGAATATTTGAATATTGTTTGAATATGCTTGTCCTGACCTTTTGAACAAACCTATAAGTGTCTAAATAGATATAGAAAATAAAAGATATTTCTGATATTAGTATTTCTTAGCATATATTATAGCTATCACAGAGAATTTTTTCCCTGGCATTCTCTTTGCTGTAACTATCATAGATTATTTGGCCTCCTCTTTAAAGTTTATACTATTTAAGGATCTGCTATGCTTAAACCTCCTTGTTACTAAATCGACCATTGACCTTGATATGGAAGCACTGCTAAAGTTACTTTTCTAATATGTTGAGAGGCATAGCCTTGCAATTATTGTACAGGTTATTAATTCACCGTTTTTCATGATCAATTTCTATCAAAAACATTTTGACTGGGTTGCTGTTTTGAATATTAAACCTCATGTTGCTTATCCTAATGGTTGTAAATTTTTATCACATTCCCCAAACCGGTTTCAAGCCACCATTTTTTCATTGTTTAATGCTCAACTCAATTTACTTTCAGCTTCAAATTTAAGTCATTTACTGATAAACAATTTTGACTAGAACACATGAAGAATTTTACAAATTTAATGAGCAGAAATAAAACAGTTACACATAAAAAATTTCAGACACTTATTTTTGGTCAAATTGACCCAGGCAAAACTCCAACCTCCGGGGAAAACCTGTTCTTAAGAGAGAATTTTATTTTCTTTATAAAATTAAAGTACAGCAAAATCAGAGATAAAGTTATCTCCACCACAGTGCTCAGCAAAATTGACTGAATTGTGAAATTTTTAGTCTGAAGTTTCTGCCAACAGGCTGCCTCGAAAACTGTGCCAAAACTGAATGTACGTACTGTCTCGATTTTTGTGCCCAGCTGTACCATACGACCTGTACGGACTTCGGTTTTTGTGCTCCCTGCTGTAAGGAATCTCCTTGATTTTTGTGCCCAGAAACTGTAGACTGCCTCGATATTCGTTTCGACTGCTGTACGGAACTGTCGAAATTCTTGCATAGAACTGTCTTGAAATTTGTGCCACTGCTGTATGGAACATCAATAAATGGTGCTGTACGGACCTTGATTTTCGTGCCCAAAAAATGTATTGACTGCCTCGAAATTTGTGCCGACTGCTGTAGAGAACTGTTTCGAAATTCATGCCCAGAGCTGTCTCAAAATTTGTGCCACTGCTGTTCTCTCCCAGTCTGCGATTTTTTTCTCCTTTTCAGCTCTCCAACTCTCATGGAAAAAAAGAATGAGTCTCTCATGCCTTCCCTTGTCTTTTTGGTGTCTAATGAGGGACCTGAATGGTCATCTAATCCAAGGGCCCACAATGGTTTAGATCAATGGATGCGAAATAATGTGCAGTTCATTTCTCTCCAAAATTATTTTCACTCAACTTAAAATTAATTTTTTTCAAAAAGTCACTTTAATCTCTAAAGTGAAAATTAAGTCATCTCAAGTCATTAATTGCAAGGGTCATGTTATTTTCCCTTTTTTTTAACCATGGGAACAACAAACCTCCCAAGAGTATATCCAACAGCCTGCAAGCCAGATATACCAATAACTTGCGACTTAGCAGGGGCCGAGACGTCCCGAAGCCCGCCGGGGTGAGCCTCCATCCCAGGGGTCGCCAATCACTAGGGGAACACTTTCCTAGGTGCAAAA
This sequence comes from Pseudotsuga menziesii, assembly GCA_001517045.1. Taxonomy (NCBI): domain Eukaryota; kingdom Viridiplantae; phylum Streptophyta; class Pinopsida; order Pinales; family Pinaceae; genus Pseudotsuga; species Pseudotsuga menziesii. Next base: position 340,169 of record LPNX011155683.1, read on the forward strand.
ATCAACACTGTTTATATTAATCTGGAACTGAAGCTAGTTTTCTCTGAAATAAAAAAGTGCAGCTTAAAAGTTTGAATCTCCCGTTGATATTTTCCTGTCAGTTTGTGCTTTTTTTACCATTTTGAGGTGTCTACAAATCATTGCTGGGAAAATTTTATTTTCTGTGATCTCTTTTGGATTCTATTATTTTTATGAGTATATTTCAGGAATTTATTGGAATTTCCATATTCTAGTACATTTCTTGGATTTCCATATCTTTTGTTTGGTAAAGTAGGTTTAGGTTTATAGGAGGCTTTATGTCTTGAATGAAGTGAATAATTCACTTTTATTCCCCGACTTACCATAAGATGTTCTGGAATGAGAATTGTCTGTCATGTTCTTGGTTTCAGGAGGTGGAGTCTTGCTTGCATGGGAGAGCGTAACTAATGTTTTTGACCTTGATGTTTTATACATGTATAGGAATCTTACTATATTCTGTCATTATGATCATTATTTGACATTTGTTATTGGTTTGTTGCAGGCAAAAAGGGCTGGTTCTAAGCTCCTGAGCAGGGTAGTTGCAGAACAGTCGATTGCTAAGTGGTGTCAGAATATTGAACAAATGGAAGATGACGTCAACTCAATTATTCTAGAAGAGAGGTTGGAGAATATGACCTTGGTGCATGTTTGTGAAAGAAATAATTTTTTTTGTGGAATTTGAAAATCACTAATATCTCAAAGTGTTTTATGGTTGCAGGGAAGAGAGGGCTCTTAGGAAAGCAGAGATGGAAGCCAATAAGGTATTAAATGGTTTTATGTCATTATAAAGCTGCATGCAATCTTGCTATTTCAACATTGTTGAGCTCTTTGTCACTGATCATCCTAGAGTTGGCATTTCCATTGACAACTATTTGTTTACTTTTTGGAGAATCCTGCAGGCACAAAATATGGTTGAACATAAGGATGAAATTTATTCACGCCCTAAGAGAACCTGGTTTGAATCAGAGAGGGATAAAAAAATACTTGCAAAAGCATCAAAGGTAAAGCTTGGCTTCTTTCATTGTTATCATATCATGCCTGTTTTTTTATGTTTAACTAATGCTGCATATGAAAGACTGTCAAACTCAGCTGGTAACTTAATTTTTATTGCTCAATGCCTGTCGGTGCTTGAACCTGTATCTTAAGCATCGCGGTGGCCCATCTCAACCATTGAACTGCACTGGACCACAACCCAATGTGCTATCATGCCTCTTTTGAGGGATGCCCTTATTATGCATTTTGTACAGCTTCAAGTCAGCATGCAAAGAATGTAAATAGACAGATTTTTGTATTGATGTTCACTGAGATTTTTCTAACGATCTTCTTGCTTGTGCCTAATTTACTTGGGATAGGATTGAAGGATCTACAAAGGTGATACAATTGCCTATGGAAGGAAGCATTAGAGCCTATCTCCCCTTAATGACATCTTCTTGAGCTCCTAACATCAATTGAAGCTTAGAAAACTTTGCTTCTGTTAGAATCTTTGTGAAAATGTCTACAACGTGATCATCTATACAATAGTAGAGCACTTTGAGAAAGTGCTTATGAGGAAGCTTTCTGATGAAATGCACATGTATCTCAACGTGTTTGATGTGCTAATGTTGAACTCGATCTTTGGCAAGCTCAATGACATTCTAATTGTCATACTAGATGTGGTCAGAATCTCAGATGCTCTTCCTGGAATCCAGATTCCAGACTTTGAAAGGATATATTCAAGCCACAGGACTTCTTGACTTGCATTAACTGCTGCTTGATACTATGCTTCTACTGAAGAAAGAGCAAGGGCACATTGTTTCTTACAAGCCCTTTTGACAGTATCGAACCTGTAATAGAATTTTCATCAGCAGGATCACCAACCCAATCAGAACTAGTGAAACCAACCAACAAAGAGTCCTCACTGAACTGGACTATATCATAAACTGAGCTGTTCCTTCAATATAACGTAGTATTCTCCTTGCAGCTTTCTAATGGCTCTCATGGTGTGTTTGCATATATCGAGCAACAATATGAACAACCAAGAAGATATTAGGACAGGTATGAGTCAAATAGAAAAGGCTATCAAGTAATTGACAGTACAAAGTGGCATCTACTTTGAGTGTGGCACAAGAGGCAACAAGTTTGACTTGAGACCAGAAGGGAGATGGGATTGGCTTACAATCTTTCATGTGATATCAATGAAGAAGGTCACATACATACTTAGACTGGGTAAGGAAAATTCCTTGGTTTGGAAGATGTGAAGGCCAAGAAAATATTGCAGATTTCCCAAGTCTGTCATTTCAAATTTCTTCTTAAAATTAGATTTCACATTGGTTAAACATTTGGGATCACTTCTAGTGAGTGTAAGGTCATCAACATAGAGAACAAGTATTATGTGATGGTTACCCACTTTCTTGATATAGACATTGGGGTTAAAACTTAGCATGACATCTGGAGAAGCTTGTGTCCACAAGAAAGCTATCCATTTTAGCATACCAAGCTCGAGGAGCTTGCTTAAGGCCATAAAGATATTTCTTAATCCATCAAACAAGATTGGATTCATTTTGAATATAGCCAGGATGTTGTCTGATGTAAATTTATAGTTTTCTGCTTGCAAATCTGCATGCTAGAAGGTAGATTTAACAAGGCAGATGGAATTCATTTTGGCTACAAGGGAAAAGGTTTCAGTATAGTCAATTCTTTATACCTGAGAAAATCCTTTGGCAACTAATCGGGCCTTATGTCTTTCAACACTTTCATCTGATGCATCCTTAGTTCTATACCTAGATTTATATTTGATAAGTTTTCTTCCTTTTGGAAGAGGTACAATCTCCCAAGTATCATTTTCCATTCAAGAATGATACTCTTCATTTATTGCTGTGTCCTAATCTAGATAGATAGCAGCTTTTTGACCATCTATAAATCTTTCTAGATCGTGTCTTCGAAACTTGAGCCAAAAAAGAGGAGGTTCACTGAAATTGTGAATGTGTATGATATTGATTTGGAAGATCATTGACAAGATCAACAGCTGCTTCTTGTGTTGTACAAACCCATCTAGGAATCTATGGTGTTGGTGCATGTTCAAGTTTAACAGACTCAATTGGAGGACGGTGAGTAGGTGGAGGTGGATTTTCATCCTTGCTGTCATCAGCTGCAGAATAATAGATGCGAACAGGAGCACTAGCAGAAACGTTGGTAATAGAAGTTGGCACATTTGTCGAAGATGGAACAAGTGTTGAATTAGGCAGCTGGGTCAAGAGACCTTCGTCAAACTTGACATTTGTTCTAATAATAATTTCTTTTGAGTGAGGTCGAAGAAGTATATTACCTTTTACATCTTCAAAATATGCAACAAAAATGTAATTTTCACTCTTAGGTTGTAATAATGAATGCTAGCCCAAGCTTCACCACCAAACACATGAAAGTGACTTACATCTGGTTTAATGTTACTCCATGCTTCTTTTGGTGTTATATCTTTTAACACCTTTGTGGGAGTGTGATTACCTATGCAATTTGCACAGCGAATACTTTTCATCCAAAAGTGAGGACATCATCCCTTACATTCAATCATACAATTTTCCATTTCTTTTAATGTGTGATTGTTGTGGTGTGTATGGAACAATATGTTGCATTTGAATGTCCCGTTTAGGGCAGTAAGTTGTAAAATTATTGTTTACATATTCACCTCCATTATTTGTGTTCTTAACTTATGAAGTTGATGTCCAGATTGCTTTTCTACAAGGGCCTTATAGGCCGAACACATGTCAAAATCTTCACTTTTAAGTTTTAAGAAATAAGCCCAAGAGCATTTGGAGATGTCATCAATAACTTGAACCCCAAGAATGAAGAAGAAAACGGACCACACAAATCACAATGAACTAGTTGCATGAGGGTTGAGCTATTCAATAGGCATGTTCGTCAAAACTGTCCATTGATGTATGCCGAGAACACAATCGGAACAAACACCATCATTAGGAAATGTGGGGAAGACTAGTCACCATATTTGGTTTGTATACCTATTGCAATGAGCAATGGTTTAGAAGACCAAATTGCTCATACCAAAGTTTGATAATTTCATTGTTATGAGCAATAAAAACTGATGGAAGAGATAATGATGCAAATTCATGAAATCTCTACAACTTGGTAATATCATTAACTCTTCTAGTTACTAAAACATGCTTATGATCCTTTGAGTGCTTGATTACCACTGTGTGAGGTGAAAATTCTACTATTTAACCTTTACTTTAATGGGCAATTCACTGATTTGATAGACTGATGGGATGCTGTAGGAAAGACATGTAACACATAATACATCATTAAAATGGCAATCATTTAGCTAAACTGTTGCAGACCCTACAATATTAAGAAATCTATCATCGCCAACAATGATTTGTTTGGTGTTACATTCAGTAAGAGTAAAGAATATGGCTTTATATATCATTATCAACAATGATAAGTTGTTTCAGATTCAATAAGCCACTCATTAGAAATAGTAGATGTTGCATTGAAAGAAAAACCAGAAGCAAAAAGTGCATGTCCATGAGAAGAAGGGTTAGAAGGAGGATCAAGGTTGATTTTGTTTTTCATTGCTGCCTCTAAGGCCTCCATCTTCTTAAAAAAATTAGATTCCATATGACCATCTCGTCCACAAAAGTTACCATGTCTCTTAGTCTTCTTGCCTTTTGATTTAGTGCCTATATCACGATTAGGATTAGGAGTTGGCTGAGAGTGCTTGAGACCCTTGTTTTGTTTGTTGTTGCAAGGACGTTGCTTCTTTGGTTGCTGAGGGCCTTAGTTCATTTGTGCTAGTACGGATTTGTTAGATGAACCCTTCAGTGCTAATCAATCCAAGTTGCAAAAGTTTACCTTGCTCCTAGAAGTAGAGAAACAGAAAATGCTTCAAAGGCATTTTGTAAATAACACTTGGACTAATAAGTGCTTATCTAGTGGATTAAAAAGTTGACACAAAAACAAAATATGCATTGCCAAGTTTTAACAAGAATAACATATATACGTTCATCATGTTCTTTCTTTATATTACTTTTTACAAGGAACTTAAATCTTAAATATAAAATCATCAATGTGAGAGAAATAATTTGGATTTAAAGAAATTAATTGATTTTCAAGTTGGTGTGCCAAATCTTATCAAACATGGTTTCTAGCTTTTTCCAAGCTGCATTTAGGGTCTCAATTCCTTGAAGGTGAAACGTAAATCATGAGATTGACAACCCTTTCAATCCACATGCTGAATGATTTTTATTGTCATATTTAGCTCTCTTTAATGTATCAAGAGGGGCAACTTCTTTTCCCAAGGTAACCTAGCAAAGTCCCTTCACAGTAAAAATATCCTCCATACGAGATTTCCATGAGTATATAGAATTGGTAAGTAGGATCTCACTCGGACTTGCCATATTGCAATATGTATGTAATATGGCTTCAAAATTAAAAAAAATGATTGTTCACAAGAAAAGAGCTTGGAGAAATAGACAATTAAAAAAATGACATTGAAAACGAACTACAGATGATAAAAGTTACGCTTGCTTGAATAAAGGCATAAAAAGTAACCAATATGCCACATTGTAGGTGGAAGTTGGCACACTTAGAGATGGGGTGCATGATGAGGTTGTTGAGTTGTAAAGAGTAAAAACAATTCCCCTCCTATTCTTACTTTTCCTACAAGCTCACTTTTAAAATAAATTACATTACATTTAAATAAGTGATCCACTTAAAAGTGAGAATCATCTTTACAATAAAGTTACTTTATAACTTAAAGTTGCATGCAAAAAGTAACTTAGAGAAGAACAATAAAGTTACTTTATAGGTGATTCATGTTAGCTTTTGGGTTACTTTGGAAGTGGTTACACCATGTTTGGGGGTGTTTCATGAGATTTGCGGTACTTGGTGTATGTTCAACTCCGAGATGGTTAAAGTTGGATTTTTTGCAATAAGAGATGCTTTGTGATGGATTTGCACATTGTAGATGGTTTGCTCAATGGTTGTTGGACCTTAGTTGGGTGCTTTCTTAGCATCCTTCTGTATGATGTTGGAGTTATCTTGGCTTGGAGGGACGTCCTTCATGATGCCCACATGGAGAGGTTTGCCTGCTTGGAGAATGCCCTACTTATGAGGAAGGGTGTTGTGCATCTTGAAGTGCATTGGGCCTTAGATAGCATGAGGTAGCTTGGAATCCTGTATGGAGGCTTGGTGTTGGATTTGGGATGCTTGCAATGCAACGATGTTCATATAGGGGGATTAAACCCAGAGGAGTACAGAGCTTAGGAGATACGATGGAGTTCATGTGTGCTTGTGATGGAGTGGTGTGTGTTGTTGCCTAATTCACAACCTGGGTGACGTGGCAGAAATCTTCAAGCCATTAGGTGTGACCTTGGGGGAAAGCAAGAGTCAAGTGCTGCCACTTGAGCTTGACTCCTCCATCTAAGCTCTCTCCTATCGAAGCCAAGGGGGGTGCTCCCTAGTAAAATAATCGAAGGCTGTTTTAATCCATGAAAGAAAAACATTTAATCTAGGAGATGAAATGATATAAATACTGAAACTAAGACAATCTGCAAATAATTTATATCACTAGCATATAAAATGATATTCCACTCAACACATCAATTGATTTAAATATTAAAAAAATAAATATATGATACAATAAAGACCAGTGTTGATGGAGTGCTTGCGCTTAATGGGGTTGCTAGTGATGTCTCAATAAGTATTGCAGTCGTCTTACTTGGTTAGTTTTAAAATTATTAAGTGAGAAGATTAGGGAGTGGGTTGATTGTCGATCTATTTTATTTAAAAATGTGGTAATGATCTGATTATTAAAGGGAAAATGGTATTCCAGATATACTCGAGGGGTACGAGGAATATGTCCGCATTTAGTTGGAAGTGGCTCTCATAGTGATGTGTGGGCTAGATGGAGTCGTGGGGTTTTGTTCAACACTACACCCTTGTCACTACATCGACAAGGGTGTAGCCTAACGGGGCCACACGGTCACTTTCTAGTAGTTCCTGCTTCACTTGAAGAATTTCTCCACTAACAAGTAATTTCGAGTAAGTGCCGTATTTTCACTTTTAGGATTAATTGAAGAGTTAGACTAATTACTAGTCACTCCAATCCCTTTCCGATTGTCCCACTGAACCAACCAATGGCCTGCAATGTTCACAAGAGCATACAGGAATTGAAGCCTTGTTTATTTTAAGAATTTTAAACTTAAAGGTGAGTTGTTTAAATCACAGTACCGATACTCTCGTTTCCGAAAACACGGTCGGATTCGTTAATTTTAAAGCAAGGAAGTAAACAACATGAAAAAATGAAAAATAAAAAAAAAGACGCGAATTCTCCCTGGGGGATGAGGTGCGGGCACTTGGCTTCCCGCTTGCTTCTCTTTTTTACAATGATTACAAAGGAGAAATACTTGTGTTCCTTTGTGGAATAGGAGACACAAGTTTACAAATTTTGGGGTTTGGAAACTACCCAAAGAAGAGGTAGGAAGAAAGGTGGCTCCTTGATTGTTCAAATCTTTGAAATTTCGCCAAAATGTCTCTCAACTTGATCGTCAATGGTTGCAAAACAACCAACAAAGTTATGCTAAAAATGATAGATTTATCAACTAAAACATAAAGAATTTAACATAAAATTTTAGTAGTTTCAAGCTTCAAAAGATAAAATTTGAATGTTTGACAAGTTTTGCTTGAAGTTAGATCTATAAAATACTACTTTGAAATCAGATTTGAACTGTATGTAAATCAAATTAATTTGTAATTTATCTTATAGCACTAACTTGATCAACAATTCTAAGTAACTGAAAATCTTAAAATTTATGAGATGAAAAATGAGAGAAAGAATGCCCCAAAATCTTGGAAACTTTGGGAAATGGAGTCCTCAAGTGGAGAGCGGAAGGACTTAGATTTTCAAATGAACGTAGAGGTGTGATGGAATCGAACAAGAACCAACACTCCTTTATGCTAGATGTCGTTGCAGAGTTTGAACAATGACTACACCAGAGCGTTATATCCGAGAATACAGAACGCATGCATACAAACAAGAAAAGCATACCACTCTAAGATCTTTTCACATAATAACTTAGAGAAACAAATAAGAAACTACTTATTTATCCTCTTCTACCAATTATCATTAATCCTTCAAAGACCGGTTAGAACAACAAGAATGTAGCAAGAGACCGATACAGTTATACCTCATGTAACTCCAAAGATCACCACACACTAATGCACGACACAAGTATGCTTCCAAAGCCTTTTGATTTCATTCAATAATTCAACAAATTGATTACAAGAGATAAAAGAGCAGAAGTTCCACACACTTTTGATTAAGAGTGAAGAGAACTTGCTCTTATTTATAAAAAAAACCCAGAAAGAGAGGGGGGCGCACTTGCTGAATAATGCGCTAGGGTTGAGTGAGTGGGCAAAGAGTTGTATTGATGTTGGAACAAAGTGTAAACAATAGAAACATTCAATGATGGAGATAACACTTGCTAAAACCAAGACTTTTTTCCAAACTAGAGAGCTTTTCCATCCTAGCCTGCGCTCCCACGTAGAGAGATGCGCCCCTCTTGGAGAGGAAACTTCCAAAACTTAAAAACTCTTCGAAAAGACAAGTTTTGACTTTTCAGTATTGCCCGGGTACTTGCCACCTTACTTTGCCAAGTCACATAAACTGATTTTGGCAAGTTTCTTTTACTTTTTTAATTGCTGAATTTTTTAATTAATTCATTTTTTGGTCTTTTTTGGGTTTTTCGAGTAATATTTAATTTTGGAGATAAATTCTCACTCAAAAACATAGGAAAGTGGGTTTAGGGGTTTAAGTCGACGCTTTGAGTTAGAAAATGAGCAGTCCAATGGAAAAAACAACCTCCTAGCCACACTTTGATGACTTTTTGAGCTTTTACAATTGACTTATTAAAAACAAACCTTTACAAACAGAAAAAATAAAATTTTCCGGCAATAAAAAAACCTATGGTGGACTTAGGACATGTTCATAATGACTCAAAATAATGATTAGCATGGTAATATACATCGACACATAGGTTTTAATAACCTCCCAAGGCTTGAGTGAAAAACTTGGAAATTATAAATCGTTTAAAAAGGATAGATAATTAACAAGGGAAAAACACCTTGGAATAATGCATTGATGACTAAGTCTTAGGAAACCAAACCTTTTACATAAAGTCATCATGCTAACTCATTTTATTACAATTCCCCATGGGGTATGAACATGTTAAAAAACAAATAAAAAAGGGGCCTAAGAAGGCCTGCATGGACTCTTGAACTTGAAAATTGAACAAGTAATTGTTCATCTTTGGTGGCTCACTTAAATGTCCAATTGAGCGCAACTCAGGTGGTAACAGTGTGGACACACCTTATGTAGCTACATCATCTTGGAGCTCTTATTGTGTATGGCATCACCTTGGACTTGACATGTGCACGCTTGGAGTGGAGGTATGTAGTTGTGTGAGCCTATATGTATCTTTGTAGGTTGCTTGCAAGGGCATACCCCACATATGTTTTGTTGGCCTCCCTTACCTTGTATATCTATAGAGGAAGGAGAGAGTCCTTTCATTCATCATCATCAGGCTCTTCTCTTTGTACTTGTCTTCTTGGAGTGATTCGCTCGGGTTCATGAAGAAGCCCTACGAGAAGTTATACAAGGGAGGAGGACATCTTTGTTGGAGATTGCTCTTGTGAAGAAGAAGATATTGGAGACGATTGTCACATTAGAGGACTTGTTTGAGTGAGTCATGCATATTTGAGGTCCATGATTGAGCTAGGCTTTAATCTTTTTGGTTTTGACTTGTTAGGGTCGGAGAGCTTGTTGATAGTACTAGCCTTTTGTTGAGCATATGGTATGTACAACAACTTCATCTTATGCATATTAAAGAAGTTTCCGATTGTCCAATACTTTGAAATTGTTTATTTGATTTTCAACCGGCTATGTTCTTCATGGTTTGTAATTTATAGCTTTGGTTGATGTAAATAATATGTAGAAACTGGATCTCAAAAACATGGCTTCGACAATGCAAAAAATAACTTTAAAAACAATCTAATGCTCACACGTGTTGAGCTTATTCATTGTACCCTACTCTAGGAAAATTCATATGCTAGGTGAAATCATATTAACCAATGCAACCATCCTAGCATCTCCTTAAGGCCATGGAATTTTCCCTTGTGATTCTCATGAAAGTTTTTTAAGAACCCCAACCCGGTTTCAAGCTTGTTGGCTTCTCTGCATAGTTTAATGCCCAAACCCTTCTATGCACAAATTTTTATCAAAATTTGATTGAACTGAAGCACCTGAAGCTCTTGTTCAAAATTTAAACAATTCAGAAATTTTCTTTTCAAATAAAAATTTCAAACTCAGAAATTTTAATTCAGCCAAACACACATAAAAATAACATTGATGTTTTTGACCAATGGTCCAGGATAAAACCCTTAAAGGAAAACCTGTTTCTGAGAGAGAGATGATTTTATTTTCTAGACAAAATTTACAATTTCAAAATAACAGTACTTATCTTTCCCTTCCTCAAAAAATGTGCCAGAAACTCTCTGAGCAAAACTGTATGGGCTGTCTGAAATCAGCACCTCGAAAAACGTGGCACATGTGTGAACTGTACAGACGGGTACAGTATGAACTGTTATGTTTTCCGCAAAATCTGTGCACTGACAGCACCTTGAAAACCATGCACTGTACGGTTTGACAGCATCATTTAATGCTGTACTTTCTTCCTTGAAAACAGTGCAATTGTACAGACTGGTACAGTACGGAACTGTATGAAACTCCTCGAAATTCGTGCTGAAGATTGCCTCGATTTCTGTGCCAAGTCCGTCTAGAAATTCGTGCCAAAATTTATTCGGAAATGTGCCCAATTCAAATTCTGAAAATCTTTGAAAGTTTTCTCTCACTTTTCAAATTTAGTTTTTCTCAAACCCTTGTCTTCATGTTCTTCTCCTCTCCAAAACTCTTCTCTTTGGAAAGTGAACAATGAATTGAGTTTTCCTTGCCCTAGTCTCCTTTTGTTCATGGCAACTTCCTTTTCAATCTAATGGTCAAGATTAGATTAGAAGATGAAGGGTTTACAGTAAATGCTCCACTAATTAATTAATAAATGACATTTAGTGCACCTCATGTCATTTAATAAAGTGAGAACAACCCCTTTTAATTTAATCACTCACTCAACTTTAATTTAAATATGAATTTAGGAAAATCGTGACTTAGGTCTTTTTACTGAAGTCACTTTAAAAACATAAAGTACAACACACTTCATTAAATGCAAATGACTAGGGGTCACCATTTAAAGTGTCCTTGTCCACCCCAAGGCAAGTCTAGGTGGACAAACACTTCCTAGGTAACTTTTCAACATCTCAATGACCCAAAACAAGATTACGTTTACAACTAGGCCAATGCACACTGGAATCATAATTACACTAACGTCTACACAATGGAATTACATTACATACATGGCGGCGGAAATAAAATACTGAAGTAGGATAACATCTTCCATGCTATTCCAACACATGCTAATTCAATACAATGTTGAAGAGGGCTAAAATAAGGTTGTTGAAATAGACATGGGATTTCCTCATCAAACACTAAAGTGTCTTCTAAGTCCCTCTCTAAAGGCTGATTTTGTATGACAAACATCAATTGATTACCTAATGATGGCAAGTAGGTATCATTTACAAGCAAGAATACAACAACAATAGTCTAAAAATTGATAAGATATGAGATAAGTTAGAGCTTCTGTATTACATGAATTATGGATAAAATGACAATGTGGAATGCCACTTCAGTTTTTGTCTTACTAATGCCATTGCCAGGGATTTGATCAATGTTTTAAAACTCGGACTCGGACTCGGAATCGGCCGAGGGTCAACTCGGACTCGGACTCGGACTCGGCAATGACTCGGCCGGTTTGATTTTAATGACTCGATTTACTAAGAAACACGTAGAATATTTAATTTTTAAAGAAAAAATATATTTTAAAGATTATAATCCATCATTCCAAAGCATTAGAGACAAAACATCCAAAGT
>LPNX011155683.1:352455-485825 GCA_001517045.1 Pseudotsuga menziesii
GGCCAACTTGGACCCTAACTCGGCCGACTCGGACCCAACTCGGCCGACTAAGTATAAAATCGGCCACCCGAGCCAAGTTGCAGGCCGAGTCAGCTCGGCTGGGGGTCAACTCGGCCAACTCGGCCAACTCGGACTCGGACTCGGCTGGTTTTTAAAACACTGGATTTGATCTTTCCTTAGGGATCCTAAATGTCATCCAAAATATAGTTGAAAGCATTGTTCAATATAATTGGTGTGAGCATCTGGCTACTTTGAAAGTCTAGAATGTCTCTGTGTCCATCAAAGGGGAATGCGATTTGGTTTGCCTCTTTGTTAATTTATATAGTTATGCTGAGAGTGACCCCATTAGATTTGGTTCAAGTTGCCCTAGTTAAAATACTGGTTAGTTGGAAGTATGCAATATTCTTAGCACATTAGCTATCAAAATATAATGCTACAAAAGAAGCATTTCAACAAGTGTGTTGACTATGTTAAGTCCATTTACATGAGATTGAGAACTCCCCTTGAAGTTAGAATTAAACTTGGCCACAATAACAAGATCCAATGCTTGCTTGAATTGACATGGCTCCTTGTTAAAGGAGCTATTTCCAGACCTAAAGACCTTGTTAAAGGAGATGGGGACGAATACTGAAGTCATTTGGCAACTAGGTAAGAAGTTACCTCCAAAGCTTGACAAAGTAGCAAAATGATCTAACAAATGAAGTCCTTATCAAGTTGGGGCATTTAGTACTTGAAGAAAACATTGCGGAAGTGGTCAAGTCATTTAATCTTCGCCCTTAGACAAAGTAGAAGAAGACGTGACATAGGAAAAGAACAAATATCCAATCCCTTGCTAAGAAGAAAGAAAAGAAACTAGGATACTTTGTAGTTAGCTACTATTGCATCCCCATGCATGTTCTGTCATGACTGATGTTGGATGTGTTACCCCCCATATTGCATGGGTGTCCACTTGTAGTTTTCATCATAATTTTCAGTAGGGATGATATGTTGGTGATGGTTTGGATGGCATATTGATGATTTTCATGGTGGTGTCGAGCTCTTGGCATTTGCTAACATTTTGTAGTTGGATTTCATGGTTATCCTAAGGTGAATTGAGCTAAACAGGACCTTATTTTCTAACCCTTGGTTCTCCAACACCTTTGCGTAGATGAAGATTTATGATATATGGTTGGAATTCTATTTTTGAGCCCTTTCCAATGGTATAGAACCCTAAACCTCATTTTTCAGGGCCTTAGAACAATGAAGATATCTTTTTGGGCTGTCTTTTTGCTGGTTTCTAGGATGGTTTTTAGTAGTTTGATACCCTGTTTTTTGAAGGGTATATCTCACTTATATTAGGTCGTTTTGGGAAGTGCAATATATGGTTGGAAAACTCTTTCTGAGGCCTTTCCAAAGGTGTAGAATGCTTAACGAGATTCCTAGGGGTTTGAGAGTGCTAGGGTCATCTTTCAACTCGTTTTTTTCACCTTTTTGGAGCCATTTCCAACACTTAGTTTGACGTTATTGCACCATTTGCACAAGTTATGGAGGAGTTACACACGTTTGAATTGATCTCTTTCACATTTAGACCATGGTCCATTCTTTATCACCTTGGACCATTGGCACATGCTCTAGAGACTTATTGAGGATGTTGGATCACGTTATTGGATTCTTATATGTAATATCCCAAACTGGTATTTTTCTTTGTGTGTGTACTGTAGATGGCTAATAGAATTAAGCCTCAATAAAATAGGAAAGCAAACCCCGATCTTTGCATGCAGATCTGTGCCATAGAAAATACTGAGATGCTATAAAATAGGAGAAGTCAATGCATGTACATACCAGTATATAGATTAGTTGATGGTGAAGAGGATGGTCCCAGCATGCAAGGATTCTGTCGAAGGAATAGGGGGATAAACCAAATCGTCCTCCACAGGTGAATGCACCCTCCTCTCAAACTGTATATGCTCCAGAATAATAAATAAGCAGTTGCTGAAAGCTCGGATGATATGCACTAGGGTTATAATACCCCTCTGATGGTGATGGAAGCAACATGCGGAAGAAACAGAGGCACACTAGCCCAAAACGTGAATGCCTCCTCAAATCAATTCGCCCATGCAGAATAATGCCTCCAGAAAAGGGAGCACTAATGATAACTCGCTGGATACTCAAGCTGAACGGTCCTTCTTCCAGGGGAAGGGTAATGGAGGTGCTCCGGGATGAATGGAAGTAACATGCGGAAGTTTTGAACCCTATTGATAGGAAAACAAATTGTTTGGTCTCTCACCATGGTGACACGGTGTGATGGTGGAACTCTCCGGCTGGATGAATAATCAACCTCTCGAAATAACTGTTGAATGTAACTTGATGATGAACTAGTGCTGAACCTGGATGATCCAACCTGATGATGAACTAGGGCAGATAGATTTCGCTGCCGAAGTACACCAGTTAGCTAGGCATGCGCTCAACCCCGACTTAGCTCGCCGAGATCTCCAATTCAACTCCACAAATCAATAATCACATAAGTGTCTTCTCCATTCACTTTTTCTTTCTTTTATAACTTTCAATTGCGAAAGCCCTAACTTGCATGCATACGCATGGAGACTTAATCGGGTGCATGCATCATTAAATAATACTCAGATGTCATGCATGCAGGTGGCCTTTGTCTCTGGTGGCCCTCTTCGACCCAATGATGATATAATATTGATTCCCTAGATCTTCTGTATATGGCATCAGTCTTTAGCTGATTCCCTAACTGTCAGTACCCGCTTGAACCTACAAGAATCACATAGGTTAGCGGGTTGGTCCTCAATGCCTAAGCAGAAGAGGGCATTACATTATACCACATGTGTGGCTATTGGGATGACTTTCCTTGGTTTTTGGATGGAGCACTCTATGGTTTGACCCTACTTTGGGCCGTTTTCTCCACTTTGCACTTGATTTGATGGAGCGCTACCTTGTTTGAGGCACTTCTTGCCCATTTCTTTGACTTTAGGGATAGAACTCACACTTGGAGAATGCTTTCAAACCGCATGCGTGGCATATTTGGTGGAGCACTCTAGGGTTTTGGAGTGCATTCATGATGTTTGTTGTATATTTGACCATATCTAATGGAGCGCTCCCTCTCTTGGAGCCATTCTGTATCACTTTGATGTATTTGAGCCTCTCTTTTGGGCTTTATGTATCTTGGACATTATACTTGTGGCATTGACCATCTCATATTTTGGATATTGTTAGAGTTTTAGTGGAGCTCATTCATTATTTACTACACCCTAGGCTAGATCTACAATTTTATTGTTATTTTATTGTAAAGGAAATTGAGCTCCTCTCCTATATAAGGAAGTTGAGCTCCTCTCATTATTATTCATGGTTGGATTTTGGGAGCTCTCTAGCTTTTGGAGTCTAATAGACATATTTTTCATGTTGTGGCTTGAAGTGTAAGGGTTTCTTCTCCTTTCATAGTGTGGCATCCTTGTTCCTATTTCTAATGTTGTGAATGGATTGTAGGATAACCTAGAACTTGTTAATTATGGCCAATTAGAAGGGAAAATTTACCTCATTGGCATGGTTTTATGCATAGTTACATATATCGGCAATATATCGCCGACATCGCGAGTCAAAGGAACCGGCGATATATCACCACCAAAATATCGTAATAAATTCCCGATTTTTTAATATATCGCGACACTTTAAAATATCGCGATAAATTCCGAATATATCGCGATTCGATGGAAAATATCGCCCTGCTGACAAAAAATTAGTTTTTTTTGCCATAAAGAGGCCGCAGATGGGTTTTTCCGATTCATTTGCACTTTGCGGCTTGGAGGAAGTGGAGCACTGACGTCTTGGGCGATTTTCTACAAGAGAGGAAGGGGGCGAACCATCAAGCTTCCATTTCCATCTAATCAAGTATGTATTCTTTGAACTTTCATTCTTTTTCTTTTTGCTTGAGATTTGTTGGTTAATGTAGATTTAGTGTAGTGTTTAGGTTTAGATTTAGTGTAGGGTGTAGATTTTCCATTACAATCATAGCCTATAGGGTTTTATCCTTTTAGGTAGGCCACCCTCCATTTCTGTGAATGTTTTAATAATTTCATTGTTTTCAAAATTTTAAAGAAGAACATTTTAAATTTATTCATTTTTGTTTGTTTGTTGTGGCATAGGTGACACAATGCCAAAGCCATTGGATCTAATGTGGGAGTATGGGCAGCCAATTGACCGTAATAATTGACAAAGGTTGAATTGCAAACTATGTGGGAAGGATATTTTTGGTGGAATTAGCCGCTTGAAATACCACCTTGCCAAAATTGGTGGGCATGAAGTGGATGTTTTTCCTGCTGTTACCCCAGAAGTGATGCGTATTGCAAACCAATCCATTCTAGACATGGCTAAGAAGAGGGATGAGAAGGAGGAATTCAGAAATGAACTTGCATCTAGAACACAGTCACGAACCATGGGAGCCACAAGTGACATGCATTCCTTCTCCTCATCTACACGACCCCCACATTCCATTGTGCCTTCTTCAACCTCACCTTATGTGGCATCGTATTCGAGGCAACCTTCTGTTCGAACCATGCTCAAACAAAGGGAGAAGGAAGAGGCGGATAGAGTTGTGACAAAATGTTTTCTATGGGGTGATGTGCCTTTCAACATCGCCAAAAACAACCCCTACTATCATGCCATGTATCAAGCTACTAGCATTGTTGGTCCAGATTATAGGGGGCCTTCTTATAATGATTTCAGAGGGAAACTCCTTGATGAGGAGAAGGTTGATTGCACCCGGAGATTAGATGAGCTCAGATAGTCATGGGCGGCCACCGGTTGCAGTGTTATGTCAGATGGATGGACTGATGGGAAGGGCAGATCCATTATCAATTTCTTGGTCAATTGTCCCAGGGGGACAGTTTTTATCAAATCTGTCGATGCATCTCCCTATGTTAAAGATGCACACTTATTATGTGATTTGCTGGATAAGTTTATCCAAGAGATAGGTCCACAATATGTTGTCGAAGTCATTACGGACAATGCTGCCAATTATGTTGCTGCTGGGAGGATGCTTATGGAGAGGTATGCAAGCTTGTATTGGACTCCTTGTGCTGCCCATTGCATTGATTTGATGCTAGAGGACATGGGAAAACTTCCTTGGATCAAGGAAGTCATTGATTCAGCTCAGAGTGTGACAAAATATATATACAATCATACATATGTTCTTTCACTCATGAGACGCTTCACGGGAAACAAGGAGTTGATGCGTCCTGCAATCACACGATTCGCCACTTCCTTCATTTCTCTTCAGTCTATGCATAAGGTTATGATGGAGTTGCAGCGGATGTTTCTTTCTGATGAGTGGGCATCTTGTGTCTATAGCACCAAACAAGATGGGCAAGCCATTGCTTGAATGGTGCAATTTGATTTGACTTTTTGGGCACGATTGGAGGAGGTATGTGCCATCAGTGAACCTTTGGTAAAGGTTCTTCATTTGGTTGATGGTGAAAAGCCCACAATGGGCTACTTGTATGAGTCCATGGATAGGCCAAGGAATCTATCCATCACTACTATGAGGACAAGGGGGAGGTGGGACTCACAAGACGAGCTGAACTATGGAGTGTGATTGATGAATGATGGAATAATACTCTCCATCGTCCCATTTATGCAGCAGGGCTCTACCTCAACCCTGCTTTCTCTTATGCATGTGGATTTCAGTTTGATGCTGAGGTCATGGATGGCTTTCTCCAGTGTGTTCAGAGGATGGTGTTAACTCCCTCTGAGCGCGCAGAGATTTCTAGACAGATGGAGATCTATAGGATGTCAGATGACACTTTTGGCTATGACATGGCTGTCCAGGATAGAACCACAAGGATGCCAGGTACAATTTGTTTAAAACTTTCAAATTTTGATCTCTTAGATTCTTAATTAATTACCCTTTCATTTCTTTGTTTTTTACTTGGTAAAAATTTAATACATTGTAATTTGTAATTTGAATTTTGTCCTACCGTTTACCTTCCTTGTTTTCTTTGTAGATGTGTGGTGGACTAACTATGGTCGCAGAGTCCCAGAGTTGCAAAAACTTGCCATTAGAGTGCGAAGTCAAAGTTGCAGCTCATCAGGGTGTGAGCGCAATTGGAGTGTCTTTGAGAAGATACACTCCAAGAAGCGCAGAAGGTTAGAATTTTCAATTTAGAATTTTCAATTTAGAAATTTATAATCTTTGCTTCTTTATAATTTTATTAATTTTAAATATAATTTATTACAATTTTGAATTTGAATTTATCATCATTTATCACCCCCTAACTATGGATCTCATACTAATGTAGGTTACTTTCTCAACGCCTTAATGACATGGTTTATGTCTACTACAATCTAAGGTTGCAGGTGAAACAAATTGAGAAAGTGCCCAATTCAGATGCCATTTCATTGGATGACATTGACACTACCAGCAAATGGAGGGTGGAGACGGAGGATCCTGTGATGGACGAGGCACCTGAATGGTTGGAGGAAGAGGAGGATGATGATGCAGATCCGTCGGAGGAGGAGGGGGAAGACGAGGATGTTTATGTTTCACTTCCAGAGGATGACTATGACTATGAGGACATTGAGGAGGAGGTTGATACTCATTTGCAGCGTCGACCAACTCCAATGCCACCACCTCCACAGAGTCATACAGTTGGGATTGGGAGGAGACAACTCACATTCACCTCCCCCTCATCCACAACATCTACTCGAGCAGTTGGAGGTTCTAGTTCCACGCCAGGCTCATCTGGACCACCTCCACGACCACCTACTGCTTCTAGAGGAAGAGTGGTGCCAGTGCCCTTGACCCGTAACAGGGGTAGATTGATTAGAGGATCATCCTCAGGGAGTCGATGACTTGATTCCTATTATTTATCATTGTACTATGACTATCATACTATGTTTGTGTCCTGTGTCTAGACTCTATACACTATTTATATGCCTCATGAGTCATGATGATTCATCTCTTGAGAGACATTTATTTTGATCATTTGATGTGATTTTCTATCATTCCATCAAGAACACATTTCAGTATTTTCAGTATTTTGATACTTTATACTATATAGTCGAATTCGATATTTGATCATGATCCACCATTTGACATATTATGCATCTTATTTATGAGTTGTATTTTAAATTTTAATATTTATGCGGAAATGTGTTTATTTGATGTTGTTGTTGCTTTAGATGTTAAAAAAATTGAAAAAAATGTTTATTTTTGTATTTTTTAATGCAAAACGACATTTGCCGATATTTTCCGATATTTTCCAATATTTTCGCCGTTGCTGCCGATAAGTTTCATTTCGGACCCCCGGCGATATATTCGCCAACACGATATATGTAACTTTGGTTTTATGTGAGAATTATATTCCTCTATATTCCTTTAATTATATGCATATATGTAATTATATGCATGATTATATTACATTGTTCTAATCATCTTTCTAGAGTAAGAGCTTGTGATGCTTCATTGTATGAGGCACACTCTAGTTCATTGTTTTGATGTGGCACCAATCTTCAGACATCCTGGCTGATTTCTATACTCGTTTTTCAGCATGCTAGGGTTTATTGGTGGCATGTGCATGCAGTCCTAATTTCCCTAACCTTTCTTGAACTAACCCCTTTGTTGGACTAGTTTCACTTGACTTCAGTTGCCTTCGAGATTGGCATTAGTCTTCATGGTCCTTCCATCACCCCTTTATCATATACTACAAAAAGACCTAACGTTTTTCGAAGGATAACTGTTCAAATCACCTTGTGCCTTTATTTTCATGGCTTAGCAATCCTATATTTGGGAAGCCCCTGTTGAGTTGGAGAAGAGCCAACCTGAAGTGTAGAGTGGGAGTCATTGAGGTGACAGTGGGTGACCCCTCTAAGTTATGGTTGGGCTAGCTTTGTTCTTTGGGGCTTTAATCATGCATGCTAGTTCATGCTATAACAGGATGGATAGTATGTTGGATGTAAGGTCAATTGACAACCGACAGCTAACTGAACTGACATACCATTTCTATTTAAAAGGTATAACCACCTCCCCTTTTAATACCTGCTGTAGACAGTTTGTATTTGACAAAAGGAGTAGTAAGAAGATATTCTGCTGCATGTTTGCATATATATTGTTTCACGTATTACTTTTTGCATCTTTGTGTGTTTGTATATTAATGAATGAATGCTTATGCCAAAGTGCATTTGGTACAGTTTGCTCTATGCTATTATAAATTAGCTAGGTGACTGGAATATTGAATTTTTATTTGAAATTTTTTTGACAATGATATGATTGAATGGTTATCTGCAGGCTTCGAGAGAAAGTACGAAAGCCACATCTGTTAAAAGGGTTACCAGTGTACAAGAAGCAGATGATTTGAAAAGGAAAGAGAAAAGACGACTTGAGCATGAGGTATGATTTGGAACAAGTTGTAGAGATGGCTAGTCAGTTTTCAGGTTTTGAGGAATGAATGAGAGCACTTTGCTTTTCTTTTCTCTCAACCTTGATTCCTTTTACTACGTCATTTTTGGTTACATTGCATTTGTTTTTGGCAGAAAAATCTGCCACGAAAGAAGCGTCGGAAATTAGAAGCTGCACGAGAGGTGCTAGAAGAAGACGAGGCAAATAACAATGATCACATGAAGGTTTGGATGCTAATTCATGATTTATATATGCAATAATCTGTGTAATTTAAAGCGTCAATCCTGAACGGATATTTCTAAATCTTTAATATAGTATGCAGTTTTCTCCTTTTTGGCGTTGTAAACTTGTAGTCTGTATGCTCAGCACTGTTTCTATTATTTTATTTTGGATATTAAGGTCATGAATGCTGCGTCAAGAATGTCTCTTTTAAAATGACCCAACTCAACATTTTTTCGGTTGACATCAATGACACTGTAATTAAGCACGTTACTCTAGATTTTGGGTTTTGTCTAAATTATAGTGCAAGGTGTAGTTTTTTTGTGATTTTATTTGGCGGTTGATAACTGATTACTTCATGCAGGGATCTGAGAATGGTAATGGGGAGAACGTTGGAAAGTCTGAAATTGAGCTTGCATATCGACGAGCAAAAGCTGTCAAGGCTGCTGAGAGATCTCGGGAAGCTGGTAAGTTCTTTAAGAAAGCTCCTTCGAAGAAACCTCAGAGGGATAAGGGACGGAAAGAAGAAATGGAGGATCTGTTTCAAGGTGATATGAGTGCCAAAAAACAAAGAACCACAGGTGGCTCAATGGGGGGAGGGAAAAAGAAGTCAAATAAGGCATTTAAAAGCAAGTCAAGGTATGGGTTCATTTTCTGGTAGTCTTTGAAATATGCCATTTTGTGGATGCCTACTACTTTGTTGTCAATGCAATAAATCTGGACTTGAATAGATTAATCAGTTGTCCTTGTTTTCTTTCTGTATTTTGAGATTGACGGTGTTATCTTTTAGACATTAAATTATTTAAATAGATATATTTTCCTGTGGATTATATTATAAGCTCTTGCTATGTTGGTAACAAGTTATTGTGGCTTAAATTTCTGCTTAACTTATTATTTTAGGACCCATATTATTATCAAATTATTCTGTTAGCTTTGCTTGTGGATTTATATTTTAAGCACTTGCTATGTTTCTTTTAACTTTCAATTCCATTTACTTATATTTGGAAGACAGGAAAGTTTATGCAGATGTGTAGTGTATTATTGCAGATTTACTGAAGGTTAATGCTTATTTGATGTCCAAACAAGTAAATCTGAGTTGTACTCATTGTTCTCAAGCATTTTATAGTAGGAATCTGTACTATTTTGGAGATTTCACTATGTAATTTTTGTAGATTTTGACAGGGATGCCCCTTGACGCTAGCAAACACTAGCCCAGAACAAGATGACTATGTATGGTGACATTAGCACTTTTCCGAAGTGTTAATTTGACCCTCTTGGGACTAAATTCCTCACTGACAATTTCAAGTGATAACATTTTTGGCGTGGCTAGCAGGAATTGAAGTCCTTATATATCTTCCAAAGTTTCAAGATTTTTGTGGTTTTTCAATTAAGCAGTATCTTCGATAATTTGATAGATTTTTTGATCATTTTGATGCTTTGTCTGAAGATGTGTTGATGAAATTATTTCTGAGTTGGTGAGTGATGCACACAAATGGTCTAGGGAATTACCTGCAGGCTGCAGCGAGTATTGATTCATTATGGACTTTCTGGAAAGAGTTAAGAGATTAATGGGAGAACTTCGATAAGGAAGATGTTTTTGAATGTATAATATCCTTTACGTCTTAAGAAAGATTTCTTCATCCCTTGTTTTTGAAAAATGATTAATTGGATATGTTCAGGTGCACACTGTAGGGGGTGTGATAATGAAAATATGACAAATTGAAATAAACCATAATCAATCATAAATAAATCAACCAACCTACCATACCACAATGATGCCATACCTTTGTTCCAATCCCTTAGTGAAGGACCTCACATAGATAGAATCTCCTAGTTGAAATCCCAAAAAATCCTCAAATGTATACTGCCAAGCCACCTGGGAATAATCTGAAAGCCTCTGTCATAGAATGATCATGTGCCAAATGATTTGACCAAACTACTAGCTCAAAGATACCGAGATGATGCCTAGAATATAGAATGATATACTATGGGACAAAGGCAAAAGGTGCTAGTTGACCCCAACAAACCAAATGGATACTGAATCCTGATAACATTTCCCTGAAGTGCTCATATCGTAATCTCATCATATCAACGCAGTTGAACAATGTGCTATCGATGAATGATATATCACTGAATCATCAATGGTGCTCATGCTATACTTTAGGGGCTAAACCAAATCTTTCCACAGGCTCCCTCCTTAAAATTGTCACACATGCACACGTTATAGATGATTCAGTCAATAGCTACCTTGCCATTACTGTGACTAGTGACTCAGTAAGCATATCATAAGAGTAATGTCAGGGAAGAAGCGTGCATCCATAAATAGCCTCTATATCATATGAAATGATACATCAGTGCTAACATATGTTTTTGCCTTTGCCAACTGTAACTATGAATGAACTAGTTGAAGCGACCTCATGCTATATGAGGTTAACATTTGGTTCCAACATAGGGACATGTGCTCTGGAAGAGAGTATATGGGAGTCTTAATCAACACTTGACAAAACTTAAACATACCAAGGAGATCAAATACATCACCTTGGTCTACCATAATAGAAGTAAATAAAGCAGTACAAAAGTGCATAAATCCTACTACATGATGCCAAAATGGCTCTAAGCAAGATATGAGCCCAGATAATGCCAGAAAAATGAAAGTAAATTACTATCCTACTCTACTGCTCAAACAGGCTTATTGATTTCTTAACCTACTTTTTTATGGCAAATAAATTGCCATTAGTGTGACACAACTTCAGAATTTTCCCATTTATTGGCAGCTGCAGTCTTTCTTGCTCCAAATTGTTGAGGATGAATGAGTAGCTATCCGCTCAATCTTCAAGTATAAGGTCCAAGCCCTAATATATTGAACTTCCCGCATTTGCTCGACTTCTCTCTTCTATTATTCTCCTTTTTGGAGAACTCTAGATTGAGGCTTCTTGTCGAAAGCTCCCTTTGTCTTTTCCTGACTACAGATTAGCTTAACAAAAGCCTTTCTACTGTTCTCATCAAGTTCCATAAGTTGATTCACCCTCGCTTGAACAACTTCTTGGTTTGTGGTGAAATGCTGCAACAATTGATATTACGGGATTTTCAAATGGATTGCCAATGCGATATCCATCCCATACACCAAGTTAAATGAGCTTTTTCCTGTAACTTGCTTTTTTGATATCCAAATCTGCCCACAAAGCGTACTTAATTTGGTTGTCCCAATTCCTTTTATTATCTCCCACAATCTTTTAGATGCCATCCATTAAGTTTTATTGCTTGATTTTGTGAGGCCATTTCCCTGTGGATAATAGTTTGATGAATGGGAGAAGTCAATGCCAAAGTGTTAAACTAGCAGCTAAAAGGAAGTTCTTCCTAGATGCATGTGTCCTTGCATGCAGAAGACTTAAAATAGGAAGCCAATTGTATTTAATTATTTTTCCTAAGTTTACTTTGGAAAATTATTAAAGTGATCTAATTATTTATTGACTTTAAGTGGAAGTGAGATTAGGGTTTTTGCTTTACCTAAAGTTATAAAAGAAAAGTCAATTGGTGGAGAGGACCCACACACTTGTATTCTGACAGAGACAGGATACAAACAGAGAGAGAAAGTTAGACGAAAGATTTAGCTGAGAAGACAAAGGAGCTAACAAATAGGGTGACTGAGCTTCTAGGAAAGAAGAAGACCACACAGGAAGCAGTTGCAGAGGAGGTCGTACTACCGTACAGAATTCCGTACAAATGCAGTACAGGCCATACAGATTCCGTACAGTAGTCGTACAACTGTATGGATCCATACCGCATGTATGGGAGGTCGTACAACCGAGCAGAGGTGTGCTGGGTTTTAGCTGGGGTCTAAGTTGCAGGAAACTCGTACTTTGGTGCTGTACCAATACTGAAAATGCGCTGAAATGCAGGTACTTGTCTGAAACGTCGCCGACTGTATCGTACAACGTTTCACGATTTGGAAACGCCATACGGTACGGCCGACGACGTTTCCCCTCAGTTTGATTCCGTATGATGCGTTTCCTAAGTGTTTTTTTGGTGTTGTGGGGCCCAAATGAACAACTAGTTTTTTTAATTTAAAATTTAATTAACATAAATAATATCTAGAAGATTCTAAACCTATTCTAAACTCTATAAAACCAAGCATACGTATTAAACTATTCACCATTGTTTCGAGAAGAGGGTATGCATTAGATTTTTCTTGCAGCCGTACAACATTGGATTTTTCTTGTAGTCGTACAACAGAGAGGCTAAGGTCACTGTTAGATGTTTTCCATTTTGTTTTTTATTGTACGTTGGAGTTTTATTTGTTGCCGTACAACAGCTGTACAACAGGGTGTAATATTTTACTTTATTGTGGTTTGGATTTGTTTGCTTGTAGCCATACAGGGGCCCAACTCCAAGACAATCGTTGCAACAAGATTCGTTGGTTACTAGCATCCATAAGCAACCGTATATCAAGAGAGGCCGTACAACAAGAGAGGCCTTACTACATTTTGATTTGACAAGGCAGATTCGTACAACAAGGGTAGAAGGTAGTTGAACAATTATGGATTGACTGCTTATTGTTTGTAGTACAAACTTTGTACAATTCTATGCCATCTTGAGCTTATTTGTTTGTTTTTTTGCAAGTCTCTTAGCTTCTCAAACTATGGCTCCTCCAACCCCAAGAGATACTCAAACAACCAAGTAACAAGAGTACTATCCTCTTTGGAAGTATGTCACCAAAATCAAGCAACTTCTTGGTGGGGGTTTATGGGAATGGAGGTGCAACCTGTGCAACAATGGCAAGATCTACAAGGGCTCTTACACAAGAGTTAAGGCTCACATCTTGCATGAAGGGGTAAAGGGGTTGATGTTTGTGGCCATACCAGAAATCCAGAAGCAAGGGACAAATTCAATAGAGAGCAAAATGATGCTATGAGGTTGAAAGAACAAAGAAGCAAGTTTGGAAAGAGTGACATTGGCAACACTCGCTTGGCTGCTACAAGTGAGCCACATATTGTCCATAAAGCAAGGAAGAGAAGGGTAGCACAACTTGAAGATGAGATGGAAAGCTCTACATTTGAGCTAACGATAGTAGATTGTTGAAATGTTCAACAACCAAGAGAGAGATGAAGCAAAATCCAGAGTAGCAAGGGCCCTCTATGCATGTGGCATCCAATTTAATGTGGTTCGATCCCCTTATTGGCAAGATATGGTGAGGGCAATTAACACAACCCCTCAAGGTTTCAAAGGGCTAAACTATGAAAAATTTAGAACAATTTTGCTCAAGAAAGGGAGGCCTCTTATTGAGGATGTTTTAAGACCTATCCAAAACTCATGGACCAACTCAGGGGTGTCCATTATTTTAGATGGATGGACTGATACAAGGCGTAGGCCATTGATCAACATCATTGCATCTTCACTTGCAGGAGCAATGTTTTTGAGAGTAGAAGATTGTTTTGGTGAATTAAAGGACTCCCACTTTATAGCTGATGTTTTGATTTCTGCTATTGAGCAAGTTGGACTAGATAAAGTGGTGTAAGTTATCACAGATAATGCACTAGTTTGCATGGCTGCAGGATTGATTATTGAGATCTGGTACAATCATATATTTTGGACTCATTGCATTGTCCATAATATAAATTTGATCTTAGAAGGGATTGAGCATAAAACTGAATGGATTAAGGAGATCACAGGGCAAGCAAGAGAGATCATAAAATTCATCACCAACCATCACTTATCTCAAGCAATATATCGAGAATACTCCAAGTTGGAGTTGCTCAAAGTTGTTGAGACTAGATATGCCTCAAACTTCATCATGTTGCGTCGACTTGTTGAGGTAAAAAATGCACTGATGAGTATGATGGTGTGCCCAACTTGGGTTGAGTGGAGACAAGCAGATTTCGAGAGGGGAAGTTTTGTGCGTAGATTGTTTATTGATGAGGATTGGTGGAGCAAGATAGACTTCTTGCTCAAGTTCACATTGCCTGCATTTGAGCTTCTTCGAGAAGCAGACACAGATAGACCAGTGTTATCGGAACCGGCAAAACCGGCCGGTCTAACCGGTTCACAGGGTTGACCGGTCCGGTCACATAAAAAAATTTAAAAAACCGGATTCTGGACCAAACCGGGCACTGAACCGGCCGGTCCGTACTCTGTCGTACGGCCGCGTGCCAGGTACCCACGTTTTGTCAAATTTTAAAAAAAAAAACAAAAATACCATGAATTAATACCATGTTTGAACATCTCCCTGAAAACCCCCATTTGCTGTGCTGGTGATGTTCATTTCCCAATAACCCTGTCTGATATGCAAGTCCCAGAAGATGTGATATTGCATGTTATACAATTACATCATGGTGTTGAATTTGTGGAAAAGCAGCAAGATGACCTCTTGATGATTTCAAGTTTCAGCATTCTTCATGATATCGTGAAAATAAGAGCAGTTGTTTGCAGTGAAGCATGGTATCAATGCAGGTGCAAACTATTAGGGAAACATCTGATTATAAGTCATTTGCAGGCTGATACCATATGTGAGTATGTAAATTGTACTGCCACTACTGATTATAGAAAATTAATATTAGCTTGAAGTGTACCATATAGATAAAGATAATGTCCTGGTTTGGATTCATATGTATGCACATGAATATATATGTTTTTTTTACAAAATATGAATATTTTATGTATTTTTTAGTCAGCGGGTTTTTTACCTGGTTTTTTGCCGGTTCCGGTCCGGTTCACATTTTGGGCTTCGCCGGTTCGATGACCGGTCCGGTTCCGATAACATTGAGATAGACCTTTCCTAGGAGAGGTTTATGATGGCATGGATAGCATGGTTGAAAAACCATGGAAATTATTATGCAGGAAGCTCCAACTCTACTTTTTGTTGATGTTGATTTTGCAGAGCAGGCGAGAAGCATCATTGTTACTAGGGGGAATGGATTTAACACTCCATTACACACTTTGGCACATGCTCTTTCGCCAAGCTTTTATGATATTGACCTCATTGCTCAAAGCAATGGGAAGAGGAAGGCCCTACATCAGGACAAGGAGGTGGCAATTGGGGTGAAGAAAGCCTTCCAAAGGTTGTTTCCAGCTTCTTTACAAACTGAAGTGAGGGAAGAATTTGCTTGTTTTTCTTCTAGATTGGAGGATCTTGGAGACATGTCAGCTTTGGATGAGAGGGGCAGTATGAACCCACTTAAATGGTGGACTTGTCACGTGGCAAATGGTGTGCATTTGCAAACCCTTGCCACTCGTATCCTATCACAAGTGGCAACCTCTTCAACAACAGAAAGGAATTGGAGCACTTATGGTTTTATTCATTATGTGAAACAAAACAGGTTGGGATCACAGAAGGCTGAGGATCTTGTATATGTGCATTCAAACCTGGGCCTTGTGTCTCGTAGGGGTGAAGAATATGTGGCCCTCATAAAGAATGGGGTGTTCAGGCAGAAAACCCAGACTTGGAGCTCTCTCTTGTTGCTCTTGATATTAATGTTGGTACTAGTGGTGCAAGCGGAAGTGGAATTGGCTCTTCAAGTCCAAGCTCTACTGCCGTAGGACAAGTCTCTTGTTCTATTTTTTATGATGTTAATGAGGAGTAAAACAATGGGGTATATATATATATATACTACGTTTCCCCGGTGTAACCATTTTGGGGGGGTAACGTTTCTAGGCGTCCCCGTTTCAGAAACTCAGAAACTTTTCCATGTTTTGTGCAACTTAGGCTGGGCTTGTCCATCGATTCTGCTGGGTACTGCTTCACTAGGTATGGGTACAACTACCGTATAGACCGTACCGATTTAGCACAACAACTGTACGGATCTGTACCGCACATGTGGGAGGCCGTACTGTTGGCCGTACAATGGAGCAGAGGTGCGCTGGGTTTTAGATGGGGTTGTTCAGTGATTCTGCTGGGTACTGCTTCGCCAGGTTTGGGTGATTTGCAGTGATTATAAAAGTTCCATATTTTCTCTATAATAGAATCCATATCTGATTCCTGCATCGGTTTTCCCATCTTGGGTTTTTCTGAGGGTTTCCATACCCAAAATAATAGTGTCTATATTGTGATGTGATGTTGTGATTTATTTTTCAATACTTTATATTCCGCTATATACTTGTAAAAGATATTCATGTGTGGTTATCAGTAGAAATTTTGAATGTTGAACTGGATGCTTGAATGGTTATCAGTAGAAATTTTGAATGTTGAATTGGATGCTTGAATGGTTATCGGTATCTGATTGTTGCACCGGTTTTCCCATCTTGGGTTTTTCCGAGGGTTTCCATACCCAAAATAATAGTGTCTATATTGTGATGTGATGTTGTGATTTATTTTTCAATACTTTATATTCCGCTGTATACTTGTAAAAGATATTCATGTGTGGTTATCAGTAGAAATTCTTTCGTAATTGCTCCGAAATGTTGAATTGGATGCTTGAAATCAATACAAAGTGTAATAGTGGCATATTGAAGAGTTTGGTAGTGACATGCAAACCCTATGAAGGATCCTTGCGAGCTGCTCTCTCCATGCAAAGCTACGTCCACTTCTATCTTCAATTAAATTGCAACTACTCCGGGAGGGAAAGAGTGGCCTCCAAAATCAATGAGGAAGGTAATATGGGCCTTTTGAAGACGATGGATGAAACATGCAGAACATAAGAAGACTCCCAACTCAACTATGAATAGATCTTCTTGGATTCAAGTTGCCCATGCAAGAACACAACCTTCTTTTGATAACAAATCTCAAGATCTGTCCCTAGAAGAATGGATGCACCTTGATATGATAATCTTCCTGTAATTATTGAGTATTCTTTGAAGTGCTGTGATAGACCAAAGTGATTAGGGCAGATAGATTTCACAGCCGAAAACACCTATTAGCCAAGGACTCACGCCCTCAACCCCAACTTTGCTCACCAAGCTCTCAAAACTGTTTCTCAAAAGTGAATAATAGCAATGGATACCTTTAGGGTTTGATTTGTCTTCTTTTATAGAGTTGAGTTTGCATGACTTGCGTTTGCATGCATGCAACTTAACTACCGCATGTCGCATGCGAAGTGAAATAAGGCCCGCATGGTCTGCATGCTAGTTGATAACTGCTTCGGTAGCCTCTTTTAATCTACTGATGGCTTAATAACACTATATTAATGTACTCTTTAGATCCATGTAATATTAGTCCTCAGTCAATTCCCTTTTTTAATCAGTACCTGCTCGAACCTATGGGAATTAAATAGGTTAGCGAGTGTTTCTTTGTGCTTAATTAGAAGAGGCCATTACATTGGCTTTGCTATTATTTCTTAACGCCAAACCTTTATGTATTTAGACTCTTGTAGCAAAATGTAATCTACGTAATGAGAGACAGATCCATTCTTCATTCAAGCTATCTTTGTCTTCCAATAGAGACTCAACATTCATATCCGATGAGTTTTATTTTTGGCAGATTGCATATGTAGAGAAGGAAAGAGAAATTGCACATTTACATTAACATATTATCCAGTGTAGGTTATAAATAATTTCTTCCCTTAGTTCCTAGGTTATAGCATTACAACGAAAAATCAAACCCGTAGGATTTACCTTTAATTCTACATCTTTTTTTATCTGGCTGGCCAATATTTTTATCAAATTGCAATATATACGTAAAATATCGCGTTGTAATGAATGTGTCATGATATTTAAAAAAAATGGAAAATATCGCGATTTATTGCAGGCGATATATTGCTGAGAGGATTATGACGTGATATATCGCGATACAGCCGATATATTGGTGATATGTGTAACTATGCTTTCACTGGCTTCTACAACCCTCATTCCCCTCGAATTCACCTGGGTACTACCTCCACAAGTGTGCTCACACCCTAGTGCTTTGCCACTTCCAACTGCAAACGGGGAGATTCCCCAACACAACAGAAGCCCCCCTATTAAATTTTGTCCTTTAAACCCAGATCTAGACAAACAAAATCCCAGTGAATTTCCTTGCTCAGATATTAAAATTCAACTCACTGATTTACTTGCACTTCTGGAATTAATTAACAAAATAATGTAGCAGAATAAAATATAGGAAACAAATAAAAAACACATGCACAATTTTTCTGCCCTCAAAATCAACTTTTCATTAAAATATTCCAAGCTTACAATGGATTCCTTCTTTGGAAAATGACCCTGAAAAAATACAGAACAAACCTGGCAAATTATACCCCTTAGAAGACAAACTTCACCTGCAAATTTGCCTCGGAAAACTGCAACAAAAACCCAGAAATATCCACTTCTCTGCTGCCCTGTACATTCGATTGTACAAATTCTGTATGGTTTGTCTGTACACCAATACATAATCCATATGACTGCTCCGTATGCCTGTATGACTTGTCCATATGCCAATGCGGCCTGCTTCTGCTGAACATTGCAGCCTCTGCCTGATCTGGTATGGCTTCCTTGCTGCTTCCCGGACTGCTGGTTGCTTCCTCTCTATTAGCTAAGAGACTGGAAATCAGAAAGTCCTCTCGCACTCAATGCTTGAGTTTCTCTATTGTGAATTGTGTCTTCTCCTCTCCCCTTGGCTGCCTTTTATACTATTGGGGTGAACCAAAACCCTAACTCCGATAGTTAAGATTCATTTAGTTAACTTAAATCACTAATGCCCAAAACTTAGGCATTTCTCCAAATTAACCCCAATAAATTATAAAAAGGCATTCACCTCAATTAATCACTTTAATAAAGTGAGTTTCCAAAGTTCCTGAGAGGTACTGAGAGGTATTAGTGTCTATTTTCACAAGTAAGACACTAACTCATGGAAATACCTTTCTGAGTTACAAACATGAACAGTCCCACCCTCGTAGAAACAGATGGGATAATTTCTACACCCATAAACCTTGGAATCCAGGTAACTAATCCATTATTGGTTCATATATATATATATATATGATGTATTTTGGAGGGGCCCTCCTTGTTAAGGTTTGAGTTAGGTTAGGGTTTGATATAAGAGAAATTAAAATTTTTATACTTTAATGTATAAAACAGAACTAAAACAAAGTTAGATCCAGAGCAATATTGCTGTAATAAATTCAAAACATAGTTTTCATCTCTTTCAACTTTAACACTCCAATGGTCACTGTATTAAAGTTGGTCCTTGAGATGATTTAACAATTGCAGTGTACAAAACATAAACAATAAGAATGGTACAATACAAAATAAACTAATGAACAATAATTAATAAACAATAACAATGCTAGTTTAGATCTGCCTTATACTCAGACATCTTTAGAATCAACTCTTGTCACTGTAAGGACAAGCTGCCAAAAGACATTCCTTGAGAGAGGGAGGGTTAGAGTAATGTTGGTTTAGGTTAGGCACATATAGTAATAACAAGATATCCTAGTCACCAAGAGTGAAGACCCTAGCAAGAGATATACCCAATCCCAAACACAGTTAGATACCCTTAAGAGGTCACAACAAACTTAACACAGTCAAGGATCAGCCCTAAAGGCTGCAAACAGTCACAACTTAGTTGGAAGAGGTCACCATAGTCCACAACCCAACTAGGGAAGGCACCATAGTCCTTGGTTCAATCAAGAAAATGGTCAAACAGTCCACGACCCCACCAATGGGGCACCAACAGTCCACGACCTTGTTAAGGAAAAGCTCAAACAGTGCATGACCCAACGAGGGAAGGCACCACAGTCCTTGGTTCAATCAAGAAAATGGTCAAATAGTCCACGACCCCACCAATGGGGCACCAACAGTCCACGACCTAGTTAAGGAAAAGCTCAAACAGTCCACGACCCTGTCTTAGGAGGTCATGATCAATCACGGCGCAATAGAGAAAAGAACACCTCAGTCAATGGCCGAACAGAAGAGGTCACCAACAGTCACAAAGCGACATTAGAAGGCTGCCAGCAGGTCACGACCCAACCTCAATAGGAATAAAACCTGTGTTGCATGGGTACCCGTGTTGGGTTCGCGTCCCCATCCAGGGTACTGTCCCCAAGTCCCGGAAATCAGGTCGGGTATTTCATAGACATCCCCTGAAGTCCCCAAGTATCGGGTACCTTTGGCCCCAAAACAAGAAACTTTGCTCATTTTGGGGACTTCAGGGAAACTCGAGTATGTGAAAATTAAAAATATATATATTTTCAATAAAAAAATTACCTTACGAAGAGGGACGGGGTAGGCCTCTGCCCCCCTACCCTCTTAAGACCCCGTGGGCCTGTCTACTTCTCCCAACGCAGAGTTGAGTCTTGACTTTTGTTGGAGCTTGCGAGAGGAGAGCTTGCTGCGCGAAGGAGAGGATACAGGTAGAGGATAGGCAAGGCAAGCTTAGGTTGTCTTAGACATAAAAGGTTTGTGCTTTTAAGTTAATGACATGGCACTATCTAGCTTGGAGGGGTTGGTATCTATTCTTAAACTGTTTTTTCTAGAAGATTTCCTTATTCTTTTATGACTCTAGATCTTGTCATTGAATTTTTCATTGCAAGTTGTTCCAATGTTGTTGCACAGACCGTACTCTTTGTCCAACATGAATGATAGAAAACCTACTTTGTTGATGTTTGTGTAGACGTTTCTATGCATGTGCATATTTCTAATTTTGATAAACCAAAAGCTCCATCAATTATTGTCATGTTTATACTAAAGGTTCGTATGTAATTCCCAGTTTATATCAATGATTTATGAACTTTGAAGCAATATGCATGTTAAATGTACTTGTTACTTATTGCAATTGAATACTAGCGAAAAATAAATTGATTTAATTTTTTATTATATATATATATATATATATATATATACAGTACCCTTGACGTACCCAAGTCCCCTGTTTCAAAAAGCGACGCCCCCATTTTCGTCCCCGTCCTTGTCCCCGTACCCGTACCCAAGTTTTCTGGCAGCTTAGCATAAAACAATCATGGCCTGCCCTAATCAACTCACATCAATCACGACCTTAGCAAGGAGGTCATATAATAGTCATGGCTTGGCTTGGAGAGGTCAGAAATCAGGTTTAGCAGCCCCACAGGAGAAACACCCAAGCTAACAACCCACATGGATGGACACAACTTGCTAGAGAGGTCACAAACATAGTCATGCCCAACCTCAAAAGGACACAAATAGTCACGACCTGCTCAAGGAGTTACTAGCAGCTCACGACTCAACAAAAAAGAGCAGCATACAGTCACAGATTGCTAGAGAGATCATGCCCAACCCTCAGGGGGATCAAGCAATCCACGTCCCAGCCAAAGAAGACCATACACAGTCACAAACCAACACAAACGAGAAATGTCACAGTCACCAACAGTCACGTCTTATCCAGGTAGACTCAAAACAGTCATCAACAATCACGACCAGCTTAGGAGAAAGCATCCTCAGTCCACAATGAGAAAGGACCAACAAAGACCCGAAATCATCCATTTCAGAGCAGCAGTAACCCTAAGCATCAAGCACCAACAAGCAACAGACAGTTAAGGATAAGATCCGAACTTCTCGTGTCAAGATGGATACTAGAAATGGAGAAGTGAAACTTAATTTATAATATTGACAAGCCTTCTGGAAAGGTCACTTAGGCAACCCCTAAGTTTTAGGATAGTTACCAATAAAATAAAATTAGGTTGACTTAGAATAGGGTACCAAAGGTCATAAGTCAGAAACAATAAAAACAATAAAAATAATAAGGTTAAGTCATCATAGCAAAGGTGGTCAAGCTACCACACACAATAAGGGCGCTAGGACCAAGTAGAAGATAAAGGACCATAAGTCAATCAAAGGGGTCACAACAAGGTTGTAAGGCAACCCCCATACCCACAAGACCGAGGTGTACCATAAAGGTGGGGAAACAACCCATTTTACCCACAGGACCAACAAGACCAAGGACTTTAATCTTGTCGCTCTCTTAAGGTATATTGTCACATATATTTTTATCATCACTGTATAAGGAGAAGATCCAAATTGGATGATGTGATCTTCTAGTCCTGAATACTACTTTTAAGGGTTAACTTGTTAAGTGCTAGTGACATCATCAAGGGGTGGTCTATCCCTTGAGAAACAACCTAGCAATAACCTAATAGGAGAGATGATACCGCTCATCATCATCTTGGTCAACTTGACCAAGATCCACTTGGTTAACTGACCAGGAATGTACCCGCAAGAATTGCTTGGTCCTAGAGCAAGAATCGGCTTGGTCACAGACCAGGAATGTGAATGTCTTTGCCTCGACTTGCAGGATCTGCTTGGTCCCTGACCAAGAATCTGCCTGGTCCTAGACCAGAAACCCTAGAGGCACATAGGGGCCCTAAGCTTATGTTAGGGTGTTTGCCATGGCATCAACCTGCTTGGTTCTAGACCAAGAACCCCAAGAGACTATTGGGGGCCCTCGGGAACCTTCTAGGGTCTTACTCTGCCCTAGTCAACTGACTAGGGTACCATTCTCCCAGAGAATGGGTCTCGCAGCTGCACTATCTTTAACACTCCTATCATCTATGTTACCAGGATATGGATTCGGATCCGGATCGAAAAACAGATTCGTCAGTTTTTTGAAAAGTCAGGATCTGTATACGCCAGGGAAACAACTAGTTCAAAGATATATAAAAATATTTTTATGATAATTTAAGA
This sequence comes from Pseudotsuga menziesii, assembly GCA_001517045.1. Taxonomy (NCBI): domain Eukaryota; kingdom Viridiplantae; phylum Streptophyta; class Pinopsida; order Pinales; family Pinaceae; genus Pseudotsuga; species Pseudotsuga menziesii. The sequence continues at coordinate 375,626 of LPNX011155683.1, forward strand.
AAACAGAGTGAAGAACAAAATATTATTCACAACACACAAGAATGCCTATTCTATTAGGCATTCATGTACCATAACTGATAATTTGATTAGTTATATACATGATTGATATTGATATTTTTGAAGATCATCTCAGAATGAGCATGAAATAGGCCATAACATCATTTTTTTGAACCACATCCACATGCCCATATTACCAGTGAATAAATTGGTTTTCTTGAAGGCTATGGCTGGAATAAATAACAGTGTGGGTGAAGTGAGTAACAACATAGCACATAAGGATAGATCAGCCCTTGACAGCAGACCTTGACCATAAAGATATATTGAGTGAAAACCTTGAGAGAAGACCTTGATGGAGCAGACCTTCAGCAAGTATGGGGTTTAGAGTTTTAGCCTTTAGGTGCTCAGCATTTTGGAAGTTTTTTCATTAAAAAAACAAATTTTGGGCGGATTGGTGGGTCACAAAAGCCTTAGAAGTTTCAGGATCTGTTTGAAAATTTGAGAATGTTTGATTTTGCACACGATCCGTTTCCTGGGATGAGGATCTTTTTCCATGACGGATCCAGATCCGGATCGGATCTGCGGAACTGCACATCCTAGACACCGGGGCGGCGGATTTGTTAACACAAGATTCTATTGATAGTGGAAATAATAACCCTACTTTGGTCCCACTGCACTCAATTAACGATTTTATCCCAAGAATCCTTCCCCACACGTGGAGCCCATATTTGTATACTTCCACATGGCAGAAATACAATTCTTCGGATTCGTAATTCCCTGGGCCTCCTGTATGGTGGAATTGAAATGGGCACCTCTAACAAGCAGATACGTCTCCAGTGAACCAAATAGATTCTGTTATATTATTCTATTTCACATATTTTATTATATATTTCCAGACCGCATCTCGTTTATAATTCAAATATGCGACTCTTTTTCCCTTTCTCCATTTTTTATGCAGGTGGGCCTAGGTTGGTTCAGAACAGAGCTGGTTGAACCGGCCAGTCCGGCTGGTTCAAGGGCTGGTCTAAAACTAGGGTCAATTCAGCCGGTTTTCAGAACACTGCTCAAAACTCATAGGAATAAATTTTTACATGCTGTTAAAACCAGAAGCACCAATAATTATGTTAAAATGCGAAACACTCTATGCTAAGACCAGAGAAAGGGTGTTTTACTAACATCAAGTGGGAGATTGCTGGCGCATGTGGTGAGCTCTAGTGGCTTGGCTAAAAACCATGACAACATAAGAGTTGGTGTGAATTTAGGACTGCTTTTCTGATCATGTGGATGTTGTTCGCGGCTTTCTAGGGCCCATGGTTACCATAGAAGATTCGTTAGAACTTTGCTAAATTCAATCACCAGTGGATGGGTTTACAATTAAAGTTATTCTATTTCAATTCAGAGAAACGGAACAAGCCTCTTAAGACCTTGAGTATCAACTAATTAGTGCCCCAATTGTAGCCTGAGGGAAGGTGTTTCACATTCATTTTGATGTTTCTTTGTATGTGATTGGGTCAACTTCACACTTGCAGAAGAGGGCTCATGCAAAACTTGGATTGCCCAATTATCTATGCGGTAGAAGACTTGATAAAGACCAAAAATACAATACAACTGTGTGAGGTGGTGTGGGCATGGGATGAGGTGGTGGTATATTACACTAATTTCTTCAAATTTGACTACATCCTTGTATTTCTTTGCCTTGGTTCTATCAGTTTAACTTCCATTGTAATAAACTATACCAAATGCAATATGGTGCCAGCACTCTGGTGGTTGAAGAAACAGCTCCTGGGTGATCTCAGAAGCTTCAACGACATTTGTCAAATATCTATTTTTAATCCATATGTCCATGGAAACATTGTTCAGAGAGTTGGGTGGATATTAATGGCATTTATGCCTACTTGTTACCTTTGATATCATACTTGGTTTTACATTATCTTCTGCCTTTTCATTTGTGATACATCAATTGGATTTGTCAATGCATACATGCTGCATAAGGAATCGCCATTGTCGGCAGGTTTGATATTATATAAGTTGAGCTGCTCAAAATCAAGTATAGGAAAGATGTATAAAATTTGCCAGTTCTTACTCTTCTGCTATATCTTTTTCTGTCTTTTTAGCATTGCAAAATGTTCTTCAAAATTTAGTGGCAATTTGCACGGCCATACTTATGATATAATCTTGATTTCAGTGACGAGTGTGTAGAGATCTTTTGAGGCTTTTTCTTACATTATGGTTTGAGTCTAAGAGCTTACTTCTGACAAATATAATGTTTCTCATTTGTACAGGTACAAGAGGCGGAAGTAGACAGCAGAAGTATGTCTATCTGGGGTCCTCTATAGTTGACTAGATACAAAAATCCTCTGGATAACTTTAACAAGAAATTTTGTAGACATTTGGAGGCAATGTATTTTGATGTGTTACTCGAATGATCTGACAAGTTCAAAAGGCCGGTTGGAGAACACACGGGGGTTGACGGTTGTGTCACCTGAGGAAATAGTAAAAGCTTCTAATAGCAACTGTCATTGTATTCTATATACATGTCAAGGCAAAGTTATTATCATGCCATTTTAATGGCGAAAACAGAATTTAATTTTTGTATGATTGTGGTTTAGAGCATTATACATGCATCAACATTGTTGCAATATATTTGAGGCTAGCATTGCCAAAAACACAATGTGACTTCTGTATATTTTTTCGAGAAGGTGCTTACTCCAAGTGTTTGAGAAAGCATTCAATTTTCCTTTGCGATATCAAATTCTTGAGTGTGTTTTTCCTCAGATCTTGCAAGTCCCAGTAATTTGGGCGTGTTTCAGTTCATCACTAGAGAATAAGATGGGTTTCTAGAATTTCTCCATGGTCTGCCTATCTCAATCGTATATGATTTTAATATAGGTGTAAACATTATTTGTGTAGCCAATGTATATTTTTATTCTCAGTCAATTAATGGAGCTGGATTTATATATGCTGCATATTTATATAGATTGCTCATATATATTTATTGAAAAAAAAGATTGCTCGTATATATGTTTCTCTCTCTATCCATTTCTAGTGAACTACCTCTTTCCTTTATATAGTCATATCAAATTATATCCTTAGCTAGATATGCCATTTTTCACACTAGTAAGATCCTTAGCTACCTGAAGGTAAAGTGGCAAATTGTGGTACGCAGTAAACAAGGACTAGTCCACCTTCGTAGTTATGGCATACAATATTTACGGATCAGGATGGACTTTCATGTGAGAGTATGGATGCCCAGGTGCAACTTCTTCAGGTGAGAAGCGACTTGTATGATGAAAGCAGTTTGGTTGATTTATTTAACTGGTGATATTTTCTAAAACTTTGGTTAAATTATCTTGAAACTGTTCGAAGCTTACAGTGATGTTATAATTTTTTGAACAGGGAAAAGTAAATTTTCGATGGCAATGTCTTCAAAATGATAAATCATCTCTATGTTGTCATGGATATTTCACTGGAAAAGTTTGTCATAATAGAGCTTACAAGATCCCTCCTGCAGACTGTGTTATGTAGTGTTCATTTAAGACTACAATTTAATATTACTAGCTTAGTGCTCAAAACACTGAAATAAGCGGAGATTAAAAGCGGAGATTAAAATTAAAGAAGGTAAATCAAATGCTACATCATCCACATATTAAACATAAAATAAACCTTGGAAATCCAATATGGGAAATGTAAATACAAAAGAAGTGAACTCATTGAGTTGCTATTGATGTCGTACCCTGTTTCTTTACTATATGATCTTCTACATCCTATGTTGTGCACTATCATTTGACTCCCTTGCTTTCCTAACTACGGAGCAATTAATCAATAAATTAAGAATGAAACTCCTTCCTTTCATAGAGGTCGATTATTTAACATGTCTTGATAGTTATCTAAGGTTAGAAATATGTTTTTTTGCATGTATCAACCCTTGATTAGGGTTAGTGTTTTCTATCCTCTATAATCTTGTTGAAAATAAGAGTGGAACTCCTTCCTTTCTTAGAGGCCGACTATTTAACATGACTTGATAGTTGTCTATGGTTAGAAATAGGTATTTTGCATGCATCAACCCTTGATTAGGGTTAGGGTTTTGGACCCTCTATAATCTTATTGAAAGTTTACATGTGACTAACACCACGTGTGAGTAATAGGAGTTGACATTGCATCTCCTTGGTACATGGTGGTCAAAAGCATAGGTCAATTGGCGGAGGCATAACACCCTCATATGAACTTTGGCTAATGTAATCATTGCGTCGAAGGAAAGCTCTCTCTGTATAATGGCGTTGAAGGGCTGCAAACTTTATTCACAAAGTTTTTATCTAAAAAACAATCATTTAATGCCTCAAACAAACTTGCTATATATCCCTTGGTCATGGACAACTTTGTAAACATAATTTTGTTTTGGTATGAGGCTTATCTCGTGCAAATAATAGTCATGCCATTTATGTTCAATTGGCAACCATATTTGTTTCCTTGAGCACAAGTTGCTCACTAAATTTGAAAAATTATGAAGTTCAATTTTCTCTAGACCTAGTAGAGATATTGTTAATTGTGTGCATGGATAGTTCAAATGGTGCTTTATTTTGGCTAGCGATGATTATCATGACCTTGTCCTAATCATTTATGCTTGTTAAAATTAGGAACTTTTGTATGTCAAACAAGTTTAGTCAAAATAAATACACAATGATGTGCATAACTATTCCAAAAACTTAGAAACTCTAACGTATGCGAGAGATACACAAAACAACACAATATTATATTACGAGTAATCAATGGATACATTACAATAAAGTTAATCTCCATGTACACTAATGTTCATTAAACAAGTTATTTCCACTTATGAATGCAAGATAAAGTGTTTTACATAAAGTGAACATTAGACCTAATCTAAAATCAATTCGACATTAGTAAACAATAAGCTTTATATTCTTACGCTCTCTCTTAACGCTTTAGTAGTAAAAGCAAAACACACCAAAGGTAAAACACACTAATTGAAAAACTAAAGACAACCAAAAAAACATTCTTAAGAGACTACTTTGAAAACAATCACTGAATCAGGTAGTTCTCCATCATGTTGCCTTCATACCAGCCGTCAAGGTGCAACTCCTAAATGAATCCCCTGAATTAAATCATTGAGCAATAATCCACACGTGTAATGTTCCATTACTGATAAATAGGGGATTGACAAAGGAGTAATGATACATGGAGCTAAGAATACATTAATACAACATTATTAGATCATCAATAGATTGTAGAATGCCATTGGAGCATATATAAACAAACATGTAGAGCATGTAGGCTTGATTTCATCTTGCATAAGTCAAAGAGCAAGTAGAATTGCATGCATGCAAAAATAAAGTCATGCAAACCCTAAAAGATCTATTAGAAAATAAAATGAGGCATTGTTATTATTCATTTTTTTGGAAACAGGTTTAGAGAGCTTTGTGAGCTACTTTGGGTTTAAGGCGGATTGCCTTGACCTAATTGGATTCGGTGGCGAAATCTATCCACCTTAACCAATTGTTGGAGTGAATAATCCAGATTCATCATCGTGTGCTTCATTGCATCATAGATTCATTGTGTTTGGGGTAGTGTTGGAGCTTCCTTAAAGTTTATAGTTGGTCCCATTTATTTATTAATCATGGCAACGATCTTATCATTGTTGAGAAAGGGCGGTCTCCACCAAGTTCTGGGCATAAATCTTCCTCTATACTTCTAATGCTGAATTGTATATTGAAGTCATGGTTCTCAACCACTAAAGAGAGGTGCACTCCTTAAGTTTAAGCAACATCTTCCTCCACTAGAAGGGTGCATTCATTCCTTGGGAAATTGGTTGCAAGAAGGTGTAAGTCTTAGAAGCATCTTTGGATAAAGGAATGATGCATTAAGGGTGACAGAAAGGGTGCAACCTTCAATTGTTGTAGTCACAACCCCGTCCTTAATAGCTGCATTAGCATTCCCTGAAATTGTGGTTATCTCCATCCATCCCTCCTCAAAACACAGGGCAACGATTTACTATGGGCAATGGTTCATTCTATTGGCAACAAGTTACGAGTGAACAGAGGATTATCAAGAGGGAAGTCAACCTATTTAATAAGCGTGATCTTTATTGGAAGGTAATAACACAAAGAAGGCTCACGTATTTCCATGGATAAGGAGGGGTAGAGTAAAAAAGAGATCGTGTTCACATCTTTAAGGGTTGCATGCACTCAAGAGAGGCATGATTAGTCTATTTGGATGCCCTTCCTCCAATCTGGGCATAACACTCAAGTAAACCACTTCCATTGGGGCCTATTCATCATCTGTGTTTCTACATCAAGTTGCTACAACCTTCAGAGATCGGCTTTTCATTATTATTTGAGATCTGCATGCACAGAAGAAGGAAGGGATCAATACGTGGAATGTGCTCCTAGACGAGTGTGGTACTTAAACAACCCATTTCGTTGAAGTATATTCATAAATCTATGTGTTTATATCAGGCTACTACAACCATCACACAATCCACCCTTATTACTATATCAGAAGGCGTGAACCATCAATCTGGGCAAATAATTATTCCATAGCTGGGACATTCTTAGGCATTCGTTATCTTCAGACTTTGGGCATCAATTTGATCACTAAAAGCAGTTGTACATTCATCTACAATTCAACTCTGTTAAGGCTCAAAAGACTCCCATCTCAGTTATTGTTGTCCAAGGTACTTCTCAGATTAGATCTGATAATTTCCTGAATTTACATTATATCTACACTGTTGTTATTTGTGGATATATATTGCAATTATTATGAATCTTTGGGTTAAATATGATATTGGATACAAATAGAGATCATTACTGAGCATACATATCAACAACTCTAGTATGATAAGGAACCCTGAATTGTATTGTGAAAGTTCCTAATAATAAACTATATTCAATCTTTACATCCTCATTTACAAACAAAATGAAGGTTAAGGAATGCATTGATCAGAGAAGTGTCAAGAGTCATAAACCAATACACAAGAACAATCACAATAATCTATACCATATCAAATTTGGAATACTATAGTGGTATCAGAGCATGATCTCGGATCAGTTGTGGGCATAAAACTAGTTGATTACTTACAGGTATAATGGAGCAAGGAAACAAACTGGATTATCACTAAGAGGTAGGGCATATCTATGGAAGCAGAGTTTGGATTCATGGGGGGCTGCGATGAGTCATTGACATGAATCTTCCAAAGGGTGGATGAGTGACTAGGGCAGCTTGCAGCCCTTTGTGCCAAGCCTCTTACCAAGATAAACTTTATACAGAGAATTTCCGGAGGGTTTAGATCTAGGAAGGATGAGGAGCAAAATCAAAAGCAGTCTCAGGAACTTCCAAGAAAGAGCATAAGTCAAATGAGAAGATAACAGATATGTTCCACATGTCATGCTGTATCGAAACTTGGTCACGTATGTGGAGAAAGCATAGGAAAAGATTTATCACTGCCAAGTGATGTTAGATGCACAAAAGCAAATTGTGTATATTGTAAGGAGGAGCTGATAATGGCAAAGGACTTAGACCAACAAGTTGAAGACATTGTTGGGGAATCTACAGTTGGCACTAAAACACATGAATATGACAAATCAAAGCAGAAAGAGCACACAGATTTGCTTGGACATGACAAGAGGCATGATCGTGATACCCTTTTTGGAGAACCCATTAAAGGATCGAGACATGGATACAATTGAGTTGGTTGGGCATGCATCCATTGGGTCAACCAACAATGAAGAACAAGAAGGCGAGAGAACATCTACCACAACTACAAGGCCTCCACATGATAGTCACCGGAAGAGGATTGAAGATCTAAAAGAAACTCTCTTAGCCATGAAGAAGGAGAAAAAGATACTGCAGGACACCGTAGTACAACAAAAGGGTGAGCTTGATGACCTTGGAGGTATGTGTGCCAAGTGAGCTGCCAATCTTTTTAGTATTTGTCAACAACTTAGATCCCTAACTAGACAATACAAGAAGGGTACTCCCGAGTTTCAAAGTAGCCCTCTTCATGAGTATAGTGACCAAGCTTGTAGCAACATGGGTCCATTTCTGCAAAGAGTGAAGGAAGTTTGGGTTGAGGCGGAAGGAGCATAATCTTCCTATTTGATTTTACAGGTGGGCCAGAACAAAGCGACATGGTGGCAGTATATGAGCATGGTGCAACATTGACATGGAAGGGTTGTTCCTTGTTTGGATACTTTTACATAGGGTCCATGTCCGGGAATGGACTAGAGATAAGTAATGAGTTGGTATCCCACTTAAGGGATAATTTGTGGATCGATATCCTTATCCAAGGACCGAGTACAGTTGGAGCAAAATGACATGGGCAATGATAGATGGCCAAGGTGACATTGGGATCCAGGTGCGTCTATTGGTGGCAGGATGGGTCAAAGGGTTGTTTGGGATCCAGGTATCGAGGGATCAATTCATGTTTGGGTGTTAAGGAGGCATGAGGTGATCCAATGGTTCATATGAGATCCTGGTATTGGTGTCCGGATGCATTTTACAGTTGACAATTGTCGATTGCTTGCTTGAGGACAATCAATGCTTGGCGAGAGAGCACTGTAATGTTCCATTAGTGGTAAACAGGGTATTGACTGAAGAGTAATGGTACTTTGAGCTAAGAATACATTAATACAACATTATTAGATCATCAGTATATTGTATAAGGCGATTGGAGCAGATATCAACAAGCACGCATGCCTTATTTCATCTTGCATAAGTCAATGAGCAATTAGAATTGCATTCATGCAAAAGTAAAGTCATGTAAACCCTAAAAGTTACATGCAAACCCTAAAAGCTATATAAGAAGATAAATCAAACAAAAAAGGAGGCATTGTTATTATTTATCTGTTTGGTAACAGGTTTTGAGAGCTCAATGAGCTACTTAGGGTTTAAGGCAGATTGCCTTGACCCAAGTGGATTCAAATCGAAACCTATCCACCCTAACCAATTGATGGGGTGAATCATCCAGATTCATCATTTTGTACTTCATTGCATTAGAGATTCATTGTGTTTAGGGCAGTGTTGGAGCTTCCTTAAAGTTTATAGCTGGTCATATTCACTCATTAATCATGGCAACGATCTTATCATTGTTGGGAAAGGGGGGTCTCCACCAAGTTCTGGGTAGCAGTGTTCCTCTATACTGCTACTGCTGAATTGTATATTGAAGTCGTGTTCCTCAACCACTAAACAAAGGTGCATTCCTTAAGTTTGAGCAACATGTTCCTCCACGAGTAGGGCACATTCATTACTTGGGAAATTGGTTCCAAGAAGGCATATCAGTTAGAAGCATCTTTGGATAAAATAATGATGCATTAAGGGTGACAGAGAAAATGTGCAACCTTCAATTGTTGTAGCCACAACCCCTTCCTTAATAGTTGCATGAGCATTCCCTGAAATCGTGGTTATCTCCATCCATTCCTCCTTAAAGAATAGGGAAACGATTTATTGTGGGCAAGAGTTCATTATATTGGCAACAAGTTACCAGTGAGCAGAGGATTATCAAGAGGGAACTCATCATGTTTAATGAGTGTGATATCTACAGGAAGGAAATAACACAAAGAAGGCTCACGTATTTCCCTGGATAAGAGGGACGGAGTACTAAAGAGATCGTGTTCACATCTTTAGGGGTTGCATACACTCAAGAGAGGCATGATTAGTCTATCTAGATTCCCTTCCTCCAATCTAGGCATATCACTCAAGTAACCCACTTCCATTGGGGCCTATTCATCATCTGTGTTTCTACATCAAGCTGCTGCAACCTTCAGAGATCGACTTTCCATTAGTATTTGATATCTGCATGCACACAAGAAGGAATGGATCAATACATGGAAGGTGCTCCTAGCTGAGTGTGGTACTCAAACAACCCATTTTGTTGAAGCATATTCATAAATCTGCGTGTTTATATTAGGATACTACAACCATCAAGCAATCCACCCATATCACTATTTGAGAAGGTGTGGACTATCAATATGGGAAAATAATTATTTGCATAGTTGGGACATTCTTAGGAATTCATTATCTTCATACTTTGGGCATTAATTTGATCAATAAAATCAGTTGTACAGTCATCTACAATTCAACTCCATTAAGGCTCAAAAGGCTTCCATCTCAGTTATTGTTGTCCAAGGTACTTCTCAGATCAGATATTATAATTTCCTGAATTTACATTATTTCTATGTTGTTGTTATTTATGGATATAAATTGCAATTATTATGAATCTCTCGGTGAAGTATGATATTGGATACAAATAGAGATCATTACTGAGCATACATATCAACAAGTCTAGTATGATAAGGAACCCTGAATTATATTGTGAAAGTTCCTAATAATAAACTCTATTCAAGCATTACATCCTCATTTACAAACAAAATAGAGGTTAGGGAATGTATTGATAAGAGAAGTGTCAAGAGTCATCAACCAAAACACAAGAATATGATCACAATAATCTATACCATATCCAGTTTGGGATACTACAGTGGTATTAGAGCATGATCTTGGATCAACTATGGGCATAAAACTAGTTCATAACTTACATGTATGATGGAGCAAGGAATCAAACTGGATTTTCAGTGATAGGTAGGGCATATCTATGGAAGCAGAGTTTGGATTCATGGGGGACTGGGATGAGTCTTTGAAACGCATCTTCCAAAGGGTGGATGAGTCACAGGGGCAACTTTCAGCCCTCTGTGCCAATCCTCTTACCAAAATAAACTTTATAAGGAGAATTTCTGGCATTAGAGGAAATTTCAACTCAAAATGGGCCTTTTAACTTTTATTCAAATTCCATGTCATCATGTGTTAGCCAATGAAATTGCTTTAAATTTGAAATACCGTATAGGTCTTAAACACTTTTTAATATAAATTTGGGGATAGGTATCATAAAAAAAACTACTTTTTTTGTTTGTATTTTTGACATATCTCCCCGTGTTTTTACTCAAATTTCGATTGGGAGAGCTCGTTGGATGCGGAATTTAATTCCGCATCCAACGAGTACCCACTCGGCATACTTTTGACGGACCCCGCTACCCCAAAAACAAGAAATACCTGAAAAAATGGAATGATGACATCATCATTCCATTTTTTTTCAGGTATTTCTTGTTTTTGGGGTAGCAGGGTCCATCAAAAGTATGTTGAGTGGGTACTCGTTGGATGCAGAATTAAATTTTGCATCCAATGAGCTCTCCCATTGGAAATTTGAGTAAAAACACGGGGAGATATGTCAAAAATACAAACAAAAAAGTAGTTTTTTTCTTTTCTTCCTCCAAAATTAATAAATATTATTTTATTATTTTAACTATTATTTTATTAGTTCATTTTAGGAGGCCCATTTTGAGTTGAAATTTCCTCTAATCTAGGGTTTAGATATAGGAAGGATGAGGAGCAAAATAAAAAGTAGTCTCACTAACTTCCAAGAAAGAGCGTAAGTCAAATGAGAAGAGAACATATATGTTCCACATGTCATGCAACATCGAAACTTGGTTACGTATGTGGGGAAAGCATAGGAAAATATTTATCGCTGCCAAGTGATGTTAGATGCACAAAAGCAAATGGTGTAGATTGTAAGGAGGAGATGGTAATGGAAAAGGACTTAGACCAACAAGTTGAAGACATTGTTGGGGAATATATGGTTGGCACTACAACACATGAAGATGACAGATCAAAGCAGGAAGAGCACTTAGATTTGCTTGGACATGATGAGAGGCATGATCACGTGATAGCCTTTTGGGAGAACCCATTAAAGGCTCGAGACACGGATACAGTGGAGTTGGTTGGGCATGCATCCATTGGGCCAACCAACAATGAAGAACAAGAAGGCGAGAGAACACCCACCACAACTACAAGCCTCCATATGATAGTCACTGGAAGAGGATTGAAGGTCTAAACGAAGCTTTCTTAGCCATGAAGAAGGAGAACAAGATACATGAGGACACCATATTTCAACAGAAGGGTGAGAATGATGACCTTGGAGGTATGTGTGGCAAGTCAACTGCCAATCTTTTTAGTATTGGGGAACAACTTAGATCCCTAACTAGACAATACAAGAAGGGTACTCCTGAGTTTCAAAGCATCCCTCTTCAGGAGTATATTGATCAGGCTTGCAACAACATAGGTCCATTTCCGCAAAGAGTGAAGGAAGTTTGGGTTGAGGAGAAAAGAACAAAATCTTCCTATTTGATTTTACAAGTGGGCCCGAACAAAGCGATTGGGTAGCAGTATATGAGCATGCTGTAACATCGACATGGAAGTGCTGTTCCTTTTTTGGATACTTTTACACCGGGTCCATGTCAGGGAATGGACTAGAGAGAAGTAATGAGTTGGTATCCCACTAACAGGATAATTTGTGGAGTGATATCCTTATCCAGGGACCGAGTACAGTTGGAGGCAAAGGACATGGGAAATGATGGATGGCCAAGGTGGCATTGGCATCCAGGTGAATCTATTGCTGGAAAGATGGGCCAAAGAGTTGTTTGGGATATAGGTATTGAGGGATCAATCCATGATTGGGTGGTAAGGAGGCATGAGGTGATCCAATGGTTAATATGGGATCCTATTATTGGTGTCCGGATGCATTTTACAGTTGATAGTTGTCGATTGCTTGAGGACATACAATCTTTAGTGAGGGAGGAATGTAATGTTACATTACTGATAAATAGGGATTGACTGGGGATTAATGATACATGGAGCTAAGAGTACATTAATACAACATTATTAGATCATCGGTAGAGTGTAGAAGGCCATTGGAGCAAATATCAACAAGCATGCAGGCCTTATTTCATCTTGCATAAGTCAACGAGCAATTAGAATTGCATGCATGCAAAAGTAAAGTCATGTAAACCCTAAATGTTACATGGAATCCCTAAAATCTATATAAGAAGATAAATCGAGCCAAAAAGGAGGCATTGTTATTATTCATCTTTTTGGAAACAAGCTTTGATAGCTCAGTGAGCTACTTAGGGTTTAAGCCGGATTTCGTTGACCTAATTGGATTCGGTGGCGAAATCTATCCACCCTAACCAATTGTTGGGGTGAGTAATAAAGATTCATCATTGTGTACTTCATTACATTAGAGATTCATTGTATTTAGGGCAGTGTTGGAGCTTCCTTAAAGTTGATAGCTGGGCGTATTCATTCATTGATCATGGCAACGATCTTATCATTGTTGAGAAAGGGGGTCTCCACCAAGTTCTAGGTAGGAATCTTCCTCTATATGGCTACTATTGAATTGTATATTGAAGTCATTGTCCTCAACCACTAAAGAGAGGTGCATTCCTTAAGTTTGAGCAACATGTTCCTGCACGAGAAGGGCACATTCATTCCTTGGGAAATTGCTTGCAAGAAGGCGTATCAGTTAGAAGCATGATTGGATAAAAGAACGACGCATTAAGGGTGAGAGAGAAAGGGTGCAACCTTCAACTGTTGTAGCAACAACCCCTTCCTTAATAGGTGCATGAGCATTCCCTAAAATTGTGGTTATCTCCATCCATTCCTCCTCAAAGCGTAGAGAAACAATTTACTGTGGGAAAGGGTTCATTCTATTGGAAACAAGTTACCAGTGAGTAGAGGATTATCAAGAGGGAAGTTATCCTATTTAAGAAGTGTGATCTCTACAGGAAGGAAATAACATAAATAAGGCTCAATTATTTTCCTGGATACGAGGGATGGATTACTAAAGAGATAGTGTTCACATCTTTAAGTGTTGCATACACTCAAGAGAGGCATGATTAGTCTATCTCGATGCCCTTTCTCCAATATAGGCATAACACTCAAGTAACCCACTTCCATTAGGGTGTATTCATCATGTGTGTTTCTACATTAAGCTGCTTTAGCCTTCAGAGATTGACTTTCCATTATTATTTGAGATGTGCATGCACACAAGAAGGAAGGGATCAATACATGGAAGGTGCTCCTAGCTGAGTGTCGTATGGCAAAACAACCATTTCATTGAAGCATATTCCTAAATATGCGTGTTTATATCAAGCTTCTACAACCATCAAACAATCCACCCTTATCACTATTTGAGAAGGCGTGGACCATTAATCTAGGAAAATAATTATTTGTGTAGCTGGGACTTTCTTAGGAATTCGTTATCTTTAGACTTTGGGCATTGATTTGATCACTAAAACAAGTTGTAAAATCATCTACAATTCAAGTCTGTTAAGGCTCAAAAGGCTTCCATCTCAGTTATTGTTTTCCAAGGTACTTCTTAGATCATATATGATAATTTCCTAAATTTACATTATTTCCATGCTGCTATTATTTATGGATGTATATCACAATTATTATGAATCTATGGGTTAAGTATGATATTGGATAAAAATATTGATCATTACTAAGCATACATATCAACAAGTCTAGTATGATATGGAACCTTGAATTGTATTGTGAAAGTTCCTAATAATAAACTCTATTCAAGCATTACATCCTCATTTAGAAACAAAACAGAGGTTAAGGAATGTATTGATAAGAGAAGTGTCAAGAGTCATCAACCAAAACACAAGAACAATCACAATAATCTATACCGGATCCAGTTTGGGATACTACATCATGCGTGTCTACTGAATAATTTTCAAGGGAATGAACTAAACTCTAGACAATTTACACTTTCTGCGATGGTTTTTGTCGGAATTTGGTGATGGGAAAATCGTTGAAATTGCAATTTTGGTTGCTAGAATTGCAATTTTTTATGCAGGAATGGATTCAACGTCCTCGATTTCCCTTGGGGGCACCCCTATTATGCAATTCTAGCAACCCAAAACTATGATTTCAACGATTTCGACCTAATTTTTTCCAAAAAAACCACCGGAATCTTGGTGCAAATTGTCTAGAGTTTAGATTCTCTATTTTCAAGATCCACAAATTCCCTAACTAACTAGGTAACTATCCATGTTGAGTTGTGTCTACTTATAATCCCATTTTGTCTTCAAAGTGAAAACTACTTATAATTGCAAACAATCATTTTTTCAATAAGATAATCACCACGTAGCATTTGGTGGTTCTTCCATATTGGTGGCATTAGTCAAATGTGATTTGTCTTTACCCTTGAGGACGCCATTGGCTTGAAATTTACAGTTCTAAGTTGTATGATCTATTTTCATGTAGTAGTATAATTATATCTCCCCTTTGTCTTTGGTTGGTTTGCTCCAATTGTGTCTTTAGTAAAATGCTACTTTAGGTGGAGGATCACCTTCAGTATCTCCTATAGTGGTTCTTTTATTTTTTATTTTTTTAAGCTAAAACAACAACAACAATATCTTTTAGGGATTAGGAAGGTAATTGAGTAACATATACTTTGTTGTATTGAGAAGGTAGTTTGATAATCAAAATGGCATTGGCATTTTCTTCCTCTACCGTCTCTTTGACCTCAATGAACTGTCCAAATACAAATATTAGATTATTTATGTGACTTGGCATAGTGATCTTGATGGACATTTTGAATATGAATAGTTGAAGTTTCAAAGAAAATTTTGCATAAATTGCTTGTGCTCCAAAAGGCATATTCATATTGTTCTAGAATTCCTTGGATGATTTTTCTAGATCTATATGACAATTCAAAATTTGATAGAGGAAGACCAATAATGACTTTAGCTTTATTGCCTGCTTTTCCATTCCAATAGTTTATTTGGATATGTTGGTGGTGTCTTAGTTCCCTTTACAATTCCCCACAAGTTTTCAACCATCAATTGCATTTGTATTTTCACTTTCCATGTGTGGAAATTGAAGCCATGCTATTTTTCTAATGACATCTTCATTTTTATAGTTAGGTCTACTCGCATATTATTTTTCCACAATTTGGTAAAACAAAATCATGTAAGAAATAGATAGATTTGCCACTGTGTCGGTCAAATATTTTGAAAACCTGGAATTTTATCCTAATAAAGCAAACATGCATGCTGAAATTTTGCCATAAGAACCAAGTCTTCATTTAATATACTAAAACAAAATTTGATTAGCAAACCAAGAACTTGTATGGGTTGTACGACACTCAAATTGGAGTTTGTACAAAATGTATGACTAGGTGTACAACCGAATAACAAATTGTTGATATTTTGTTCGTCACTTAAGAAATATGTACAACTTTAGAAACTCTGTATGATGGATGTATTAACTTTGTGCGATGATAGCTGTTTTTACTTTGTACAATGGTAGATGAAAAATTGTATGTTGGTTAGAATTGTACATTGACGACTATAAAGTTCATATGAATACTGGCTTAATTACATGATTCATACAATGATAACTATGAAATGTATGATGGCGAATGCAAATTTCTTAGTTACTCTCACTTTCTCACATTCAATCCTTTCAACCAACAACTCCTCATTCTTCAATGGCCATTCCACTATGTTTCTATTCATGTGATGCATGCAGCTCTAATGGTGGCTTCAAATCATAAAGCATGCTTCTCTTCATATATTTTGAAGAGAAGCATGCTGAAATTTTGCCATCGGAATCAAGTATTCATCTGATATGCTAAAACAAAATTTAATTAGCAAACCCAAAACTTCTTTGGGTTGTATAACACTCAAATTGGAGTTTGTATGAATTGTATGGCTAGGTGTATGAACAAATTAAAAAAATGTTGATATCTCTTTTGTATGACGCTTAAGAAATATGTACAACCACTTTAGAAAGTCCATACACTGAATGCATTAACTTTGTGCAACAATGGCTGATTTGAATTTGTACAACTTTAGTTGCATTGAAATTATGTATGTCGGTTATAATTGTATGATGACGACTATACATTTCATATGAAGATTGACTTAGTTATATGATTCATACAATGATAACTATGAATTGTGCGATGATGACTGTAAATTTCATATGGCAATTAGCTTAATTACATGATACATACGACGACAATTGTGTACAAATCATACGACTACTGGCTCCTTCATGATGACCAATGTTGCGAAGCAACTCTTTTACATGTTGGGAAACAATCTACCAATTTTCACATCAATTTTTATCATGGGTGCAACTCTCCCATTGTTTTCCTAATGTCTATCTTTCTCATATTTAATCCTCTTGACCAACAACTCCACTTTCTTCAATGACCATCCCACTATGTTTCTATTCATGTGATGCATGTAGCTCAAATGGAAAATTCAAATTAGAAAGCATGTTGAGTCCTCAAATGTTTTGAAGAGAAGCATGCTGAAATTTTTCCATTGAAATCAAGTATTCATCTAATATGCTAAAACCAAGTCTAGTTAGAAAACATAGAACTTGTCTGGGTTGTACAAAATCAAATTTGAGTTTGTACGGGCTGCATGACTAGGTGTATGATGAACAATGTAGCGTTTCTCTTACATGTTGGGAAACAATCTACCGATTTGCATATCGTTTTTTTCACAGGTCTTCTCTCCCATTGATTTGCCAATATGTCACTTTCTCATATTCAATCATATCATCCAACAACTCTACATTCTTCAATGACCATTCCATATGTTTATAATCGTGTGATGCATGTAGCTCGAATGATGGCTTCAAATTAGAAAACATGCTCCTCGTCCCTTTAATCAACTCTTTGCCTCTCAGAGCCCCATCTCTAGCTAGGTTAAATAACAAACCCGCTTTGATTCCATATTTTAGAAACCTATAAACCCTATCATATGTGAGAGAGATACAAACAACACAATATTATATTATGAGTAACCGATGCACACATTACAATAGAGTTCACCTCCTTATCTACTAATGTTCATCATGCATGTTATTTCCAGTTATGAATGTGGGATAAATTGATTTACATATAAAGTGAACATTAGACATAATCTAAAGTCAAATTGACATTATTACACAATAAACCTTATATTCTAACACGACTCTTTCCTAATCATTTCAACTTGTTAAAATTGTATAGAATGATAATCTCTAAAGCAAGAGATAACTACTCTAGAAGCACTATTTGAAATACTTGCTAATTCATGTCCAAATGATCTTCCCTCATAAAGACTTCTAGTTTAGGGAAGGCCATACCTATGGAGAAGATAACACTTGCTATACAAGAAAAAAAACAAGACTTTAGTGGAGAACCAAATGACCAGTGCAATAATGCAACAAACTTTGTACATGAGGAAGAAGCGACCACTTCCATGGGAAATCCAGAGGCTATCCCATGACAATTAAGGGGGTTGGACCCAAGTGGTCAACAAGAAGTCCAAAATGCACAGTAATCTTTTCATTGGATACTTGACTTGATCCTATATAGGGAAATTATTTTGAAATGTTCTATTCAAGCATATTGTTGTTATCTCAAATTTTCAAGCAAGGATAAAATTGCTAGGCCAACGCACTATATTGGTTTGTTCTTATTTATAAATTCTAAGTTATCTATACTAACATATATATTAAAAAAAACTATGTTATATTGTTTAAGTACATTATAAATTGGATACTTGACTTGATCCTATATAGGGAAATTATTTTGGAATGTTCTATTCAAGCATATTGTTGTTATCTCAAATTTTCAAGCAAGGATAAAATTGCTAGGCCAACGCATTATATTGGTTTGTTCTTATTTATAAATTCTAAGTTATCTATACTAACATATATTTAAAAAAAAACTATGTTATATTGTTTAAGTACATTATTTTTAATAGAAATCTTAATTATTATGCAAATACAAGAAGGTAGTAAAAATATTATAAACCTAGTACTACTATATAAATTTTAAATTTTAGTTGTAAATCTTTCTACCATACCACCCATAAAATCCAATCAAATCCCTTAGATAAAATGGTAAAACTATAGATTATCCACATAAATGGGCATGTTGTGAGTAATGCATGCCTTCAAAGGCATAAAGGTTATGTAGTGGGTTTTTAATGTTCACTCTCGTAAGGAATAAAAACCAAATTAAGTAAAATAATGGATATATGTGTGTGTGTGTGTGTGTGTGTGTGTGTGTGTGTGTGTGTGTGTGTGTGTGTGTGTGTGTGTGTGTGAGAGATGAATGATGAATTAATGCAATTACATTTGTTATACACACGCTACGGGGCATTGATTAATAAATCGTTCATAAGATATTTTTATACGATGTATATATTTATTATCATACGAGTATACTAGCTTATATAACTTATTCTACATAATGAATTTATGTTGGTTATAATTTCTTCACATTTAAGGGAGGTTTTACTGTGAAAATATGATTTAAAAAGGATGTTGTTAAATGATCATGTTTTTTTCAATTTGTCTTTAAGTGGTGAAGCTTTTTACTTCTTCAAAGATTAAACATTATTGGCATGTTTTTTTATTTATTTAATATTGTTTTTTTGGATGTGTATCCCTAGTTATTTAGGTTTCAAGGTTTTAGGTTGTGAGGTTCTTAATATGGTTTCTTCCTCTTGTATATTTGACTTCAAGATTCAAGGTGGTGTTATTTCTATGATTTCTATTAATGATACGTTCTTTTATTCAAAACATCGAAGTTGAATTGGTAGATCAAAGTTAGTGAATTGTTCAACTTCCTTGATTGCCGATAAAATGTTACTCTAGTGTTTGGAGGTTCAAAATCACGCAACTTCTAAATATTCCACTTCCATTGGAACTTTAAATGTTTTTGTTGATTAGTGCATAGGTATCCAATATCTTAAACCATTTTGTGTTGAAGACATTCCATTTCTTTGAACGACATAGCCTAGAATCCAATGTGCAAATTGAACTTTTGTATGAACAAATGTTATCTTATGCCATAGGGCGTACTTTTTAAATTTAACTTCACTGCAACATTTATGTCTTTGAAATCATGGAAGTACTCCATGAATCCACATGTATGGCTACAACGATTTTTTTATTAGCCCTTTGAGTTTCAAGGTTTTGGAGTGTGAGATTCCTAACATGGTTGCCACTAACAGGAAATACTTCTTCCTTTTCAATATTTGACTTCAAGGTTCAAGGTGGTGTTATTTCCACCGTTGTTACAAATGATATATTTCTGGCATGGTTTTTTTGTCATCCATAATGGTTTATCACTTACCTTATTTACCTAAATCAATGCCCAAGACCTCTACTTCCTTATTATTCTCAATCTTGCAGTGGCATAAATTTTTATTTATTTTTATCCTTCTTCTCTTTAGTGTTTGTATTATGATAGTAACTATCATTGTGTTGGTGTGGCATAACACATATAATTGTTTTCTTTATGTAGTGGAAG
The DNA here is from genome assembly GCA_001517045.1 of Pseudotsuga menziesii. Classification (NCBI taxonomy): domain Eukaryota; kingdom Viridiplantae; phylum Streptophyta; class Pinopsida; order Pinales; family Pinaceae; genus Pseudotsuga; species Pseudotsuga menziesii. The sequence continues at coordinate 395,799 of LPNX011155683.1, forward strand.
GAATCTCTTTGTTCATCGAGAATCTTCATTTCTCTTAATTTCACTTTAGTTTTATTGTCATCAATGGAAGATAAATTCCACATTCATATGCCAATCCTCACGGCTTTTTAATACCAACAACATATTTTTTTAACATCTATTCATCATGATGTCTAAGATCCTAGGTACCTGTAATGTCCTCTTCCTTTTAGGCCTTGAGGCCCATACTGCTAACCTATGTGATTCCTGTGGGTTCGAGCGGTTACTGGTAGCTAGGGAATCAGATCAGGACTGATGCCATCCATAGAAGATCTACGACATCCTCACTTGGTCAAGAAGGGCCACCTGGGCCAAAGGCCACCTTCATGCATGACCATGCTCTTTTCCATGCTCCATTGCATGACCATGCTCTTTGCATGCAAGTCAACGACAAATTAGAAGATAAAGTGACCTAATTAGGTCAAAGATTAGGTTTTGCGTAGTTGAACTTTATAAATAGAGGGTAAAGCAAGAGGAGACCTCACTTATGCTTATGATTATTTTTGGGAGCTCTTGGATAGCAGCACAGCAGTTGGGGTTGGAGATGGAGTCTTCAGCTAACAGGATTTCGACAGTGAAACATCTATCCTAGTATTATTCCGGGTAAGCCATACTGGTTCACCACTTGATCTTCATTCATTCATCAGTTACATAGCACAAGGTATAGATTGTTGCAGGGCACGGTGCAGCCATAAGGGGGGGTTTTCAACCAGAAAGCCCTAATCAGCTATAGAGCCTCCAGATCTCAGTTTCCTTCAGAAACTCAGGCACCAGTCTTATCATCAGCTACATACTCCGGCACTCCTTGATTATCAGCTCCATCTGAGCTCATCCGAAGGAGTTATCAGCAATTCCGGACCGCCAGGGGCGTGAGCAGCTGCCTCAGAGAACCAAGACGCTATCATACTTAGAGGGTTCAGAACTACAGTATATTCCAGCTAATCTCTCCGTCACAGCGAGGCTATCAGCCCTGCAAATTTGCGGATCCATTGGACACCTCCTTCCTTGAGGGCGTCACCTATTGCTCTGATTGGACGTCTTGCTGCTGGAGCATTCACCGGAGACAGGAGAGATCAGTTCCTCTCCGATCCAGTTCTCAGTGCTTACAGACTTTATTTGAAGCAATCCAGCTCATTATCAGTGGTAAGTGTGCATTCTATCTCACAAACCCTAACCCTAATTTTTCCTATAAAATAGGGATTTTTGCCTGGCAGTCTGTAAGCCCAGTTGTATTAGCACATTTGTTTAGAAATAGAAAATATCAGTATTTGGGATATTACAGTGGTATCAGAGCTGTTTTCTTGGCCAGCTGTGGGCTTAAGAGATGAAAAGTAGATGAATACAGAAGGAGATCCTTTTGTAACATATAGGAGGAGGAAGAGTAGATACACAGAATAATTTGAAGATATCCAGCTAGAGGATACCAATTCAGACATGGAACAGACAGGTATTCATGCGGATAGGGGAAAAGGAACGGGAGATGAGGAGGATCGGATGGACTTTCACAACTTGGTCTCTGCATTGCAAGACTTAGCGAAAGGAAAAAAAGAAGTCCTCAATGCAATCAGTAGACTGTCAGTGAAATCGGAACCAAGTATCAGTAGTACAGCCCCTTCACCGGTAGAGCGGGGATCTTCCAGCGGCAGTGGAAAGATGGCGTACACCAACATCCAGAACACTCCCCACATATACAGCAGACCTACTATCAGGCCTACCATGCCTCACTTCTTGGCAGATACAGCAGGGGGCTCGGTCATGCAGGTAGAGCCCAGCGAGCCTTATGGGGCTTATTTGCAAGAGTACACAGACTTAGGAGATGAGTTTCATGCTGCTATGTCTTTCTTCGACTTCTGTAACATGAAAAGAAGGAACGGGCCCAGGAATTTCAACAAGGGTTTCAATCACAACTATGAGCCGCAAAAAACCTTGGGTAGGTTGACCATCCCAAACTTTGATGGGACTCGCGGAGGATCAGCGAGAACATGGGTCCAAAAGTTGGATACCTATTTCCAGCTCAACCCCATGACAGAGACAGACGCCATTAAGTTGGCTACACTTCACTTGGACGGAGAGGCTCACGAATGGTGGTACCACGGACTGGTGACATTGGGTCACAACACCATACATTCTTACGGTGAGTTCACTCAGAGACTCATGGAGAGGTTCGACAGGAAAGATCCAGAGATCCATTTCAGGGAGTTGGCTCAACTCAAGTAGACTGGTAGCGCAGAATCATTCATTTCAGAGTTCCAGAGGCTAGCCGTTATGGTAACAGATGTGTCAGAGAGCAGACTGACTATGTTATTCACTGAGGCCCTCATAGAGCCACTACAGGGATGGGTGAAAGCCTACAAACCCCTCACTCTGCAGGATTCTATTAGCCGGGCAAGGGATCTTCAGGATTTAATCCCTAAAAACAAATTCCCTCTGAAAACCAATTTTCCTGTTAGGGACAAGGACATGAAACCCTTCCAGCAGGATGTGCCCAAGAAAACCTGGATAGATGAAGACACCAGGAAATATTTGAGAAGGAAGAAGCTGTGCTTCACTTGCCAGGAACCATGGGTACCAGGACACAGATTTGCCGGGAAGGCGAAGGCACATTACATTGAGGTGTATTCAGACAGTGACGAGGACGACGATGAGCAGGAGGCCACAGAAGAGGAATCACACCAGGGTGATACACCAGAGGGAGTCATTGCTACATTGTCTGGAGTACCGAGATTCCATACTCTCAGGGTCAAGGGAGTAGTGCAGGGTCACAGAGTAGGAGTTCTGATTGATGGGGGAGCCACCCACAATTTCATTGACTCCGATTGGGTAGCCAAATGAGGTATTCAAACCGAGAAGTTCGAGGGATTCACTGTAGCAGTAGCCGGGAACTCCAGCATGGAGTGCAACTACTAGATCCCAAAACTGAATGTTGCCTTGGGTAACTATCAGATGATAGACTCTTTCTATGTAGTGGATGTAGCGGATAATCATGTGGTATTGGGTGTTCAGTGGCTTTAATCTATAGGGAAATACACTACAGACTACAGGGCAATGAAAATGGAGTTTCAGGGGCCAAATGGCAAACGGGTAGTTTTGAGGGGCATGAACACTTATCCCCCAAAACCGGTCTCGTCACAGAGAATGGAGGCAGTGCTTCGACAGGATGATATAGAATGGGCTGCAGAATGTTTTGTCACCTTCAGGAAACCCCCAGAAACCAGCTCACAACACCCCAGTGACATTCAAGCCTTGCTACATAAACACGAAAAGGTTTTTCGGGACCTTCCATCAGGCAGACCACCAGACCGGGGCTTTGAGCACATCATCGAGCTAGAGGAGGGGACATAAGCCGTCATCACCACTCCTTACAGGCATCCCAAGAGGTACAAAGATGAGATTGAGAAAACCATCAAGGAATTACTGGAGCTTGGTTACATACGACCCAGTTCTAGCCCCTTTGCATCTTCAGTAGTTCTGGTTAAGAAGAAGGATGGCACTCTGCGTATGTGCATCGATTATCGAGCACTTAACAAAAAGACCATCAAGAACAGGTATCCCATTCCCAGGATTGACGAACTCATGGATGAACTTCGGGGAGCTCAATACTTCTCCAATATCGATCTTCGCTCGGGGTACCATCAGATCAGGGTAAGGGACCAGGACATCCCCAAAACAGCTTTTCGCTATCACTTTGGACACTATGAGTTTTTGGTCATGCCTTTCGGGCTTACCAATGCTACAGCTACTTTCCAGTCGTGCATGAACCACACCTTCAGGGCACAGCTACGTAAGTTTCTACTTGTCTTATTTGATGACATCTTGGTTTACAGCAAAACATGGGAAGAGCACTTGAAACACCTGGACAAGACGTTGAGTATTTTAGAAGAATAGTCGCTTTACGCGAAAATGTCCAAGTGTGAGTTTGGCATGAAGGAAATGCTGTACTTAGGACATGTGATCAATGCAGAAGGAGTACAGGTGGACATGGAGAAAATTCGAGCTATCAGAGATTGGCCTGCGCCAAAAATAGTGACAGAATTGAGAGGGTTCCTAGGTTTGTGCACTTATTACCGGTGGTACGTTAAAGGATTCTCCCAGTTTGCAGCACCCCTCACAGATCTCACCAAGAAGGGGGCATTCACTTGGACAGACTCAACGCAGAAAAATTTCGAGGAGATGAAGGTTATCATGAGATCTTGCCCAGTTTTAGCATTTCCAGACTTCTCACAACCCTTTATAGTAGAATGTGATGCCTCAAGAGAAGGGTTAGGAGCAGTATTGATGCAGAACCATCACCCTATTGCATTCGAGAGCCGCAAACTGAAGAACTACGAGCGCCATTAATCCATATATGACAAAGAGATGCTAGCTATCTTGCATGCTCTCACAAAATTCAGACAGTACCTGGTGGGCAGTAAGTTCAAAATCAAAACAGATCACAACAGCCTCAAGTATTTCTTGGAACAGAAGGAACTGAATTAGCGACAACAAAAATGGGTCAGCAAGGTACAAGCCTATGATTTCGATATCGAGTATGTGAAAGGTAAGAATAACGTAGTGGCTGATGCATTATCCAGGCGACCCTCCCCATTATCTCTTAGTAGTATATCCACGGATTGGAGGGCACTTCTCTTAGTGGAGTACTCCAAAAATAAATCCGCCTGCGAATTATTGGATGGGCGAATTCAGGATGACAGGTACAGGATTGTGGATGACATCATCTACTACAAGGACAGAATATATCTTGTTCCAGAATCCACATTGAGGAAGAAGATCATCCAGGCAGCCCACGATTCTCTGTTATTAGGGCATCCGGGTTCTTAAAAACCTACAGGCAGATCAAAGAGAGGTTTTCATGGAAGGGCCTCAAGGGGGAGATTATGCAGCATGTCCGGGAATGTAGCATCTGTCAGCAGAACAAGGTTGAGAACACACATCCAGCAGGGCTACTCTACCCACTACCGATTCCAGAACATAAGTGGGAGAGCATCTCCATGGACTTCATTACAGGCTTGCCCAAGGTCCAAGGGCGAGATTGTTTATATGTGGTAGTTGACAGACTGACCAAGTTTGCACACTTCTTCTCAATACGATCAGACTACTCAGCAGCTCAGGTGGCGGAGTTATTTTTCAGGGAAGTTTTCAGGTTACACGGGTTACCTAAGACCATTGTCAATGATCGGGATAGCAGGTTCACAGGTGCCTTTTGGCAGGAACTGTTCAGATTGGTGGGAATCAAATTGGCTACTAGTACAAGCTATCACCCCCAGAGTGACGGGAAAATAGAAATAGTCAACAAGTGGATCGAAGGTTATCTCAGGAACTACGTAGTAGGGAAACAACGAACATGGATCAAATTGCTACACCTAGGAGAGTACTGCTACAACACTACTTATCACATGTCTATTAGGATGACTCCTTTTAAGGCATTATATGGTTATGAGGCCTTGGACTATGCAGATTTGGCATTTGGAGACAACAGGGCTCTTAAGGCCAAGGATTGGATACAAGACAGTCAGGACATCCTGAAATTATTGAAAGAGAATTTACGGACAGTCCAGAATCAACAGAAGATGTATGCCGACAAACACAGGACTGAGCGAAGCTTTGAGGTAGGGGATTTAGTCTACTTAAGGCTCCAGCCTTACATACAGTCGTCACTTAAAAAGAAAGGAGCAGAGAAATTAAAACCCCGCTTCTATGGACCATACAAAATAATTCGGAAGGTGGGAGAGGTGGCATATGAGCTAGAGCTGCCCAGAGAAAGCAAAATCCACAATGTGTTCCATGTGTCCAGCTTGAAGAAGACCCTTGGACAACACATTGCTCCATCTACCGAATTGCCCCCTTTAGATGATGAAGGACTGCTGATACTAATTCCTGAACGGATCATACAGACCAGAGAGAGGAAGCTCAGGAATAGAGTAATCAAGGAATATTTGGTTCAATGGAAAGAACTACTGCTAGAGGATGCCACTTGGGAAGGTGAACAGGTATTGCAACATCCCAGTTTGAAGTTGCTTGAGAACCAGCAATCTCGAGCGGGGAGGACTGTAATGTCCTCTTCCTTTTAGGCCCTGAGGCCCATACCGCTAACCTATGTGATTCCTGTGGGTTCGAGCAGTTACTGGTAGCTAGGGAATCAGATCAGGACTGATGCCATCCATAGAAGATCTACGGCATCCTCACTTGGTCAAGAAGGGCCAACTGGGCCAAAGGCCACCTTCATGCATGACCATGCTCTTTGCATGCAAGTCAACGGAAAATTAGAAGATAAAGTGACCTAATTAGGTCAAATATTAGATTTTGCACAGTTGAAATTTATAAATAGAGGGTAAAGCAAGAGGAGACCTCACTTATGCTTATGATTATTTTTGGGAGCTCTTGGATAGCAGCACAACAGTTGGGGTTGGAGACGGAGTCTTTAGCTAACAAGATTTTGGCAGTGAAACATCTGTCCTAGTCTTATTTCGGGTAAGCCATACTGGTTCACCACTTGATCTTCATTCATTCATCAGTTACATAGCACAAGGTATAGATTGTTGCAGGGCACGGTGCAGCCATAAGGGGGGGTTTTCAACCAGAAAGCCCTAATCAGCTGTAGAGCCTCCAGATCTCAGTTTCCTTCAGAAACTCAGGCACCAGTCTTATCATCATCTACATACTCCGGCACTCCTTGATTATCAGCTCCATCTGAGCTCATCCGAAGGAGTTATCAGCAATTCTGGACCACCAGGGGCGTGAGCAGCTGCCTCAGAGAACCAAGACGCTATCATACTTAGAGGGTTCAGAAATGCAGTATATTCCAGTCAATCTCTCCGTCACAGCGAGGCTATCAGCCCTGCAAATTTGCGGATCCATTGGACACCTCCTTCCTTGAGAGCGTCACCTATTGCTCTGATTGGACGTCTTGCTGCTGGAGCATTCACCAGAGACAGGAGAGATCAGTTCCTCTCTGATCCAGTTCTCAGTGCTTACAGACTTTATCTGAAGCAATCCAGCTCGTTATCAGTGGTAAGTGTGCATTCTATCTCACAAACCCTAACCCTAATTGTTCCTATAAAATAGGGATTTTTGCCTGGCAGTCTGTAAGCCCAGTTGTATCAGCACATTTGTTTAGAAATAGAAAATATCAGTATTTGGGATATTACAGTACCAAAATTTTCCATTATTTGGAATGATCTTCCACTGTTTTGTTTGTTGGTTGACAAGTTTGGTGAAGATGTCTTGCTTCCTCATAATTTTTTTTGATAATTTTTGACTTAAAAATTTCCTAATCTGGATACAAACCTTTGTTTTTATTGGTCCATCTTATAAACTAGTGGCAAGAGGAACTGTGTAGATGCCTACATTGAATCTATCATTATTGTTGCGCCGAGAGGCGCTCTACAGCCCAATATGGGGGAGATCTTGTAATGTGATGTAACGTTAGTAACGTTTGTAACATGTCGGCAAAAAATAATAGTGATAGTGAATATTATGGGAGAGATCTTGTAACGTGATGTAACGTTAGTAACGTTTGTAACATGTCGGCAAAAAATAATAGTGATAATGAATATTATGGGAGAGATCTTGTAACGTGATGTAACATTTGTAATATTGAAGTAACTAATGTAAAAAGCAGTAAATATTTTGTCGGCCTAATAATGTAAGGTCGTAACGTTTCGTTTGAAATACACTCGCTATTTTAATACACCAAAACAACAAAAATATTATAGAAAAAAATAATTATTCTCAAGCAGCTATTCGAGACGAGGAATCTGATCAGGTAATCTATTAGTAGCTCTACATACCTCCTCAGATGCAAATCCAAATTCGCCTCCCCCTCCTTCACAGCTCCAGCTCCACTCACAGCTCTCCTCCCAGTGCACCGCATGCTCCTCCCACTATGCAACCCTCTTCCTCCTCCCACGCTGCACCCCTCATCCTCCTCCCACGTCGCACCCCTACTCCACCACGTCCTCCCCCCTACATAGCCGCTTGCACCTCCCCTCCTCCTCTTCCACCGCGTCCTCCTCCCCTCCCCCATCCTCCTCTCCTCCTCCCACTATGTGTCCTCCCCTCCTCTTCCCACCATCCTTCCACTACGCATCCCACTGCACGTCCTCCCCTCCTCCCACCATCCTCCCCTCCTCTTCCCACCGTCCTTCCACTGTGCATCCCATTGCACGTCCTCCCCTCCTCCTCCCACCATCCTCCCCTCCTCCACCGCGTCCTCCTCCCCTCCATTGTCCTCCCCTCCTCCTCCCACGCCGCACCCCTCCTCCACTGCGTCCTCCTTCCCTGTTGCCGCCGCCTGCACCTGCAAATGCAAAATTTAATGTTAAAATGTAATATTACATTTTAAAATTTAATATTATATTTTAATATTACATTCAATTTTAAAATTTAAAATATTAAAATTCAATGTTAATATTTAAAAAAATAATATTACATTTAAATATTACATTTTAAATTTAATTTAATATTTAGATTAATTTTAATATTACATTAAAATTAATATTTATATTAAATTTAATATAAATATTAAATTTAGGTATGTCACAGGTATATATAAAACATCTTTGCCATACATAATAGGAACTACCTGTGGTATAGTGGTGAGGGTGTTGGGATAATGGGTGTGAGGTGCAAGGTTCAATCCTCCTAGATCAGCTTTTTGTCTTAAAAAATATTAAATTTAGGTAATGTCACCGGTATATATAAAAAATAGTTGCCATGCATAATAGGAACTACCTGTGGTATAGTGGTGAGGGTGTTGGGATAATGGGTGTGAGGTCCAACGTTCAATCCTCCTAGATCACCTTTTTGTCTTGAAAATATATAGAATTTAGTAATTTAGAATTTCATGAAAAGTGAGCTGTATACTTGCATAGTTTTCAGTGTATGGTTTTTTTTATTGCATTTTTTTTCAGTGTAGTTGTTATTCCAGCGATGCACTGCTTTAGTTTATATTTCCTAGATGCATAAATGTCAACATATATGTTAATGTTTGACATTTTTTATATAGTGTCTAAACTAGAAATGGAAGATGTGTATGCGGAAGATGCTATTAGAGAAACAGACGAAGGAAGCAAATCTTATGAAATGATAGCAAAACAATGAGAAGAATGAAGAAAACAAAACACAGATCGACAAAAATAATTTCGAAAAAGACAGTTGGACGAAAATACAGCAGAAGAATGCGAAGAACAAATAAAACAAATCGCAGATCGACAAAAGGAATATCGTAAAAGAAAGTTAGAGGAATTGACATCAGAACAATGAGAAGAACAAAGAAAAAGGAACACCAATCGACAAAGAGCACATCAAGAGAGACAGATGAAGCTATCAGAAGAGCAAATAAATAATCAAAATGCACGAAATGAGCAAATGACAGCAGTAGAACAACAAATAAATCAAAATGTACGGAATGATGATAGAACAGGTGAAATGACAATAGAAAAAGAAGAAGAATGAAAAAAAAACACGTATCTCGATAAAAAGAATCTCGAAAAAGAAAGTTAGACAAATTGACAGCACAAGAACGAGAAGAACAAAGAAAACGAAGCAATGATCGACAAAGAGTGTATCGAGAGAGATAGATGAAGCAATCAGAAGAGCTAAGAAATAATCGAAATGTACGAAATGACCAAATGACAACAGAAGTGATTGCAACAGAACAACAAATAAATCCAAATGTACAGAATGGCGAGAGGACAGGCGAAATGTCAGCGACAAAAGAAGAAGAATGAAAAAAACAACGCCCAGCTCGACAAAAAGAATCTCGAAAAAGAAATTTAGACGAATTGACAACACAAGAATGAGAATAACTAAGAAAACGAAACGTTGATCGACAAAGAGCGTATCAAGAGAGGAAATTGAAGCGATTGGATGAACAAAGAAATCAATTTGCAGAACAACAAATAAATCAAAATGTAGAACGACAAAGACAACATTCAACCAGTATACTAGTAAAACCAACTGTGATAGATGCTCAAGCGGTTCCAAATACTAATATGGTCCCACATAAGGAGATTGAAATTGACGATAATATATCGGTACCATATGAAGAAATGTATACTAGACATCGCAAATTTCGTGAACGAATTGATCAATTTGCAGAAGTGCAAATGTGTCATGTCTGCCAGGAGTCATATGCTGAAGTACACATATGTAATACAAGTACAGGTCCAATGTGCTTGCGATGTCTGAGATAGGGATCTAATCACAGATTCTTAGGTGCGAACCACATGGATCCAGGATTTCAACCTCATGTCCTTCAAGATCTCACACAAGTTGAAGAGATGTTGATAGCACGTGCAAGTCCAATTTTGCAGGTGATGCATTCAATTGGTGGACAATACAAATATCGAGGACACACCATTAGTTTTCTGCAAGAGATTAAAGATGTTGCTAAGACATTGCCACTGCATATTAACAATTTGGACTTAATGGTCGTTGTGCGAAAAAAAGGACGACAAGGATCCAGTTATGATTTCACTGTTAGAAAACAAAAAGTTATGGATTCATTATTATAGAAGATTCAAAATGATCCATATTATCGATATGTTCGAGTTGATTATGATGCAGTAGAAGAGTTACCTGAAAATGAAACATATATCTCACATATGCTTAATTCTGTTACGCTTCCCGATATTGACGACGAAAAAGAATTTGCAATGTTTGAATGGATACCAAGAGTTGATGACACGTTAGACGGTTTACAAACCACTTCTTTTGCATCAAGGCTTCCAAGTGCACCACGAGAGATATAAATTATTAGAGCATGGGAAATAATCCTAATCCAGATGAAAATAACACAAATGAGGAATCGACTGATGTGCTTAACTAGATTGGCATTGGCTAATCTCTGATTAACGAGTATAACACTGTTGGATTATTTGATATGGCATTTCCAACATTTTCCCTAAGGGAGAGGCTGGTTGGTTACAACCGCGAATGCGAAATGTCCATCTACATGAGTATGCAAAACATCTTCTCAGATATCGTGATAGCAAATTTGGAAGGCACCCTCGCTTCATATATTTTTTACTAAATATAATAATGAGACATCATGCTTAAGCTTCATCAACAGTTTTTGTCAAAAAGAATATAGTGAACTACCCACAACAATGGAAGAGTTACGATAACATTTACAAAATCTTCCAGATTCAAGATTGGGAGAAATATTAATGAGATTTGGAACGGTATTAATAGGCACACATGCATATTGGAGCAAGTGTCGTTAAGAGTTATCTGACTTGATTCAACATATAGGTTGTTCGACAATATTCTTCACACTAAGTGCAGCGGATATGCAGTGGCCTAATTTGCATAAATTAATGCCAGGCATAAGTCCTACAGATCCACGTGAAGCTAGGAAATGGCGATGTCAAAATGTAATTGATAATCCTCACATCGTGGCACATTATATGCACTTGAGACATACAATGTTTCGAGAAGAGGTTTTCAAACATTTTCAGCAAGCTACAGATTATTGGAGTTGCTACGAATGGCAACATCGTGGATCTCCTCATGTCCATGGGTTTCTTTGGTTAAAAAATGCTCCCAACATGGACACTCTAAATTGGGATGATCCTAGAGAAGTTATATCTGCAAAAAAGTATTTCGACAAATGTGTGCATGCAATAAATCCACATGAGGGACATCAACGAAATATTCAAATTGGAGATAATGTAGATGATCACCCTTGTGTAAAAGGCACAAAACAAATATTTCAATCGGATCCAATGACTGATTATGAAGAACTTCTTAACTGTGTTGAGCGTCATATTACCTGCAATGAGAGAAGTTGTATTTGAAAGAAAGGAGGAAAATTGGTATGTCGATACCACGCACCATGGGATCTATGTGACCAGTCAAAACTTTACATTGATGAACAAGGAGAAAAAAAGTATGGACCTAGACGAAATGATGACAGAGTGAATACACACAATTGTGAAACACTGATGATGTGGAGGGCTAATATAGATTGGTAGCCTGTACATTCCAAGCGCGTCATTACTAATTACATAGGAAAATACGCTGCTAAATCAGAAAATGGATCTGAAACTTTCCACAATATGTTAATGCGGGTCTCTTCTATCCAAAATCCGAACGAACCAGCAGCATGTGCATATAAATGTTTGTTGTGTGAATCCATTGTTGATAGGGACATTGGTGCACAAGAGACATGCCATATGCTTCTAGAGCTTCCTCTTTCAGAATGTAGCCATTGTTTTGTGGTTCTAAATGATGGTATGAAGGTTTTCAAACAAGTACAAGTTGAAACATTTAATGCTGGCAATGATAATTCTCTGATTGATGCATATACTAAGCGACTGGAGAATATGGAGCAACTTACATTGATAGATGTTGTAAAATATTGGTCATATGATAAACATAGACAAGGGGAAAAATGGTTACCATGAAGTAATGCATCTATTGTACTTGTGTTTCCTAGATTTAACTCTATCCCTGATCGAAAATATGAGAAATTTGTCGAATTTTGTTGTTCCGAGTTGGTTTTGTACAAGACATTTTGTGACTTTCGAAGAGATATAGGCCACACATCTGATGAAATTTTACAGAATTGGAAAAAAATGCAATATATACCTTGGCATGTTGATCGCAAACGTGTGCCTATAGATTCTCGAGTTGAATTTGTTGAAGAAGAAGAATGTCCAAATCCACAAAGAGATTCCAGGCAGCATGAATGGGAGATCATATGTGGATTATATAAAAATCAATTTATAAATTATAATGAGTTTGAGATGCTTGGACATAGTGATCTTGATCGTATGAATGATTGGAACACTGCTTTTGTAAATGAAGAGACCTCCAGTTGTGCAATTCATTTCATCTCTGATATGCGAAAATTGAAAACAATTTCTATTAATCAACATGCAAATTCTTACTCAATGGATAGTTTAGGGGATAAGCAAAGAATAACATACAATGTTATCCTTCAGCATTATAGAACGGGCGTTGATCCACTACACGTGATAATCCAAGGAACTGCAGGTACCGAAAAGTCATATTTGATTGGAGCCATAAAAAATACACTTGAAAATCTCTTGCATCTAGGGAAAAATCCATTACTTCTTCTAGCTCCTACAGGGGTGGCAGCTTTCAACATATCCGCAAGAACAGTTCATTCTGCACTTCATATACCGATTAAAGAAATTAATCCTTTACGAGGACCAATTTTAATTAACATACAAGAAGAGTTGAGGAATGTTAAATATATTTTGATCGATGAAATGAGTTTTATTGGAAAAAATCTATTAATCAAAATAGATTCAAGACTTCGCCAAGCCTTCCCAGAAAATGCTAATATACCTTTTGGTGGAAGATCAATTATATTGGTTGGTGATTTGGGGCAGCTGTCGCCTGTCATGGATAAGCAAGAGAGGTAGGGTATGACATTTACAGCAATATCTCGAGTTAAATATTTTGCAAGTCTACGATTTCAACCTCCATTCTCATATGATCGATATGAGAAGATGTCAAAACTACCAGGAGTGAAGATAAGAAAAGATGAAGAAGAAAGATTGAGAATGATCACGATGTGAACCGTATTCTCATTTATTTAATCCTTACCAAATTATTGTCTTTATTTTCCATTTTAACAATTTACTCAATCCTTAACACTTATTTCGTATATTATGATAATCCTCGTAATTCTATCTGTGTTTTCAAGTTAACATGTTCCTTACAATGTTGATCAAACTCCAGTTTTGTGTCACTGCCCACGACTGGAACCAGCCTAGATACAAATCCTAGGCTCTATCAAGCGCCGAGAGGGATCAAATCTGCCAAGGTGCAAACCTCTTCTCAGATATTACACTCAAGGAGCTTTTCGAGGAGAGGTTTGCACCTATGGAGATTTGATCCCTCTCGGCCCTTGATAGGGCCTAGGATTTGGATCTAGGCTAGTTTGATACTAGGTTCATTTTGAAATGTCTTTCAACCATGTTTAACCATATGTTAATCAATGTGATTTCATTCCGATTGAACTTAGATAGTTTAATCAAGGTGTTTGGAGATACTAGTTGTAAATTGAACAATCCATTTCGTACATGAAATATTGGGTTCCCTTGAGTTATAGAGGCATTTGGTGTTGGTGGTGTCATGCATTGAATTAGTGGTTATAGTTGTTGTAGAAATGAACTCAATTTTTGAATCAATTAATCACATTCGATGTTTATTTCATCCTTGAGATGGATGATGTTTGAGCTTAACTTAGCATTTCTCATTGTCGTTGATGTTGGATTTTACAATTTTTTTTTCAAGAATAAATATTTATATCCAAATCCCTTATTTTTGGACCCATTCATGATTCTTTTATAATGAATTGTAGGGTTTGGTTTAATGCTCTAAGGTTCCTTGTTTTTTGGTTTTGTGGAAGTAAGTCGTTCATGGTTTTGATGCTAATCAAGGGATGATTTTAGTCATGGATGATATTTTCTTAAATTTGGTTTTATATTCTAGAACATAGACTTATAAATGTGAATACTGTGTTTCCAAAGTGAAAAATTGGATTACAAAAGTATGAATATTACTGTTTCAAAACTATGAATTTTGATTCCAATAGTGTGGATATTGAATATAACCCCATTATATTGTATATTTTGGTTCCATTGTTGTGAATTTATATCATGGTTTGCATTATATGAATTCCAATATTAATGTACATTTATTTCCCAGCTGCATACATATTATCGTGACATATATTGCTAAATATATCAATATTAAAGAGAAGAAAAATATACATAAGTGTTGTCATTGCATTGGATAATTATCCATGATCATAAAAGGTCAAATCAATGTACAATAAGGAAGGTCACCATCACCGCCAATGTGAACACATGAGAACCATACATTTAAAATTATTAATGATTATGAGTTAGTGCTTCATGTAATACATCAAAATATTTATTACATGATACACATCATTAAAAAAATCCAATTGTAGAAGTTATTTTCTCAAATAAAGTCACATTTATTATCCTTTTCACTCTCACCATTTTGTTCTATTTGTTCTTGTTGTGCCAATGTTGTTTCAAATCCCTTCTTAGTTTTTTTCCCTCTTTTGTCCATCTCACCATTGCTAAGCACACATATATGATGCTATTAACGTTAATGAACGTAATTTTCTTATGTTTGAACAACCCATTGTTGAGTTCTTTTAAAACAATTTTTGTTCAAATCATTGTTTTACCCTTGATATTTCAATGGGCTTCCATAATTTAAACCCTACCTTGTGAGGCTCAACAATACCTTCTAAATCTTCGTAAATATTTCTGTTTTCCCACCCAACCATACTTCCCAATATGGATTTGGGATTGTTTTATGAGTATTTGTCCCTCTACATCATTATTCCTTAGAGATAATGCATCTCTAGGCTTGTTACATAAAGGTCCAACATATCAATCCTTAATAGTGTAGACATTTTCCATCAAGTATGCTTCCATGACATCATGTGTGAGTTGTATATCAATATTTATCGCTAGTTCCTACACCGAGGATGACCAACATTCATTATTAAGAACTCAATATTCACAAAAGTATTAATCAAAGACTTTAAGACATTTCCTTAATAAGTTATATTTTGATGCCAATATTTTTCCTCCGAAATGAAATATATGTTTCTATTTGTTTTTTTATCTCTCCCATTTTAGTTAATCACAGGTGAACAATTTTCATCAAGTGAACTGAGGCTTTATATTGCATCACTCGTGTGTTATTAACATGTTGTAATTTGAAGTATTGACATCCTTTGATACCAATTATCTTGTAGTTACCATCCAACAAGTGTGGATCTGCATAGACCTTGAAGTGAAAGTATTCATCAATTAGACACAAGATGAAGGAAATTTGGCCCTCACGCCTCCTATAATCATTCATCACCTAAGGTAGTGAAAACATGTATTTTATCTTTATTTGAGTTGATAATTTTCCTTAAGCTCCATTTATGTCTTAATGCGTGTCCCACTAAGAGGAAACCAACTTCAACAATGGGATGCAAATTCAAGCACATAATTGTTTTTTTATTGCATACACAATTAGCCATATACAACAACGACACCGATGTACATTTTCTTTTCTCTCTACATGGAGTATCATCACTTACCTCAAAAATATGCATATGGTATTGCTTGTAAACAACATTTTCATAAGATCCAGTTTGTAATATATCATCATGCAATCAATTATTTGATGTTCCTTATACAAAAAATGTGCATATTGATCCACCATTTGTTTTTTTAAGCTTCTAGAGTCATTTAGCTAGTAAATTCATAGTGAAGTTGAACCCATTTTTGGTAATAAAGATTAAGGTGGCTGAAACCCCCATGATTTTGTCCACATGTTAGCATTCACTCAAAGAAATTGGAAAATTCATGAGACTACTACTAGTCTTTTCCTTCTTACCCATCCTTGGTATAGAATCCTTTGTGTTATCCATCTCACATTGCACATTGCTCAAGTAATTGTGAGTATGCCTAGCTTGATTCAATTTGTGGGCACAATATACACTATGACAGTTAACAATGTAATTATTATGGGATGCTTGTATTATCAATGATTTCTCTACTTCGATTGGATTTTTGGTGGCCCTAAGTTTGTTGGTGATTAAGACATAATCATTACACATCGCAATGAAGTTGTCCTTTGTGATCATAACGTATGGAAAAAAATTTCTCATTACTGCCATGAAATGGAATTATGATTTTGGAGGGACACCCAGTCTAACCATGCCCCCATTAATCATATTGAGTAGTGAAGCTTGGGCCATTGTTTAAGGAAATAATCTTATAGGCGCTATTTCTCCATCTTAATGTGTTGAACTTGTTAGATGTGGAATTCTATTTGAAATTTGGTCCATAATATTACTAACACTGGCTATTATTCCAAAAGTATTTGATCTATATTTTTGTGATTCAATATTATCATTCTATACCTTCAAGTTACCATTTTTAAAGATATAATTATAGTGGTACACTCAGTACTTCTTTTTATCCCATAAGCTTGTACCCATTGACATGAAAGGTGTCAAACTTCATTGTAAGAAGATACATTTTCCTTTCCTTGTTTGAAAATAGAGCCATTCAATGCCAAAGAGTTTAGCCAATTTTCCCTTCTTGAATTTTTATTGACGAGAAATCTTATTCGTCTCAATAATATATTTTGAAAGACAATAATTTTTACAATAGTGTTGCCATTGAAATATTTATTATTAATATTTCAAAATTTAAATATTCATCATTAGTATTTTAATAAAGTTTGTACTCAAACTGCTGTTAGAAAATACACCGTCCTTGAGCTTTTGTGATTGTTGTATGGCCTTATATTCATTATATGTACATCAACAAAATCCATAGTACCCATAGGTGGATACTCTAATTGCAAAAGATGTGCTTCTATTGCATTCATAAATTGGCCTCATTCTCATTTGATCTTTCCTTTAATATCACATCTAATGGGGAACCATGAATATCAACCAAGTGGTTTGTCGACCATCTACAAAAATAACCTTCTAATTGGTAACATTTGTCACAATCGATAAATATATTATTTAGAAAAACCTCTAATTCATATCACTTATTGGGGAAAAATGTACTACATCTTCTATAACATTTGAAATTAATCCCATTAATATATAATTTGGATTCAAAGAAGGTGGACTAGATTGGCCTTTACTCTAAATAACTTAATGTTATGATCATAGTTCTTTGGTGGAGTTAAAACTTATAATTAATCAATACCTTTAACCTTTAATATGTAACTTATTGTGACATCTGTTGTTTTGTCTAGAGACCAATATACTAAGTTGATAACTTGCAACAAAGGAAATAAATTATCACAAGACAATAATTATTCTTTCACCAACACATCAAATGAGATACCGAGGCCCTTTCCTTTAGTAACATTATGCTCATCCACAATTGTGAAAACACCTATGGTTATCCATTCTCCCTGCTTTGAACATATATGTAACAATTTGACTTCCTTGAGAATGAAATTACAACCTAGTGTCTTAGGAAATATTTTTATTGGCATTATGAATAGAATAAAACACTGAACTAAAAGAAACAATACCATTATCTACTTCCCATTTTGTGATTCATAACTTAGTGAGGTGTTTATTTGATCATCCTCGACTTGTTGTAGGGAGCACTTGATGCGTTTATCTATTTGTGATGCATCTCATTCAATAAATGTAGCTATGCTTGTGACAATGTGTTTGCACCTCTTATGCATGTTGACATAGACAACAACACAACCACATTTAATGTCATTGGTATGCAAATGATTTCTATCTAGGTAGGTTATTCCCTCGAATACATTTAAACCGTCCAATAACAAGTCAACAATGCGCTCAACATTGAATATCTTAATAGTAATTATTGCTAATCTACAACATTAAAGGCATTTTTTTGTCCATAAATATAGTTTTACATAATACACATAGTATGTAAACAACATAAATCAAATATAAAAAATTATTATATGATAAATATTAAGATTTACATCACTTTAAAATTGATAATATAGTATGATTATATATATTGAAGATCATTACTTTAACAATACCAACAACAAAAAAACAATATAAGATGATCTCCATTTGATGTAATCCTTATACTATCATATTGTTTTTGGATCTTCTAACTTATCTTTAAAAAACATGGTTCAATGAACATGACTCAACTTAACTATATGAAACCCTCAATATTTGAAAATGAAATTAAAATTCTCCATCTTTGAATTACTATATTAAAATTTTGAAATTCTCTTTGATAAAGATTCATTGTACAATACTAACCTTAAAATTCATTATATTAATAACAAACTACTTATTTGGTTGTAACTACATATTGCTTTCAAACATGAAGTAAAGTTTGATATCATATAAGGAAAATATCATATGAGACAAGGCACATGGTTTTAACCGTGACCATTAAATGATATCATCACTTTATATATGAATCGCCCTACATTGAACCACATAAAAAAAAACTACATGGAAGCGTATATCTGTCGAGGTCAGATTGGTATGTCGAAGGTATGTTTGTTGAATTTGAGTGTGTTGTTATTAAGTGTGTTTATCATGCAAGAAAATTATTGCAATATTGCTTGTAATTTTGTCTGAAGTGAAAACAAACGTTGTAACAAAGTGTTAATAAACTAAACGAATTCGGAATCACCTGCTCATTGTTTGAGTGTAGGAATTAATTTCTTGCGAGTATCAATAGATGAAAAAACATAAACCATAGTCCACCTCAAATCTCAAATAAAAACACCTATCAATATAATTAACGTCTTGAAAGAAATTAAAACTTAGGCTTTGTTTAAGTATGCTTAGCACATATGTATGGTAATATTTGGACTTACAATTTTTTTTTGCCATAAAGATATTTATTACTTAATTACTTAACGGAGCTACCTCATCATTTAGTGGAGCTAACTCATCATTTGGAGCTACCTCATCATTTAATGGAGCTAACTCATCAGCTTGAGCTATCATCTTCTTAAGCTGAGTTGACACGAGTCGGTTGATTTAAGTATAACCTTTAATAATATTACATACATTTTGACTCTTTGTGTGGATGAGACTGCCCCTTTTGCATATAACACGAATTGGTAAAATAATTAAGAGCCACGTCTATTGGTTTCATTGGTACGTTTAAAGTGGAGGAAGTTTATGAATAATATTGTAAGTGAGACGATTAAATTACATTATTCCTTCCCTCAGTATTAATCAATTATTTTGAAACGCAAATATCATTAGCCATGGGAATTACTCTGCCAATTATATGAATGCAGTAAAGAAGATTCCTACCACTTGATAATTGAAGTGTAACCTCTGGTGGAATAGCTATTTTCCTCTTCAAGGAAAGAAGGCAAGGGATCACGATTTTTAACTCTTCTCCGATCCGTTTTCTTCTGTCATTTCTATTCTTAGCTTGTGTGAGAATCTATTTTTTCAGCTAGAGTTAAAAAAAGAGGTGGTGGTTGGTTAATTTTGGAGTAAGCTAAATTATAGACCATTTGTACCATTTTTCGAGTGAAAATTTTGAGCAAAATTAGGTAAGAATTATTGAAATTGCAGTTTTGGTTTATTGAAATTGCATAATCTGAGTGCCCCGGGGGTTATTGAGGGCGTTGAATCCATTTTTGCAACCAAAATTGAAATTTCAACAACCAAAATCGCAATTTCAACCAAAATTCCCTCCTTGAATTCCGACGAATTTCATCGACAAAAGTGCAAATAGTCTTGAGTTTAGCTCACTTGGTTGGACTTTGTGGGATTTTTCCATGTGAAAGTAATATTTCTATGTTTGAACAGGTTTGTGGATAGAGCTATGTCCAGTAAGGTGGGTTTTGGTGCGCTAAACGTGAATGGGGTTTATTCTATGACGCAATGTTGGAGAGGCCTTACTATGAATCAGTGGGATCGGTTCCTTAACAGTCTCTACAATTATTTCGGCTCCTGTCCACTGGGTACTAGCCAGGGAGGCGCCTTGATCTATGACAACTATGTTATTTGTTATGCATTTGCTTACAAGTTTCCTTTAGCTAATGAAGCCATTGGCATCATTTCTAGTTGGTGGACTTATTTGGTTTTGCTTGAAATTGAGAATTCATTGCATATTAATTACTGAACGTTTTTGCTTATGATATGTAGAGTCATGTTGTTAATACAATGCAATAATCATCTCCTATTTGTTTGGCTTTAATGGTTATCAGTTCACAGTTAAATATCTTATATTTGTCTATTGATATGTAAGATATATAGAGTCATGTTGTTAATGCAATGTAATAATCATCTGCTATACAGAGAATTGATGGATAATGCAATGTAATAATCATTTTCTATGCAGAAAAATAATGGACAACAAGAGCATGTTTTTGAGCAAGTTTTTAGGATTTTGCAAGAAGAGATGAAAATGAGCATGACCTTTGACCTTTCAAATAGAGCATTGAAAGAAACAATAAAAAAGAGTGAAGTTTTACAAAGAATGCACTTATAGGTGAAGGTGAAGGTGAAGGTGAAGCTACCTTGTTGTGTGCATAGAATCTATATCAAAGGAAATTTACAAATAATTCACTTACAGGTGAAGTTGAATATTCCTTGTTGTGTGCATACAAGTTCTCTCATTTTCCTTATGTGCCCAAAGCATTCAACATCGCAAAGAAGAATATGTAGCAAACTCAACATGGCTTAGAAGGTGGTGCAAACCATGGTGAAGAAGGCCATGCAAAACATGGCGAGGATGAGAAGGAAATGTCAATAATTGAATACCATGGAAAGATGAGAAGGCAGTGTGAGATGATTGTCAATTAATTGAATGCCCGTTGTTTAGATAAGAGTTCCATCATCACGTATGCATTAAGAGGGTCAAGTTGAAGGTGCTCTAAAACTTTGGGTAACACTTTCACATGAAATAATGAAATGCCAAAACTTTGGTTAAAATGCCAATTCAACCCGTATTATTGTGAAATAATGAAATGCCAAAACTTTGATTAAAATGCCAAATTCAATCCTTATTATTGTGAAATAATGAAATTCCAAAACTTTGGTTAAAATGCCAAATTAAGTACGTATTATTGTGAAATAATGAAATGCCAAAACTTTGGTTAAAATGCCAAATTCATCCCAAAACTATACGAGGTCAAAGAAAATAATTGGTGGTCAATGAAGAACTCATTGCTATATGCATTGCCTCTCGCCAAGTATAATAAATATATATTATAAGTTTTAGGAAAATACATATCACTTATTCATATAAAGTAAAAAAGGTTACTTTCAATAAATTATACATGTCATAATATGTGGGAATATGTTCTTCCTAACAATGAAAGAATATAAAGATATATTATAAGTTCTAGGAAAATACATATAACTTATTCATATAAAATAAAAGAAGTTACTTTCTGTAAATTATACAAGAACATTTCATAATATTTGGGAAGATGTTCTTCCTAACAATGAAAGAATATAAGTATAAGCCCCGAATGGTTTTAAGAAACAAAAGGAAATATTGAAAAAAAAACAAAGGAATGTAAAAAAACTTCCATCCTACCTTTTTTCCGTTTTTTCCTATTCTTATTGTTTACATCAATCCATCCTCTCAAGGTGGTTCCAAAATGACCATTTTAATTCAAAGGTCAAGTTTCCACAATTCATTAAAGATGTCCGCTTCTTATTGAAATCAACGCTTTCAGATTTGTGAGATCTCCATTCCTTCTCATATAATATCCTAAACTACTTCCCTCCCCATGGGATGTGTGTGTTGGGATTCCTCTCTATTCTGCACATGAGATTTTTTTTTCTCATTAGGAACTTTTAGACAAGGAGTATTGAGCTTTGAATTGATGTTTACTATAGTTATTTCTCCCATTTATATTCATTAACATGCATCGGTTACTTAGGAAATCGTTGGTGTTTTTATTTTTGGCTTGGGCCCTTTTTCGCTTGGAGAATAAACTTTGTACACAAAAATGTGGTATTCCCATAATCCAAAACTCAACTCTACCTAATTTATTTCCACTTGCAAATCATTTTTTCGAAAAACATTTATTGAAGTCTATCTTGACATAAATATGATCATTTGTGCTTAAATTTGCTATAACTGTCCAATATATTCTTAATATCCTTAATAAGTATTAAATACCAAAAATGTAATAATGGGTTTGGGAATTTGACCCAAAATACCATTATAGTGACTCGAGTGGTCCAAGGATCAAATCCTAGAAACCATATTAAGAATAAAAATTTCCACTCTCCCCAAAACTAGGCCCCCTTATCAAACATTTTTTCATAATTATCATGATTGTTTTTTCATAATTATCATGATTGTAAAACAAAACAATAACAAAACCTTTGGAACAAAGAGATATCTCACAATTATTTGTCAACTCAAGTGGATCCACTTGTACGAATTTTTAAAAGGATGCCAATACCCATTAAGTTGGCATATGATTACTTTTGATTTAAATATTAAGTGTATTTGTCAGACCTCTACTTTTGATATTTCCAAAAAAGACATGTATTTTTATTTCTCCATTATATATGGACCTGGCGTTGGAGGGATGAAGCAGATGGGATTAATGATTTTTTTTACCACTTCCTTAAAATAAGGTTTGGAGGATAAATATGTGCCTTCACATGCAAGTATAAAGCTAAGCATAGAAATGAATCTTTGTACATTGCAGTGAGATAACATAACCCAATCCTCAAACATTTTCCTTGCAAACAAAAGCCTCCATTGATCTATTAAATGTGTTACAAGTGATATAGGTTTAGTTTTATATCAATGACATGATCCATGACGTATGTGTTGATGTAGACAAAAACTAGGTGGGTTTTCTACAAACCAATGTAGACAACGAAAGCACAAAACAATCACACACCATAATAGAAACTTGCTAAGAATTATGGATGTCAATTAAATGAAAAAATATATTTACAAAGGAAATTACAATGTGAGTCTAAACTGTGATCAATCGAAATGAACATTGACCATTTACTCTCATCTCTCGAAATTAACGTCGAAATCCCCTCAGTCAAAAAGTTCCCCAAGGTTCTCCAACCAAAAGTTCATTTCTCTGAACATCAACTGGTATTTATAGCTTCTCTTTGGTTCTCAGACATTGACTCTTCCTCTAGAAGTTTCACATACTCCTAGGCACTATTGATTTTTGTATCTAGGAAAGTGTTCCTCTACTGACTTTTTCTTAAGTCATAAAAATGGGAAATATTAAAGTGACCCTTGCAATTAATAACTTGAGATGAGTTTTAATTTTTACTTTAGAGAATAAAGTAAGTTTTTGATAAATGTAAGTGAGGTGAGTGAAAGTAATTTTGGAGATAATTAAAAGTGCATTTAATATCATCCATCCATCTAATTCATTTTGGGCCCTCGGATTAGATGATCATTCAACTTCCTCACTTAGACACCAAAAAGGCAAGGGAAGGCATTAGAGTCTCATTATGAATTTTTTCCATGAAAGTTGGAGAGCATAGAAGGAGAAAATTTGTAGGCAGAGAGAGAAGAGCAAAGGGAATGTTTCCCAAGATCATACAACAACACTGAACATTAATCTGTACAAAATGCATCACGAGGCAAATTCTAGGCACGAATTTCGAGGTGGGTTTTATGGGCACAAAATTTGAGGCAATCCATACAATTCAGTACAATTGGTACAGTGGGAATGGAAATCGAGGCAATTTGTACAGTCTGTACGGTACTATAATGGGAACACAAATCGAGGCAGTCCGTATAGTCAGTTTGGCATGGTTTTTGAGGTAGCTAGTTGGCAGAAATTTTGACTATAAAATTTCTGAATTCGATCAATTTGTTGAGCACTGTGGTTGGAAACATTTACCACCATACACACTCATTTTGGTCAAATTGGCCTATTTAAACCACTATCCTAAGTAATATTGACATTAATTGACATCAGTGGTGCATTAAATGACATCATCCAGTCACACCCATGCCTACCTTCAGTCAAGGAGGCTAACTTAGCCTTCTTCTACATTTAGGGAGGCTAACTGGAGCACTCCGGGGGTGATATGAGTGATATTAATGCACCTAATTGCTAACTGATGGTTACAATCAGTTAAACAAGGCAGTGAAGGTGCCTTCCTTCATTAAATTGATTATTTGATGATTATTTAATGAACTGGAGTCAACAGGGGCGCCTCCAACCACTTCTGATGTTCAGTTCAACTTCAGTTAACCTCATCGGGGTTCATTGGAGTCATTGAAGCGCTACCTCTTGATGTTGGCTTGCCGTGACATGTTTCTGATCTCTTTCAGTTGAGACTCAGTCATTTATTACACTCTGACTTCAGTTAGGGCTCAGTTGGGTCAATTAGGGTTTTGATCATTGGTTAACTGGAGTGTTGACTATGGATTACATTCAGTTAAGCTAGACTCACTCATTCAATTCGAATGGCCTCCTTGAGGATTCAAATTGCTCATTCATTCATGCTTGCAGCATGATCATTGTATTGTATTATCATTCTTTCATCTGATTATACAGAGCAACTACTCATTTTGTAGTCCGATTATACCATTTCATGTGTTATTTGTTAATTAATCTTTGATGAGACTATGCTTGAGTTCCTAGATCACTGTGAAGATTAATATGGTATCAGAGCTCACAGCAGGACGAAGCTCTATCTCTCAAAAACAAGCTTTTTGACAGATTTCTGCATGAAAATTGAGCAATAGCTCAAAAATCCAGCACTGCACCAGAAGCCAAGGCTCACCACTTAATACCCCAAGTAAAGAACTTGTTGATCAAGCTTGCTTGACTGACTATGCTGGGTGTGATGAAAGCCTAAAATGTGCAGGTTGTCCGACCTTACATTTCCCTTCTGTTGTGATTTTCAGGTTTTCTACAGGTGAAGCATTCGCTCCAGTAGATCCAGATGGCCTCTTCAGTAGATCTTTTGACTCCATACAATTTCCACTCATGGAAAGGAGATATGGAGATTCAGCTGCGCTCCAGAGGACTCTATAGAGTCACCATGGACACTAAATATGAGCCTGGTTTTGCAATAGAGAAATCAAGATTCTTGAACAAGAAGGATGAAGCATTCGGGTTCTCGTGCCTCTCTATTTCTCGGGATCTTCTTTTCCATCTTGTGGCATTGAAGACTCCAAAAGAAATACGGGAAAAATTGGAAGCTCTATATGGAAAGCAAGATGACTTGAGAGTTTACCAGCTTGAAAATGAATTGATGTCTCTCTATCCCTCCAATTTCGAGACTCTGAATGGCTTTTTCACAAAGTTCAAGCACACTGTTTTACTCTTGAAGCAATGCAAAGTGGAGAAGGCGGATGATCAACTCATCCTCGCCATACTCTCCAAACTTGGAGCTGATTATTTAGTTTTTGTCTCTACATTTCGTGCGGGGAAGCTCATAACCCCTGGATGGAAGATGCCTACACTCAATGCCTTCATTGAGTCCCTAACAAGTGAACATGATAAGCTTGTCCAGATGGGGATCATCAGATCCTCCCGTGATCAAGCCCTCCATGTCTCGAGGCTCAAAGATCTGAAGGGTAAAGGAAAGTAGCAGAAGAACACAACAACTAAATTCGAAGCTCCTAAGCCTAGAGTTGAAAACCAGCAACATGATGAGTCTTCCAGATCAAGGAAGAACAAAGGAAAAGGGCACCATGGCAAGGAAAAAGTAAAGTGTTCATACTGAGGGAAGGGCTTCCACCCTGAACATGGCTGCATGAAGAAGAATCTTGATGAAGCTACCTCTCTCCTTGAGAGAAATCACATCAATATTCCGGAAAGCTTTCGGAGGAGAGATTAGCAAGATCAGGAACGACAGCATGAAAAAGGTCATGCCCTCATGGCAAGCACTTCGAAGTCCAAAGCACTCTTGATTGATTCTGGAGATTCAAACCACATGATGGTTGAAAGAGACTCCTTTTCATCCTTGGAGACTGGAAAATCCATCCCCATCCACATGGGAGATGACTCCACCATCATTTCAGAAGGACAAGGTACGGTTGATCTTGAAAATGGCTATTTTTCAAATGTTTTGTATGTACCGTCTCTGGCATCAAATCTCCTTAGTGTCTATCAGATGACACATATTGGAGTGCCTAAGAGAGTTTCTTTCAGCCCTGTAGTGATAATTTATCCTCACTACAGGGGTAAAAATGGCTCCCTTGTGCCTATAGGGAACAAGGGTAGGTTTCTACCCTTAGAAAACAGTAAAAAACAGAAGTAAAAATGACTAAAATAGAGCTGCGAATTGAAACTAAACTAATCTAAGCAATAACAATTAAATGGCAGCTAACGTAAACTAAATCTAAGATCTAATGGTAGAAAACAAAGAAGAAAAAATGATGGAGCACTGGTGAACCCCTCTGCAGAAAATGGGTTAGGGTTCCACCTCCTTAAAACCTGCAAAAGAAACCTATAATACTATGGAAGCAACCTGCAAACAAAGTCAATGGAAAACCTACAAATGAAAATATTGGTTAGAAAACAAAGTAAGCAAATGAACATGCACAAAAAGAAGCTATGCCTCACTTAGGTGGAAATGGGCCACCATGCCCTAGCATATGGGAGCACCTCTCTCTTGGTTGGGGAGCAATGGCTTGGAGAAATGGAGAAGAAGGAGAGGGAGAGTGGGTGGTTTGAGAGCAAGAGGTCTCAAAGCATCCACAGGAAGCATAACAATATGCAAATGAGGAGTCTTTTGAGAGTGACCCCCTAACCTCCTTATATAGTTTTTCCAAGGGGTTTTAGGGTTTTAAGCCCTTGGTTAAGGCTTTAGCCCCTTCCGCCCTAACTTTAGCCCATTTCATGGTTTTAGCCCCTTTTTGAGGGATTTAGCTCTTGGGGGTCTATTTTGGGCTCTTTTTTGGGGTTTTTAGCCCTTTTCTTCATCCTTGGGCTCTTTTGGAGGTGTGGGGGTCAAATGGAAGGTCATGGAAGGTCTTATGGAGTGAAATGAGTGTTGTGAGATGGTGTCCTTGGGTGGTGTAGGCCATTGAGAGCTATGTGGGGAATTTTTAGGTTAACAGATTGCCCCCTGATGTGTGAGGGCAGGAGCTCAATGTAAGGCTGATGGACATCATAGGATTTGCTATCGAGAGGTGGTGCTTCCGGGGCTAGGGCATGGTGGCTTTTGGTTTTGTATTAATTTGGTTCCCATCAATGGGTGAGATACAATAAATGAGTGACATGTATATGGACGAGGCGGGCATTCCCATGCTCGTGATAATGTCAAAAGAATCATTTGATCTATGCTCTAAAATACAAGAGCCAATCATATACAACTGATGTTACAATGCTGGTTGCCTCTTTGTGAGGCTGGATACAATATTGATTTGGTATATTGGACCCATGGCATTCTCATGGAATGCTACATCTTCATGACTGACCGTCTGCTGGATCTGGTACATAGCTGTGTAGACTCGCTGATTGAGAGTCAGAGTCTATATGGTACAAGTATGTTGTATCAATCATAAAGGTATACTGAAGCACTGCTAGGGCTTCTGATCACTGTCTCCAACACAACCCAAAAATCACAAGGGACATAACCTGTTTAGGTCCCTCGAGTGGACTCACCAATGTGCTAGAGTCGGGTGACATCCAGGGTCTTCGACCAAGTACTGTGTGGAACAAACCTTGTACGAATCTCAACGGTGTGATGATGGAGTTGAAGTCGAGCACGTGAGAAACAACCATCCCGAGAGGCACTAAGGACTCCTCTCAAGTGGTCCAAGGAACTCATCAATGATGTTAATGAAACCAAGGTACAGGGACCTCTGGGTCTATCCTCTGGAATATGTGTGTTGGCGTCGACAGAGGGAGACCTGCCCCTGGTCAAGGCCATGATGTTTCCTTGACCAGGGGCGCGAGGGATAACTGGAAGGTGTGAAGCAATCTACGGACTGACTCATTGAATTGGGGGGGAGGGGAGGGAAGGGAAAAACTGAACAGGGGCAGGGGGGGAGTAGGAGACTCAAACTTCCTTTGTTCAGAGTGTGACAGCAGGGCTTGACCAGGCAGCACATGAAACTTGCTCAAGGGAATGGGATCACAGTTGTAATATCGGGAATGTCGCTGCAGATGGGAAATGCTTGGAGGAGGTGGATAGTTTTGATACTGATGGGATCCAAGGAAGACACATTGTAGAGTAATCTGAACAAAGGCGACCCAATGTGGGGATGCTGCCAAACTGTTTTCTGTGGGGTGGTGTCTAGGGACACCGTTGTTGTACGAGCTCGTGGATTTTTGGCGAGCCCGAGAAGGTAAATGCTCGATGGTGCTTTCACTTTTAGAGAGCCTGAAAGAACGAAGAAGACTCCAGTGGGGGCTCTTTTTCGTAGGTAGTCTCCTGTGCCCAAAAAAGGATAAAAGTATACATAGGAGAGATCGCCCATCCTGGAGGGGATGAGAGACTTCTTTACCGTTGGTAGTCCAATCAGGTCGGAAAAGGTTAAACCTATACTGACTGGACGGTCATTCAAATACTTTTACGAGCATGAACGAAACCAAGTTTGCTCGGCAATATTTTCTTGATGAAATGGCTGGAAAAGAGCTTAACAACAACCGGTGGTGAGCTTTTTCGTCAAGTGCGGCCCCTTTGCTTGAGAAAGCACAAAAGTATGCAGAGGGGAACGATCTTGGCTTGAGTATTGCAAGGAGGTCCTTTTCATGAGGTGGTCTACATGGTCTGCAAAAGGAGGTAAACGAGATGATGTAGATGCCCTTTCTTATATTTTAGCGAGCGGGAAAGGAAGCAGCTGCACTCGACGATCTTTTCATTGTTTTAAGGAGTCAGAAAAGAGCTTAAACGAAACTCCATTGCGGTCAACTGATTGCGGTGGCACGAGCGGTGCCCCATGTCGGGATGGTGGACAAAGGTCCAAAGGTCATCCACGCAGTATGGATGGAGCAGAAGGCTCTCAAACATACCAGTACATGGGTGGGATATATTGCGGCAGAGGCCTGCGAGACGGTGCGATAGAGGCACACAAACCAAGGTGGCTCTCGGACAGAGGTCAAGAGAGCGTGTGTGTGTGTTGTGGTGGACGAACTTGACTACATGCGATGTAAGTACAAGTCTGGAAGCATTTATATGCCAAATATGCTCAAGAAAATAAAATGTTTTGTGGACAGTGGTCCAAAGGTCAGCGTAAGGTGCGGTGAAAAGAAAAGACAATCTATGTGTTTAAAAATAAAATAAAAGCTAAAACTACATTCCTAAATGGGTAGCGGCCTGAGGACACTTCTATGTCCAATATATGGAAGAAAAACAAAAGGTTTTTGTGGACGATGGTCCAACGATGTCCGCATATGGTGCGGTGAAAAAGACAATTACAAATACAAAAAGTAAAATATGGTACAATCCTTAACGGGCGGCGGCCCGATCGTTTGCATGAGTTGCGATCGAGCAGTGTGATACGAGTACCAGTCCGTAAACACTCGCATCATTATGTCATGGATCGTGAGTCGAGGTGACTTATGGGAAATGGTCCCTAAATTGACTAATTAAACATGAGACAGTGGTCTCATAAAGAGATGGAAGTTTGATCCCAGAGGTGTGAGAGGTGTCTCGAACAGGTTCCGGGTGACTTTCAGGTAGCAGCTAATGGTGTTGCCCGTGACTTGTGCTAAAAAACGTTGAAAAACAAGAAAGGGAAAAAAACTACGCTATAAGGGACTCATCATGCATAGACTCTCTTGAGGTGGAGCCCGTTGCGCAGCTTCTTCAAGAGTCGGTCATCTGAGTCAGCGAAGAGGTGTGCCCCCTTGCCAAGAGGAAGGTCATTGGTAAGGCAGGGTGATGGAATCTGGTCTTTTATGGGAAGAACCGATTCCACACTATGGTTTAAATGGAATGGGGTAAAATAGAAGGCGGTCTTACATATATCTCCGTCCTTGCGTAAGTGGTGCTGGGATAGATCAAGTGGATCTTCCACAGGTGATGAGACAGAAGGGCGACTGGTGCTAGAGATCATGTAAATGGTATTGGTTGTGGCTTTAGTTGCCTTGTCCCCAGTCTCTGTTGGAGGAAGAGGGGCAGGCCTCGGGATGGTAGGAGTCTTTGATGGACCTGGAGGTACGTTCAACATCATCTTAATTGGCTGGACATGAGTCAACACATACTGGGGTCTCAGAGGTAGGGTAGGTGGTTTAAGGTACCACACAGGATCTCCCAGTGTGAAATCCTGTAGACTGCGGGTTTCCAAGACAGAATTACTCATGATCTCGGATGGTAGGAAAAAGAAAGGGAAAAGGAAAAGGAAAAGGAAAAGGATCAACTGAGGTTGAGGCTGTGGCTGCGGAAACAAAGGAAGAGATAGGTTTGATGGACCGTCGGTGATGGGGGAGACAAGAGGGTCTGCAGAACTGGACATTATGTAGATGGACACGGTGTCTGAAGAAGGAGGTGGTGGGTGAACCTCTTCGATCAAGGTGATCTCAGACTAAAGGGAATGGTGACATAGGTCAGCAAGATCCATTCAAAATTTGGGCAAGTCTTGGCAATGGTGGGAGTAATGGCCATACAAGCCACAAAGGGCATAAGCATGGTTTGTCCTTAACGCCTTGTTCTTGGCTACTGGCGCAGTTGGGAGTTCAACCACAGGGATGTTTTCATTCGTGTCCATGGCATCCAAATGCGCACGGATCACTGGGATTTTAGGGCAATCCTGAGTTGGATGGCCTTGTTGTTCGTAGACGGCACAAGGTGGGATTTGTCGTGGTTCTGCAGTGGCTTTGGTGTTCTTTCCCCTAGCCCTTTTGGGTTGGGGTGGTGTAGGTGCGGGTGTGGTGGTTGACCTATGCAGACTGGGTGGTGGGTGAGATTCAACCGCAATAGGTTCCACTGGAGTTAACACAACCTGGGGCATTGGTGGTTGAGCGAGTGGATCCAGATACCACATCAGGATCCCCAACGTAAAGTTGGGTAGGCTTAAGGTGGCCATGATCGACTTGCTCATGACACTAGGTGGGGGAAAGAGGAAGGGAATTGTGTGGACTGGAGATGAGCCCACATAACTCCTTGCTGGTTGCATGTGGGGGTGAGTTTGTGGTTGTGGCTGCCCGTAATGCTGCTATTGTGGGTGATGTTGCGGTTGTTGTTGGTGTTGCGGATGCGGACGATGTTGTGGTTGTGGTTGGGGCTGCAGCTGCAGTTGTCGTTTGGTTGCATCGGTGCTTGATGAGACCATGCACAAGTCCGTAGTTTGCTTTTGTGTCAGTGGTGGTGATACCAACGGGAAAGGAGCCGTCATGGTGGGATCGGTAAACAATCCAGGGCCCACATTCAATGGTGGGGAGGCTGGTGTGTTTTCAACCATAGTGTTGGTTACGGGGATGACGTTAGCGTGAATGATCGCCCCTTGCGGCTCAGTGGTGGTGATGGTAGGGATAATATTGGCCGACGCTGTTAACCCTTGCAGATCAGGGTAGATGAGCTGGTCAACCGTCACAATATTCCCTTCATGGGGGAAAATCATGAGGTGGAATACAGTTGATGCAACCGCTTGCATGGCGTACATGTAACTCCTTCCAAGGAGGAGGTTGTAATCCAGTTGAGTGTTGACGACCTCAATGTCAATCATGACTGTCTTCCCGGCTAACGTGATGGGGACATGAGGGAGGATTCCTTGGGATTTAGTGGGGTGTCCATCATAAGCCCGTAGAGTCATGGAAGATGGTTGTAGAATTGGTGATCCAAGCTTCTGCCACACCAAGGTAGACATGACGCACGTGGATGCCCCCTCATCCACTATGCATCGGTGCACAACCAAGTTCTGCATGGATACCAATATTTGGAAGGAAATAGTGGAGGGTATGCACGGCTCTCCGTTTTCTATGTCAAAGGTGATAAGTTTGGAATCGGAGGGGTCTACTGCCCCTAGAGTGGCTAGTAGGGCTTTCCGTTGCGTTGGGCACATTTTAAGTACCTCAAGAGCGGACATGGCAGTTGGTGTTTGGGCCAAATCATCCACTACGCTATAGCTGACTGCAGCTCTAGCTATGGCATTATTGGTGATTCTACGTATGGGGGGGTGTGGGAACGGGGGTAACTGGAGAGGTAGGTTGGTTGTCTTAGACATGGATGCTGCTGATGAGTCAACAGGTTCAGTAGTGGTACTGTATTGGTTTCGTCTAGTTTGTAAGTTGATCTCTTCAGTGGTCATGATCATCAGGTGGTGGACACCTATTTCGGCCATGGGCAGTGCCCCCAAATCATTGGGATTGGCCTGGGGAGGGGTAGTGGTTGCCACCAATCCTTGGACTGGTAGTGGGTTCTGAAGCACCATGGGAGGAGGTCCTTGTGGTGCCAGGTTGGGTTGTGCTTGGTTTGTAGCATTAGCAGCCTATTGGGCCTCGTTTCGAATGGCCTGCTTCGCGCGACCCATGAGGGGGCACTCGAATGTATAGTGCCCATAGACCTCACAAAGTGTGCATGGTTGGTTTGTGCACAATGGGGCATTGCGTCTTGGTGCATTTGGTCATGGGGGATTCTAGGTTGGCTGGTTTGCTACGGCATTCTTGGGAGGATTCGATTGTTGACCACCTCCCTGCGGTTGGTTGTTTCCTTAGTTGCGGGGCTGGTTATTTCTAGCTTTCCCTTGTTGATTGTTGGGGGCAGGATGGTTGGGACGGCTTTGCTATGCAAACACTTGACCCAACAGAGCGGGTGGAGCGGGGGCGGGGGCTTGAACTTGTTGCACTAGTGGTGCATAGTAGATTTGTGGGGATGGTGGTGCCATGAATGTGGGCATTTTCCCCACATACTGCTGTGCTGGCCAAGCCATAGCTTGAGCCTGCTGCGGTGGCGCAGGTTGTGCATAGGAAGTTGTCGCTCCAGACTGAGACATCATTCTAGCATAGTCCAGAGGTTGGTTCTGGTAAGCAACATTAGCAGTATTACTTGGTTGCGGTGTCGCGGCAGGTGGTGTCGGTCGAGGCTGTGGTTGTTGGGAGACTGAACCTATAATGCCATCTACTGTGTGGGATGCCCCCAGTGCGTCTCGGTAAGAGGTACTTGGACGGGGAGCGTCTGGGATGACGGTATACAAGTATGCCGACTGGGCGTAGATGAGGTCAAATTGTTGGGCCTTCAATATGGCCTCTTCTTCAGATTGGGGACGTTCAGATGCGACGTCCTTTGCGATGGGTGGGAGCAAAGTCTTGAGGAACCAATCTAAGAAGATCCTGTCATCAAGTTGGATCTTGCACAAGCTACAGCGCCGCCGCCATTCATGGATATGATTAGTGATGTGAGTGGCGGTGTTTTGGCGACAGGATGACAAGATCTCCACTCCCTCATCATATTTGACAGGGAGTTGGAAATACTGTAGGAACATGAAGGCTAGGGAGTTGAAGTTAGGGTACTTGGCTTGTGGCAGCTCAATGTGCCATTTGGCTGTGGCACCTATAAGGGTGTGTTGGAACAGCCTCAGTCTGATGGATTCTTCTACGATGCTATTGGATAAGCACCATAGATGGAATGTCATTATATGATTTTGGGGACATTCCTCAGCTTTGCCTTCAAACTTTGGGATGTCTGAAGGCAGCTTAGTCGACATGGGTGGCCAAAAAGCTTGGTGATGGATGGGGTCATTCATCAATCTTTCCAAGTCAGGCAAGTTCAAACGAGCCATGAATGGCAGATTTGACCCCAAATTGATGTGGGATGGGGTTGCAATGGGGGTGGGATTTGCAGGTGCATAATGCATTTGCACAGCTGGGGGTGCTTGTGGTGGCACCATGGCAGATGGGACAATGCCCCCAAGTGTTGTGGGTGGGATGGTGTGGGTGGTTGGTGCACTGCCCCCCTGCGTGGCAGGTGGGACAATGTGTGTGGAGGGGCCACTGCCCCCATGTGTGGCCATTGGACCAGCTTGGCTGGTCACTATGGGTGGTGGCAATTGGCTAATGACAGTCTACATGACTGTGCTTGGGCCGCTTGTGCCACATTGTGGGTGGCTGGTTGTGATGTGGACATGGGTCCACTTGCTAAGGTTAGGCCAAAAAATGGATCCGGGTTTGTAGTAGCCATGGGGCTAGATGGTGTGGTGTGGAGGTCTGGTTCAGACTGATATGGGTCTGAATCAGAATCAGAGGCTGTGTGGCCCTCTGATGGTGTGGGAGATCGCTGAGAACAGCTACGACGGTGCCGATTGAGTGTTCCAAATGGTGGTGGTTCGTCTCTTAGGCATGAGGAAGATCGTGGAGGATCAATTTTGTTGGCTTGTGTGTATGAAATTGGTGGGTATGAAATTTGGACCCCGGTTTCAATGGATTCCTACTTGCTGAAGGTGGTCTCTCGGGCATCAAGACTTCCAGAAGACAGCGCTTGGCTTGTTCCTCACAGGTAACTCTACATAATTGGAAGGGGTCATTTCCCGTTTCGCTTGCCAATTCCTTTCAGCGGCCAACTACTTTGGGGTTCCTGTGGTACTCCTCACAATGAGTTTCAGGGAAAATCCCAAGTACATCCCACAGTTGTAGCAGTTAGGGACTTATGTCCTCAAAGACTACAGAGTTAATTGAACTTAGTGTAAATTTGGTAAATTTTAAGGCTCACTCAGCATCATGAACTGAGTTGGGTTAATTATGTGGTATGGTGTGTTGGTTTGCTTGCTTGTTCTGGCATTTTATTTGCAAAAATGTAAACAAAAACTTGTAAGCAAATATGGTGATTAACCCTGAATTTTTGGCCTAACTAAGTGTCTACCTCTCAATGGTATTCTTCTTCAACCATGAGAAGGTGCTGGGCTCTCAACACAATGGGACTAAGCCCATCCATAGATCCTCAGGTCACCTCCCAAGTGCTAGGTTGGTTAAGCAGGGAGGATGCTTAGCGCCGTGAGAAGCCCTCCTTCTCTACCCCCCTTACCTTCCAGGTCACTTGGTTTTAGTGGTTTGGGGAAAATTCCATGGAGTGCCTAGATCTATACAAGCTGTCCCTTCGTCGTATCTCAGAATATCCCGGAGGGTGATGACTGAGTAGAGGAGGAAGGGGGCAGCAAGATCGTTGATTTTAAGTTGATTTTAGTTAGACTAGGTTCATTTTATTAAGCCATAATGATTTAATTAACATTTGCACATTGTTCATGAAATAAAATGCAGAAAATAAAAATAGAAACTGTAATTAAAAAGCCCAAAAATGGGTCGCACGCCTGTAAAAGTCTCGTTTTTGCGAA
The DNA here is from genome assembly GCA_001517045.1 of Pseudotsuga menziesii. Lineage (NCBI taxonomy): Eukaryota > Viridiplantae > Streptophyta > Pinopsida > Pinales > Pinaceae > Pseudotsuga > Pseudotsuga menziesii. The sequence continues at coordinate 431,519 of LPNX011155683.1, forward strand.
TTGGATTCTGATCAAATCGTGAGGAATTACCTCAAACGGTTGAAAACCCACTTCGTAAATGGGCCATTTTACTCTTAGTCAAGGGAATATTTGCAAATGGGTCAATTGTTTGGGCAGAAAACAAGCCCGAACACAAGTGAATTTTCAGAAATTCGGTTCGGCCATTTTTGCACAGTTTAGTGATTTGCAAACCATGAATGGCCAACAGTAACTAGTACTGTGGACAAATGGGCTTGGATTGGCCTTGAGGAGGCTCATAAATAACTATAAATTTAAATAAACAATAATCTAAGATGGATTTAACATGGCATTTCTGAAAAACTAGGGAAAAAATTTTAAAAACTTGAGAATAAAAATTTTGGACCAGGGATCCTGTGGGATCGACCCAGCGGAGTCGCCAAAGCTGTAGTGAGAATTTCTCCTCACTACAGGGGTATAAATGGATCCCTTGTGCCTAGGTAGGTTTCTACCCTTAGAAAACAGTAAAAAACGGAAGTAAGAATGACTAAAATAGAGCTGCGAATTGAAACTAAACTAATCTAAGCAATAACAAGTAAATGGTAGCTACTGTAAACTAAATCTAAGAGCTAATGGCAGAAAACAAAGAAGAAGAAATGATGGAGCACTGGTGAACCCCTCTGCAGAAAATGGGTTAGGGTTCCGCCTCCTTAAAACCTGTAAAAGAAACCTATACTACTATGGAAGCAACCTGCAAACAAAGTCAATGGAAAACCTGCAAATGAAAATATTGGTTAGAAAACAAAGTAAGCAAATGAACATGCATAAAAAGAATCTATACCTCACTTAGGTGTAAATGGGCCACCATGCCCAAGCTGGGAGCACCTCTCTCTTGGTTGGGGAGCAATGGCTTGAAGAAATGGAGATGAAGGAGAGGGAGAGTGGGTGGTTTGAGAGCAAGAGGTCTCAAATCATCCATGGGAAGCATAACAATATGCAAATGAGGAGTCTTTTGAGAGTGACCCCCTACCCTCCTTATATAGTTTTTCCAAGGGGTTTTAGGGTTTTAATCCCTTGGTCAAGGCTTTAGCCCCTTTTTTGGGCCTTTAGCCCCTTCCGCCCTAACTTTAGCCCCTTTCAAGGTTTTAGCCCCTTTTTGAGGGCTTTAGCTCTTGGGGGTCTATTTTGGGGTTTTTATCCTTTTTCTTCATCCTTGGGCTCTTTTGGAGGTGTGGGGGTCAAATGGAAGGTCTTATGGAGTGAAATGAGTGTTGTGAGATGGTGTCCTTGGGTGGTGTAGGCCATTGAGAGATATGTGGGGAATTTTTGGGTTAACAAGCCCAAATGATGTTGAGATAACGGAGCTTGCATCCAGAAAACTCATTGCTAAAATTCTTGCAAACCATCATGCAAAAGCCTATGAGTTCTCTCACTTTGTTGCGGATGCAAAGCCCACCGCTCTGCTAACTCATGGAAATGAGGTTAGTAGGCTGTGGCATGAAAGGTTTGGCCATATTAATTTCAAATATTTGCAGCAATTATAGAAAAATCCATGGTTGAAGGCCTCCTGGTCATCAAGGAAACCACTGGAATTTGCAAAGGCTGTGTGATTGGAAAACACCCTGAGCACAAGTTCGATCGAGGGAAGGCAAACTGAGCTACATGCATATTGGGGCTGAGACATTCTGATATCACTGGTTCGATGCCTGTCACATCCATGAATGGATCAAGGTATCTTCTTAATTTTATTGATGATTTTTCAAGGTACACATGGGTCTTCAAAAAGAAGTCTGAAGTATGTGAAATTTTTTCTGAATTGAAGACCTTGATCGAAAATGTCTCTGGGATTAAGATCATGATCTTGAGATCTGATAATGGCGGGGAGTATGTCAGTAATGAGTTTCTACACATATGCTCCCAAAGTGGTATTCAGGTCCAACATTCAATTCCCTACAATCTCCAGCAGAACAGAGTAGCGGAAAGGAAGAATCGGTCTCTCAAGGAGATGACCACCTGTATGTTGGAATCAAAGAAGCTTGCTGCAAATTTGTGGGCTGAAGCCATGCATGCTGCAGCATACATTTAGAACAGGGTGCCACACTCATCCGTGAAATGGAAGACCCCTTTTGAAGCATACTTCGGACACAAGCCAGATGTGTTGAACCTATGGGTGTTTGGGTCCACTGGATGGGCCTGGATTCCACTTGATAAAAGAAGGGCTTTGCAACCGCAAAGCATAGAATGTCTATTTATTGGGTATCCTGATGAATCAAAATGTTTCAAGCTGCTTGATATCAAAACAAAATAGATCATCATCGAGAGAAGTGTCAAGTTCGATGAGCCTCTTCAGGAGGGGGAACTAGTGAAGGAGAAAACTGTTGAATTTCTTTCCTATTCTACTGAATATTTGGATGATGAAATTGGGGGTGATGACCCTGATTTGGATCCTCTGATTTCTAATATCAGTGTGCAGTAATAATCAAATGCTGAATCAGAACCTGAAGTGAAAAATCATCTTCCCACATGGGCCCGACAGACACTCTCCTCCGCAGGAGATAACATTGGAAATCTGGATGATCCAAGGAGAACCCGGTCTGTTTTCCAAAGAGCAGGTATTGCGCTCTCTTGTCCTAATAATTTGATTTCTGAAACTTGCTATTTGATGATTAGTTTAGATCCAAAATCCTACTACCATGCTCGGAAGGATCCGAGATGGCAAGTTGCCATGGATGAAGAGATGAATTCTCTTCAAAAAAACACTACTTGGGAGCTAGTTTCTCTTCCTCTGGGAAGGAAATTGGTTCAATGCAAGTGGGTGTTTCAAACCAAGGTTGCTGCTGATGGAAGCACCTACAAATATAATGCAAGGCTGGTGTCAGAAGGTTTCTCTTAGGTTCAAGGTGTGGACTACCATGAGACCTTTGCACCGGTTGCAAAAATGGACTCCATCCGCCTAGTTTTGGCAATTTCGACATACAAGCACTGGGAAGTGCATCATATGGATGTTAAGTTGGAATTTCTGCATGGAGATATTCATGAGGAGATATACATGAAGTAGCATGAGGGCTACATCACTGATCCATATTTGGTTTGCAAGCTAAGGAAGTCACTATATGGGTTAAAACAGGCCCCAAGAGAGTGGTATTCCAAGATGGATGCCTTCCTTCTCTCGCAAAACTTCCAAAGGTGTAGATCAGATCCAAATGTGTATTTACAGTAGTATTATGGTCATATAATTATTATTGTTTTATATGTTGATTACTTACTGATCACAGGTAGCACAGTTGCCTCCATTTCAGCCATCAAAGCTGCTCTCCACAATGCCTTTGAAATGAGTGATTTGGGGCTCCTAAAACAATTTTGGGGCTCGAAATTGAGAAAAATTCTGATGGGATTATGGTCACTCGGTCCAAATACATTTTAGAACTATTAGTAAACATTAACATGGCTGATTGTAGGCCTGCACCATTCCCTTTCCTTTCAGGGATCAGCCTTGAAGAAGGAAAAAGCACACCTCCCATGGACTGCACTATCTATCGACAGTTGATTGGTAGCTTGTTGTACTTGACACATTCTTGGCCTGATATTTGTTATGCCGTGAATGCTGTATCAAGATACATGCAACAGCCTCATGATCTTCATTGGAAGGTAGCCAAGAGGATCCTCCAATATATTTAGGGAACCAGGACCTATGGCATTCACTACGCTGCAAACTCCGAGCTAGTTGGATACACAGATTCCGATTGGGCGGGTGATTCTATTGATTGGAAGTATACTTTTGGATATGTATTCATGTTTGGTGGTGGCCCCATTTGCTGGTCAAGCAAAAATCAGGATTCCATAGCACTATCTTCAGCAGAGGCCAAGTATCGAGGAGCGGTGAATGCTTGCATCCAAGCAGTTTGGTTGCAAGGCATTCTTTTAGAGTTTGATCTTGGTAGTACTTTGTCCACTATCCTCTTTTGTGACAATCAAAGTGCTATCAAGATATCCACGGATCCAGTTACCAGGTAGAGGACCAAGCATGTAGAGATCCACATGCACTACATCAGGGAGTTAGTGCATGACAGGACCATCATTCTGCAATACTGCCCTACTGATGAGCAGATTGCAGACATCTTCACCAAGAGATTTTCTAAAAATAAGTTCACTTACCTTCATTCACTGTTGGGGATGAGTTCATCAGGGTGATTCAGACTACTTCCAATGTTCATCTTGAGGGGGGGGTTTCCCACTGGGTTTTCCCTCTTTTCCTCACTTAGTTTGTTTTGAGCATTGTTTCAGTTTCAGCATTGTACAAGGTGACCTATGGCCTTAGTTGCTAGGGCCCTAGATTTTTTATGCATTTTGTTTTCTAACTCCTCCTAAGTATAGCTTAAGCCATGTTGGAGACATTTACCACCATACACACTCATTTTGGTCAAATTGTCCTAGTTAAACCACTATCCTAAGTATTATTGACATTAATTGACATCAGTGGAGCATTAAATGACATCATCCAGTTACACCCACGCCTACCTTCAGTCAAGGAGGCTAACTTAGTCTTCTCCTACATTCGAGGAGGCTAACTGGAGCACTCCGGGGGTGATTTGAGTGATATTAATGCACCTATTTGCTAACTGGTGGTTACAATCAATTAAACAGAGCAGTGAAGGAACCTCCCTTCATTAAATTTATTATTTAATGATTATTTAATGAACTAGAGTCAACAAGGGTGCCTCCAACCACTTCTGATGTTCAGTTCAACTTCAGTTAACCTCATCGGGGTTCATTGGAGTCATTGAAGCGCTACCTCTTGATGGTTGGCTTGCTGTGACATGTGTCTGATCTTTTTCAATTGAGACTCAGTCATTTATTACACTCCGACTTCAGTTAGGGATCAGTTGAGTCAATTAGGGTTTTGATCAGTGGTTAACTGGAGTTTTGACTATGGCTTACATTCAGTTAAGCTAGACTCACTCATTCAATTTGAATGACCTCCTTGAGGATTCGAATTGCTCATTCATTCATGCTTGCAGCATTATCATTGTATTGTATTATCATTCTTTCATCTGATTATACAGAGTGGCTACTCATTTTGTAGTCCGATTACACCATTTCATGTGTTATTTGTTAATTAATCTTTGATGAGACTATGCTTGAGTTCCTAGATCACTGTGAAGATTAATAGTGGTTGAGATAAGTTTATCCATGTTTTTTTGTTGTACTTTAATTTTATAGCAGTAAATAAAATTATCTCTCTCTTAAACAGGTTTTCCCCGGAGGTTGGGGCTTTGCTTGGGTCATGTGTGAATGTGTTTTAATACTTCTCATTTAAAGTTGTAAAAAATCTTCTTGTGTTTTAGTAATAAATTGTTTATGAGAAATGACTTAATTTTTAATTGAGAGTAAATTGGGTTGGGCATTAAATAATGATAAAAATGGTGGTTGAACCCGGGTTGGGGGAGTGAGAAAAATTTATAAGCACTACCATGCTGCATTAAATACTTCACGTGGCTCCTCTCAGTAGGTTTTTCCACCTGGATTTCTGGAACAAGTGTCATAACTGCTCTACAACTTTTCCAACTATCCTAATGACTCTGTTCTACGATTCTTGGATTTTGGGTTGGTTGTCTATCCCATCATGGTCGGCTTGCTTCATGACTTATTTACTTCTCTAGTTGGTACCATCGTCAACCCTTCACTAACCTTCCTATCGTCCTATCACTTGCCGTCGACCACTCTTGGTCAAAATCCTCGCACTTACTATGATCTTCCCTTTAACCTTTCACCGATAATAATGGAGGACGTCGACTATCCTATGAGTGTTGCCATCATCTATATTTGACTATTTATATTGGGATTTGATTCCCCTACATCAACCTCCCTGGGATGAAAAGAACCTTTCCATTGGTTTTGCAACTCCTCAATCCTCTTTTCCAAAATCCATGCCGCCTCTGTAGCCGGGTAAAAACCCTGGCTACGTGCTAATGCACCTCCCTTCAGTCAAAGGGACATAAGGGTAGAGTTCAAATGGTTAGAAAGAAAGATGCAAACAAACGATTAGAAATAATAAACAATAAACTAAAAACTAAAATAAAATAAATAAGATGGGACAAAATTTACCTTCTCTTTTCTGTAAAATTGGGCCACTGTGCCCTAGCTTGGATGGTACTTCCTCTCCACAGGCTTGATGGTACAGAGGATGCCTAAACCTACAAGGTGGGGAGATGGTGGGGAAAATATAATGATTGGAAAGTTGCAGGTGTTGTGAGAGGAATTATTCTCACCGTACTCACAAATGATAGAAAAATATGGCGAAGGAATAATTGGTTAATCTTGTGATGGAGACCTCCACACTATTTAATAGTTTTTCTTGTCCGTTTCTCTCTTTTGGGGTTTTGGAACCCTATTTAGGGTTTTAAACACTATTTAGTGTTTTTATCCCTTTTTGGGGTTTTTAAGCCCCTTTGTGGGTTTTTAGCTCTTTTGAGGGGTTTTAAGCCCTTTTTGATATTTTTTGAGATTTTTGAGAGAGCATAAGGTTAAAACATAGTTATGGAGGGAAAAAATGAGGGAAAAAAGATAGGAAAAAGATGTCTATATATGGTTTAGGTCATGTGGATCTAGTTGAGCTTTTTTTTGCATTAACAGATTGCCCCCTGATGTGTGAGGGCAGGAGCTCAACGTATGACCAATGGACATCATAGGATCATTGGGATAGTGGAGAGACCCGTGAAAAAATGGTGCTTCCTTGCTTGAGATAAGGTGGCTTTTGGTTTTTGTATTAATGTTGGTTCCCATCAATGGGTGAGATACAAAGAATATGTGACATGTATATGGACGAGGCGAGAATACCCATGCTCGTAACAATGTCAAAAGATTAAATAATGGGATAAAGGATCCAAAATACAAGAGTCTATCATATACAACTATTGTTACATAATGGTGGCCTCAAGGAGAGGTTGAATACAATACTGATATGAAGAACTGATACATAGGACCCATGGCATTATCATGGAATGCAATATCTTCACAAATGATGACTTGATGGATCTAGAAGTGTTCATAACTGTAGGGACTCACTGACAGAGAGTCGAAATCTCTGTGGTACAATATGCTGCATCAATCATGAATCTATACATAAGCACTGCTCTGGGGGCTTTTGATCACTCTTTCCAATGCAACTCGAAAATCACAAGGGACATGAACCTATCTAGGTCTCTTAATTGACTCACTAATGTGCTAGAGTCAAGTGACAACTGGGGTCTTCAACCAAATAATGTACAAACCAATACCCTGTACGAATATCAATGGTACGATGATGTAGCTGAAGTCAGGCACGTGAGACACAACCATGTAGAGAGGCACTAATGAGTCCTATTAAGTGGTCCAAGGAACTCATCAATAAGTTTAATGAAACCAAGATACAGGGACCTATGGGTTGACCCTTTGGAATAGATGTGTTGTCGTCGACAGAGGGAGACTCGCAACTGACCAAGGAAATAATGTTTCCTTGACTAGAAGCATGAGGGGGATAACCAAATATGTGGGACAATTTGGGGATTGACACACCGAGTGGGGGAACAAGGACAAGGAATCATGGGAGACTCAAACTTTCTTTGTTCAGAGTAATGATGGCAGGGATGACCTAGAAGCAAATGAAACAGACTCATGGGAGAGGGATCATAGATGTTATACCGTGATTGTGACTGTAGATGGGAAATACTTGCGGGAGGTAACTGGGCTAGAGACATCAAAGGGATCAAAGGAAGACTCATCGCAAAATACTCTAAACAAAGGTGACCCAATGGGGGAATGTTGTCGAACTATAATATATGGGGTGGCGTCAAAAGACACTGTTATGGCACAATCTCATGGAATTTTAGCAAGCCCGAGAAAGTAAATGCTCGATGGTGTTTCTAATTTTAGAGAGTCTGAAAACATGAAGAAGACTCCAGTGGGGTCTCTTTTGCATTTATAGTCTCATGTGTCCGAAAAAGGATAAAAGTATACATAGGAGAGCTCGCCCACCCTTTTTGGGGGATAGGAGACTTCTTTACTGTTGGTAGTCCAATCAGGTTGGAAAAGGTTAAACCTGTACAGAATGGACGGTCATTCAAATAATTTTACGAGCATGAACGGAACCAAGTTTGCTCAACAATATTTTCTTGATGAGAAGGCTGGAAAAGAGCTTAAAGAAAACCATAATGAGCTTTTTCGTAATGTTCGGTCCCAATGCCCTAGAAAGCATAAAATGATGCAAAGGGAAATTTTCTTGGCTTGAGTGTGTTGAGGTGGTCCTTTTATTATGGTAGTCTACACAGTCTACCAAAGGAGATAAACAAGACTATGTAGACGCTCTTTCAAATACTTTAACGAGTGGGAAAGGAAGCAAGTGTGCTCGACGATCTTTTCATTCGTTTAGGAGTCAGAAAAGAGCTTAACAAAAAATCCGTAATGGTCAACCAAGCAAGGGGAAGTTTTTTATATATGGACCGAGGTTATGTTGTGAATATGGCTGATGGAAGTTAATGTAGAACACTAATGGTGCCCCCTTGCGAGATGATGGATGGTGGTCAAAAGTGGTCAACTGTGCAGTATTGATGGAGCGGATGGCTTGTGAACATGCCAATACAGATACATTAGATGAATTTTGAGGTCTAAAATGGGCCTCCTAAGAAAAATAATAAAATAATAGTTAAAATAATAAAATAATATTTATTAATTTTAGAGGAAAAAAAACTACTTTTTGTGTTCGTATTTTCGACATATCTCTTTTTGTTTTTACTCAAATTTCAATCGGGAGAGCTCGTTGAATGTAGAATTTGATTCTGCATCCAACGAGTACCCACATTGCATACTTCTGACAGAACCCGCTACCCCAAAAACAAGAAATACTTGAAAAAATGTGATGATGACATCATCATCACACTTTTTTAGGTATTTCTTGTTTTTGGGGTAGCGGGGTTTGTCAAAAGTATGCAGTGTAGGTACTCGTTGGATGCGGAATCAAATTATGCATCCAACTAGCTCTCCCGATCGAAATTTGAGTAAAAACACAGGGAGATATGTCAAAAATACGAACAAAAAAAGTAGTTTTTTTTATGACAAATATGTCAATTCAACCATTATGGTTAACTCATTTTATTGGAATTCTATTGGTTCTTGAATTCCAACTCACAAGAACTTATTGTTGGCGCGTTTTATTATGAGGCCCATTTTAGACCCCAAATTTCCTCTGATGGAGGGATATTCGCATGATGGCCCGCAAATCAAGGTGACTTCCAGGAAATGGTCCGAAACATCTTGGTTTAAACATGAGACAAGGGTCTCGTCAAAAGACAGGGGACAAAAAACTGAATCCAATGGTACAAACGGCGTCCCAAACGAACGTCGGATGGCTCTATAGTGCTTGGAAGAAAAATAGACCCAATGAGGCCTATAAACAGGGTAGGGACCACATTACAAGTGTCATTGTTACTGTTTAGTGCTGAGTTGGAGAAGAGGACTCCAAAATTCTTTCGCTGATTTCTTCCATTCCGACTGGTGGTTTTCTGATCCACGAGTTGCAGGTAAGAGTACATGCAAAAATCGTCTTTTTCAATGGCTTGGTTTTGTGATTTGCTCACCCAAGGGTCTGGGTTGACCTGAAAGGGTTTTTTCGGGTCGGGTCGCGCTTTTCGAGGGAAAAATCGTGACTAGGTTGCTCTTTTCAGCTGAATAGTAGAGACCCAGTCACTCCTATCTAGGAGGCAGTCGTGACTAGGAGTCACACCTGTTCGGCTAGAAGGTGTGACTGAGTTGCACCTATTTAGCTAACAACCGTGACTGGGTCGCTGGTTCTGGCTAAACAAGAGCGACTTCGCCCCCGAATGGGTTTGTTGTTTATGGTTGTGCATGACAGGGATTTGGTTATTATGCAGGATGGCTCGACCTGTTTCGATGGAGCAAGATTGAAAAGACTTGTGGAGGGAGGCTCTAAGAACCGTAGGTGTGCGGGATACGCTAGCCCGATGTGGATTACTCAAGTACATGTAGGTTCCCCTGATGAAGACCTTTCAGCTGCTACTTGAGACTTTGGTGAGTTTTTGGGATGTTGGGGGAGATTGCTTCATTATCCAGGGGTAGCGTCTTGAGATTACGCTGCACGACGTGTACTTTTTGATGGGGCTCCCGATGCTGGGAGTGATTGGCGATATGAAGCCAAAGCTCTCACACGGGGATACTTTGGATGGCCTTTGTGAGAGGCACTGTTTTTCCTCTGCATATGTGCGCGGGTCATATATCTTGCTGTGTGACATTGAGAGTCTTTCAACTCAGGAAGTTGCAGTGATTGTGCTGCAGATATTGGGTTCGTCTAGGAACCACAAGATATACTGGGGGCAGCTCCAGATGGTGGAGAGCATGATGGAGGGCACATATTATGGATGGGCCCAGATGTACTTAACCGTGGTTTGGCATGCACTGAACCAAGCCAAGACGACTTGAGGGAACTTCTGCTTCACTTCCTTTCTGTGCTCTTTCTTCATTGAGAGAGTTTCGACCCTTCGACCACACTTAGCAGTGCGCGATGGTGGGCCTTGAGAGCATCGGATGCGGAGATGGTGCGTGAGGGGGGCAACGTGGTGGGCCGCTTCTTTACTCGTGATATTCTAGATTAGTTGAGACAACTCCTAATACTCGTTGAGGACTACCTGTATGCTAATATGGATTACCAGGGAGACCCAGAGATGCCCCAACCTCCATGCCAGGCCTGGGGACCAGATGGTACGTATACATGATGTTTTATATGGTTGCATTAATATATAGACTACTTAGCTTATTGGTAGCTAGTTGATGTGAAGGGAATGATGACATACTTGTGTGCATGTGTAGATGTTGGTCCTCACCCGCCAGTAGGGTACCAGCATCGGATGGGCAGGGCGGAGGGACTAGATCCACCTGCACAGGAATGCAGGATGGAGCGACATACTTTGGATGAGCTTCGGCAGCATGTGGAGCGCCTACTAGAGGGAGTCACAGATGATGGTTGGTAGTATATGGATGATGAGCTGATTGTTTCCTGTTACCATACTCACCGTGAGTGGATTCCTCTGATGAAGAGGATTGTGGTTGCTGTTGAGTATGTGTGAGCAACGACACGGGGAGACATGCCTATGGATGATGATGATGACTCCAGTGAGGAGGATTCAGAGGAAGAGGAGGAAGAGGAGGAGAAGGATGAGGAAGAGGAGGATTCAGAGGAGGAGATGGAGTCGGAGGACTAGAAGGAGGGCTTCGACTCTGATTAGAAGCCAATGGTGCTGCCCCTAGTGCGATGGTGCACTGAGTATTTTTGTATCCATATGTGTATTCAGCTGAGAAATATTTGTGGGGCTTCTAATTTTGTATTGAACACTTTGACATTATATATATATATATATATATATATATATATATATATATATATANATGTATGTTACACATGTATGCATGATTATATCGTGATGCATGATGTAGTTTTTATATGTTTCCTATATGCGATGATGAATATTCCACTCTAGAACATCGTTAGCCATTTGATATGCCACACTATTGAGGTTTCTAGGAACATGTGTGAATGAAATGGATTCAAAGGTTCTAACCAATTGTTTAATGTGCAAGAAATTTCTAAAGAGACAAGGATCGCGTACCTGATAGTAGTTATTCAACTGGGAGACAAGCATCTGGGAGTCTATGAAGACATCAAGGTGACGAATACCCAACTGAAGGGTGGCGACCAAGAGGCCCATGACACCATTGTACTCAGCCTAGTTGTTGGTATAAATGCCAACACACATGCCGTCGATATGGATCAACTCATGTGACGGGGAATAGATAACCCATGCAGCCGAAGCGATATTAGGAGACCATCAAATCGCTCTATCGGTGAATTTGATGTAGTGATGCAAGGTAGAATCCATCTGGATTAGTCAAGGAAACACATTGTGAGACTCACTTCAAGAATGGTGAAAAACAAAGAAAAGAAAACTATACTACAAGTGACTCATGACGGTGATATTATGCATAGAATATCTTGAGGTAGAGCCCATCGTAGGGATTCTTCAAGAGTTTTCCATCAGAGTCAGCCAACATGTATGGCCCCTTGCCGAGGTAGCGGTGGACAACATATGGGCTGTACCACATGGTTTCGAACTTTCCTTTACCAAAATTATCGTTGGCTTCGTCATAAACAAGGACCATATCGCCTTCACTAAAGGTACGAGGATGGACATGGGAGTCAAATTGTAACTTCAACCGTGTCTTAGCTGCTTCAATTGCTTGGAGAGCAACGCGATAGTCCTCATTGGTTTGTTTAAGCAGAGTAAGGCACTCCTCTAATGGCGAGGTGTCGAGAAGGAGTTCGATGGCAAGGTGGAGTGATGGAATTTGGCACTCAATGGGGAGTACCGATTCAACACCATGGAGCAAGTGGAATGGGGTGAATCCAGTGGAGGTCTTCTTAGTCGTGCAGTAGGCCCAGAGGGTAGAAAATAACATGTGGTTCTAGTTGGTTTTGTGGTTTTCAACCATCCACTGGAGCGTGGTATTGATAATTTTTTTGAATGCTTCAACTTTCCCATTTCCCTGAGGATAGTAGGAGGATGAGTACTAGTGCTCGAACTTTAACATGGTTGAAAGTTATGTCAAAACAATGTCTTCAAAATATTTACTGTGGTCAGAGACTATCTATTGGGGAACACCAAATCCTGAAATGACATGGTTAAAGAAAAGTTGTGCCACCGTGTTAGCTTTGCAATTGAATGTGGGCATGACCTAGACCCACTTAGTGAAGTAATTGACAACTATAATAATGTATTTATGTTCAATGACCGAGGTAGGAGTGATTGTCACAAAATCGATCTCTCACTTGCAGAAGGGACCAACTATGACAACGGAATGTAGTGGCGCGGGAGGAGTCCTTGCTTTTGGGGAAAAGAGTTGGAAACTACGATAGTGTTTGACTGCCTCGATGCAATCGGAGAAAATGGAAGGCCAAAAATAACCAACTCATTGAATCTTTTGGCAATGGCCAAACCGGATAGGTGGCAGCCACATGCTCTGTTGTGACAGTCATTAAGAACTTTTGGGGCCTCCTCATGGGTGAGGAAACAAAATAATATGGTATCAATGCCCCGACGGTACAAGACATCTCCATTGAGGAGATGGCGAGCAGCTTGGTGTCGGATGCACAGGTATAGGAGAATGCCCCCATACCATGGATCCTCTATGGATATGACAAGCAAGTGTTCTTTCGATAGATCTATCATGATGGGTGGTGACATGGATGAAGGAGGCATGTCTATCATAAGTGCAACTAACGCCAACGCTTTAGTGCTCTTCAGTGCAACGAATTCCAAGTCGAACTCTTGGAGGACGACAATCCACTTGGTAGCACGAACTTGGAGGAGGCGATAGCTCAAGAGGTACCACATAGGGTTGGAATCGGCTACAACTCGAGTATGGATCAAAATGATGTAGTAACATAGCTTTTGGACAGATAATATGCTGGCAAAGGACATATTTTCTTCATGCAATTAACAAAAGGAGGATAGGCCAAATTTTGGCTAATGTAATAGATTACATTCTCTTGACGAGCATCGTCCTATTAGACCAAAACTCCAACGATGGAATTTTCGGATGCTGACACATAGACAATGAAGTCCCTATTGGAGTCGGGTGGAGACAACAATGGGGAGGAGGCCAAATCTTGTTTTAATTCATCGAAAGCATCTTCAACCTGCTGATCCCAAACAAAATGGGTGTTGGTACAAAGCAATCGCAAGAAACCATGGAATTTTGTTGCATATTTCGGGATGAAACAACGAAGGAAATTGGCCTTGCCTTGGATACTCTACAGTTGTTGCAGAGTACGCAGGGAGGGGAGGGATAGAATGGCTTGGAATTTGAGAGGGTCTACTGCAATCCTATTGTGGGAAATGATGAACCCAAGTAACCGACCAAATGGGACACAAAATACACACTTGAGAGGGTTCAAGCAGACTTTGTACTTGCAGAAGTGTAAGAAAACTTGGCGTAAGTCATCTATGTGATGTGCAGGCTTCCGTGAGCGAGCCGTAAGGTCGTCTAGGTAGACTAGGATAATGTGGATGAGGTCGTGAAAGAAAAAAGTCATTACCCTCTGGAAAGTGGCTCTGACATTTTTTAGACCAAACGACATGACTCGGTATGCAAACATGTCCCAAGGCATTGTGAATGAAGTCTTGTAGCGATCTTCCTTCCATATCTGAATTTGGTTGTATCCGTAGAAACTATCCACAAAGGAAAAGAATTCATGTCCAGCGCAGGTGTTGATGATTTGATCAATAAATAGGGTTGGGAAATTTTCTTTGGCACAAGCCAAATTCAAATCCTAAAATATGTTCAAACGCGGATGGTACCTTGTTTTTTGTTTACGGGAACATGATTTGAAACCCGATTGGTGTATGTGATGGGATAGATGAAATTGGATGCCCGCAGTTTCTTGATTTCAACTTTGACCGCAGTAGCTTTGGCAGGATGGATGGGCCGTTGCTTTTGGAAAATGGGAGCCACATTAGGCCATGTGTTGATGTGGCGCTCAATGATGGATGGATCTAAGCTAGGCATCTTGGTGTAAGACCAAGCAAAGATGTCACGAAACTCCTGAAAAAATGCTTTGTAGGAAGCGACTTCGTCAGGGGAGCATGACGCTCCAAGGGTGATCTATTCAACAATCTCCGGGTTGGTTGAGATGTTAACCTTGATGGTAGGCGAGATATTGGCCATTTTCCCCTCTTCAAAGGCATCAGGTGTCGAAATGAGGTTTTTAAACAAGTCAACCTTCGCATGGATGAAATCCTTGGCTTCTATTGAAAACTGGTCTAATGACGACATAGGTTCTTTGGGGATGAAGAATGAGCGGTGGTGCATATCGTCCCATGGGTATTTAGGAGCAGACATAGCTTCCAAGATCTCCTTGTCATTACTGAAACAACGGTTGGATAGATCAGACAAATCATCTATAGGTGTGGAGAGGGGCGGACTAGTGGAGCTAGAAATCATGTAGATGGTGGTAGTGTCTGAGGAGGAAGCCAGTGGGTAAATCTCTTCAATGACAGTTACTTCAGATTCATGAGAGTGTTTCCAAAGGGCGTTAAGGACAGACCGATATTCGGCCAAGTCTAGACAGTGGTGAGAATAATGGCCATGCAATCCACAAATTGCGCATGCATGGTTTGTCCTTAAAGACTTGTTTTTGGTGTCTAATGGAGCTGAGAAATCGACTACCGGAAGTTCGTCAGTTGTATTTATGGAATCAATGTGCGTGCACAGGATTGGTATCTATGGGCAGTTCAGGGTTGCATGACCATGGACATCACACAAGGCGCAAGGTGGAGCTGGACGAGTTTCAGCTGTCGCTTTGGCATTTTTTCCCCTAGCCCTCTTTGGAGGAGACAGGGCTAATGCAGGTGCGGAGGGAGGTTTTTGTGGGCTAGGAGGAGGGCATGAATTGGCCGCAATGGGTTGAATGAGAGTCAACACAATCTGGGGCATCGGAGGTTGGGTAGGTGGTTCAAGGTACCACACAAGAATCCCCAACGTAAAGTTTGGTAGGTTTAAAGTAGCATCACAGGCTTACTCATGATGCCAGACGATGGGAAAAGGAAGGGAATCGTATGGACTGGGAGTGAACCCCAATAATTCCTTGGTGATTGAATTTGAGGCTATGACTATGCTTGGGGTTGTGGCTATGGTTGGGGTTTGGGTGGAACGTTGTTGGATGAAATCATGCACAAGTTTGCAGTGTCATTTAACTCTCATGGAGGATGTAATGAAGGGAAGGAAGCTGTCATAAATGTGTCAACGAACAATCCCAGGGCTATGGATGACAAAGATGGGATGGCTACACTGTTGATGGAGGTATCAATAGTAGGGATGACATGATCTGGTGTGGTCAGCCCCTGCGGGTCGTAGCAAGTTAATTGGTCTACTATTATGATCTTCCCGTCATAAGGAAGCATCATAAGGTGAAAGACGGTGGATTCCACAACTCTCATGGCATACAGTAACTATGTCCAAGAAGGAGGTCGTAATCAAGCTGAGTGTTGACAACCTCAATGTCGATCAGAACCATTTTACCAACCAATAATATGGGGACATTCAGAGGAATTCCTTGGGATTTTATGGAGCAACCATCATAGACACAAAGGGAAGTGGTGGATGGCTGGAGGGTAGGGGACCCGAGTTTCTTCCAGAAAAATATCGACATGACACAGGTATATTCCCCTTCATCGACGATACATCAATGTACAACCAAGTTACGAATTGATACCGAAATTTGGAAGGCAATGGTTGATGGCATTCTTGGTTCTCCATTGTCTAAATCGAAAGTGATCAATCAGGAATTGGAGGGGTCCACGGCACCTAGTGCGGATAACAATGACTTCCATTGTAGTGGGCATGTTTTCAACACTTCTAGAGAGCACATGGCCATAGGTGACTGGGCTAAGTCGTCAACGATGCTATAATTCAAAGTAGCTCTAGCCGTGGTGTTGTTGGAAATATGCCGCATGGGGAATCGTGGACCTTTCGTTGCCCCATCAATGGGGGGTGTGGGTAGGTGAAGGGGTATGTTGGTTGTGTTGGATGTGGATGCAGCTGATGGGTCAATGATTTCAATAGTGGATCTGTACTGATTGCGCCTAGTCTGCAGGTTGATTTCCTCAATTGTCATTGCCAAGAGGTGATGGACACCTGTCTCTGTAGGCGGGGCCGCGACGGGTGCAGGTGGGGGCAAAGGTGTGGTTTCAACCAATCCCTGGAGTGGTAGCGGGTTTTGGAGCACCATACAAGGGGGACCTAGTGGTGGTGGGTTGGGTTGAGCCTGGGATTCTGCGTTGGTGTCGCGCTGAGCTTTGTTCTCAAGAAACTGCTTGACACGGTCCATATGAGGGAATTCATGGGTGTAGTGACCGTAGACGTTGCATAACTTGCATGGATGGTTGGTCCATAACTGAGTGTTTCATCTTGATCTATTAGGCTGCTGGGGGTTTTCAGCCACCAGGTTGGCGTCGTTGTTGTTAGGAGGTTTGGCTATTGGCTTCCTCCTTGCGGTTGGTTGTTACCCTAGTTCCTTCCGCGGTTTTTCTTAGCTGGCCCTTGTTGGTTATTGGGGGCCGGTTGGTTGGGAAGATTTTGCTGAGAAAAATCTTGGCTCGTGGATGTCAGAGGAGCTGGGGTGAGGGCCGAAGCGGCTTGCATGGGTGATGCATAGTAGGTTAGGGGAGCTGGAGGGGCTACAAATCTAGTTATTATCTCGAATACGGTTGTGCCAGCCAAGTCAGTGCATGGGCGTGCTGGTGTGGTGTGAGCTGTGCATAAGAGGTTGTGGCTCCGGACTGAGCCACCATCCTTGATTAGCCAAGTATTTGCTTTGGTTGTGCAACATTAGGGGTGTTGCTTGGGTGCGGTGCCATAAAAGGTTGTGCTACATAGTACTGTGGGTGTTAGGAGACAAAACCAATGACACCATCTGTAGCGTGAGATACCCCTAGCGTATCGCGATGGGAGGTGCCAGTACAGGGAGCGTCTGGTATGATGGTGTATAGGTATCCATACTGAGCGTTAATCAAATCAAACTGTTGGGCCTTCAAGATGGCCTCTTCCTTGGATTGGAGACAGTCAGAGGCGACGTCCTTGACTATGGGTGGTAGCAAGGTTTTTAAGAACCAATCGAGAAATATCCTATCATCAAGATGAATCTTTCAAAGGCTACGACGTTTTCGCCACTCGTGGATGTGGTTGTTTATGTGGGTCGCGGTGTTTTGGTGGCAAGACAACAAGATCTCAACGTTGTCATCGTATCTGAAAGAGAGTTGGAAATATTGTAGGAACATGAAGGCTAAGGAATTGAATTCAGGGTAAGAGGCTTGAGATAGCTCAATATACCATTTGGTTGCGGTGCCTATGAGGGTGCACTGGAACAACCTAACTCTGATCGAATCGCCTACAATGTTGTTTGACGAGCACCATATATGAAACGACATAATGTGGTTTTGGGGGTACTCACCTGCCTCCCCTTCAAACTTTGGAATGTCTGATGGGATTTTGGTTAGCATGGGAGGCCAATGGGGTTGATGGCTAATTGGGTCATTGGTTAACCTGGACAAACCATGCAAGTTGAGGCAAGCCATGAATGGGATGTTAGACCCAAGGTTGGTGCGGGATGGACCGATGATGGCGTTGGAGTTTTCCGGAGTATGGTGTCCGTGTATGACTAGGGGTACTTGAGTTTGACTTCCCACAATAGGGATAGTTGGAATGGTCGCAGAAGGGTCGTTTCCCCTAGGTATAAAAGATGGTACTGTGGGAATGATTGGAGTTGGTGTGGGACCGCCTCTAAAGGGTGGTGGATTCACAACCACATGCGCAGCGGTACTGGGACCACTGGCAGGGATGTTGGTAATGATGTGAGGAAAGGACATGGGTCCACTGCCTACCACCCAACTAAAGAAGGGATCGGGATTTATGCCACCCATGGGTCTAGACAGTGCATTGAAAAGATTCGACTCGGACTGGTAGGAGTCTGAGTAAGAATTAGAGGTCACGTGACTTTCTGATGGTGAGGAGGGTTGTCAGGGAGGGCCTCGACGGTGATGGTATAAAGACCCAAACTGAGGGGGATCCCCCCTAAGGCACGAGGAAGAGCGTGGTGGATCAATGGTGGCTTAATGGTAGTAATCGGTAATGAATTTTGGACCCTATTTTAAATGGCTTCCTATTGGTTCACAGGTGGTCACTCAACCACCAAGACTTCCAGAAGACAACGCTTGTATTTTTACTCACAAGGATGTTTCTAGTCAGTAGGAAGGTTACGTTTCCTGTTTCGCTTAGAAATTCCTCTCGTTGGCCAGCTACTTTGGGGTTCCTATGGTACTCCTCATAATGAGTTTTAGTGAAAATCCCAAGCACTTCCCACAGTTATGGCAGTTGATACTTATGTCCTCAAATCGCAAGATTTGATTAAGTAAATTGGTTACTTTTATGGTTCGCTTGGGGTCAGGAACTGAGTTTTGTTGGATTATGTGGTGTGAATGTGTGTACTTTGTGTATGAAATTGTGATTTTTATTTTTTCAATTATTCAAATAAGCAAATAACATTGGTTTCTCTGAATGGATCAAGCAAAGGGCTTGGATCAAAAAAGAGTTGAAAAATAAACCAAAACCAAAGTGCAATATAAACTGTAATGATGGAAAAATATTTGTAACTTGTTGTGAATCAGTAGTGTGACTACCCCACTTTTGTATCCCTCAAATCCAAGAAAGAGTGATGGGCTCTCAACAAAGTGGAAACAAGTCCACCCGTAGATCCACAGGTCACTCCTCAGATGCTCGGTTGCTCAACAGGGAGGACACGAACGCCGTGAAACCCCCAATGGTTTCCACTCCCTCTAGCTTCCAAGGTCACTTATTTTTAATGGATAAGAACAATGGAAAAAAGGATTCCTATTGGTAAGCTTACTCAACCCCTCGTCTTATCTCAGAAGACCTCGAAGGGTGATGACTGAGTAGAGGAGGAAGGGCTAAATAAGATTGTTAATTTCCAATGTTTTAATAATGAAAAATAGAATATAACTTGCAGAAACTATCATAAAAATAGGCAGATTGCATGTTACGTTCAACCCATGTCAAATGGGTCATTCAACCAGGAAAAACAAATGGAAATATGGTTCAAAATTAGACGGGTTTCTTCTGACTGCTGGGCAGCAGCGACTGGGTCGCACAAACATACCACATAGTAGCGCCTGGGTCGCTTTTGAGGAAAAAAATAGCAGCGACTATGCCCTGGGAGGAAAGTCACGCCTTTCGGGGCTGGAGTCGCGACTGGGTCGCAGGTTTCAGCCCAAAAGCAGCAACTAGGTTGCACTTTTCAGCCCGAAAGCAGTGACGACGGTCGAAAACAGGAAAAAATAAAAAACAGAGCCGACAGTGGCCAACAGGGATAGGTACTGGGGCCATACGGACTCGGATCATCCTCATGAGGGCCCGATCAAGAACGACTGTGAAGGAAAACCTGCAAAAAACATGTAAAACCAGGGATCCAGTGGGATCGACCTGCTATGGTCGCCAAACTGTAGCAGGGTAAAAACCCTGGCTACATGCTAATGCGCCTCCCTTCCGTAAAAGGGATAGAAGGGTAGAGTTCAAATTGATAAAAAGCAAGCTGCAAAAAAATGATTAGCAATAACAAAAAATAATAAAAAATCTAAACTAAAATAAACAAGATGGGACAAATATACCTTCTATTTTCTGTAAAATTGGGCCACCGTGCCCTAGCTTGGATGATACCGCCTCTCCACAGGCTTGATGGTACGGAGGATGCCTCAATATACAAGGTGGGGAGATGGTGGGGAAAATAGAATGACTGGAAAGTTGTGGGTATTATGGGAGGAATGATTCTCATCGTACTCACAAATGATAGAAAAATATGGTGAAGGTATAATTAGTTAATCTTGTGATGGAGACCTCCACACTATTTTATAGTTTTTCTTGTCCTTTTCTCTCTTTTAGGGTTTTAAATCGTATTTAGGGTTTTTATCCCTTTTTGGGGGGTTTTAAGCCCCTTTGTGGGTTTTTAGTTCTTTTGAGGGTTTTTAGGCCCTTTTTATATTTTCTGAGCTTTCTGAGAGAGCATAAGGTTAAAACATAGTTATGGAGGTCAAAAATGAGGGAAACAATATAGGAAAAAGATGTCTGTATATGTTTTAGGCTATGTGGATCTAGTTGAGAATTTTTTTGCGTTAACAGGCTCTTCCAGGTCTCTGTTCTCCCATCAGGTCAAATATTCTTTATTTTTATTGCATCTAGTTCTCTCGACTTCTCAATCGTCTAGTATCTCTATGACTTCTTCTGTTGGCCAAAATGATATATGGCCTTTCCATTCCATAGTTGTCTCACTATTTCTCATCGACCCTTCCTCAAACTTGTACAATTTAGAAACATTGAACACCGATGATACACCCAATTTTTCTGGTAGCTCCATCGCATATGCATAATCTGAGATCTTTTTTTTCAGGATATTTCTTGGTCCAATCTTCTTCAACTTCAACTTGTTATATGTTCCTCTTGGGATCCTTTCCTTCCTTAGGTACACTAAATTATCTTCTACAAATGAATGCAGTTACCTCTTCGTATTGGCCCTCAATTTGTATGCCTTATTATTTTTCTCAAACCGTCGCTTCACCTTGTTGTGAATTTCCTTCATGTGGTTGGAAAACGATTTGGTGTCTGCACTCTTCAATCCCTTTGGAAACTCTACCAATTTAGATACTCGATGGAGGCTTATCCCTTGCACTATCTGGAATGGACTCATTCCCGTTGATCATTTTTCTGAGTTGTTTTATGCAAATTAAACTTGTGCCAACACATTCTCCCACTGCTTCGATCGATAAGCACTTAGGAACATCAAGAAATTTATTAAGCTCATATTCATGACTTTAGTTTTTCCATCAGTTTGCAGATGGTATGCATAACTAAACTGTAACTTTGTGCCAAGCTTCTTCCACAAGGTTCTCCAGAAATAATCCATAAACTTAGTATCCCTATCTGAAGTGATGCTCTTTGGAATCTCATGCAACCTTACAACCTATTTGAAAGATAGAACAACAATACTGGTGGTGTCACTTGTATTCCAACATGGAATAAGGTGTTCCATATTGGAAAATATGTCAGCTGCTACAAAATGGAGTGATTCCCTTTCTATGTCTTCGGTATCCCAACACAAAATCCATGTTGATATCCTCCCATGGGACATATGACATTGGAAATGACACATACTATCTTATGCTTTGGCTTCTTTCTTTGGCATGTTGACACATTCTGCATTTTTAGATCCACTTCTTCACATCCGTCATCAATCTTGGCTAGTAGTACTTCTCCTTAACCAACGCCTTGGTCTTGTCGATGAAAAAGTATCCTGCTAGTCCCTCCACTATGCAACTCCTTGATTAGGTTCTCCCTCCCTGATCCTTTGGAGATGCATAATTGATTCCCTTTAAACAAGTATCCCTCTTGTATAAAGTAATCTAAGTATGGAGTTCTGCCACCTCTCCATGGTTCCTTCGACGCCTTCCATGCATTGGAAAAATATTTGTCGACTTCATAGTTGACCTTCACTGACTCTAATCCTGTCAACTTCATAGTAGTCGACCGCCACAATGTGACTCGTTGATTTAACACATCAGCTACCTTATTAGTCTTCCTCGACTTATGTTTCAACACAAAGGTATAACTCTGCAAGAACTTGAGGCACTTAATATGCCTCTAGTTCAACTTCGTTTGAGTATTTAGGTATATCATAGCTCGGTAGTCAGTGAACAATAAAAAAAAATCAACAACAAATAATTCCTCCACTTCTTTAATTATTGAAAAATGGAATAAAACTCCTGGTCATAGACCGAATATTTTTTCCCGACGTCATCCAGTTTCTCACTAAAGAATGCAAATTATTGGTCGACCTTCCTAGCTCAACATAAATCCAATTGCTACTTACTCATGTCGCAGTCAACTTGATATAATTTGTTGAAATCTGGGAGACCTAAGATTGGGATCTCCATCACATTCTTTTTTAGCTTCTCAAATCGTTGTCGGGCGACTTTCGTCCACTTGAACTCTCCCTTCCTCATGCATGTTGTCAAACGTGCACATATCTAACTAAAATCCATGATGAACTTTTGATATAAACTAGCAAGTCCATTGAAACTTCTCACCTATGTGGCACTCATTGGCTCGGGCCAGTCCATAATTACTCGTACCTTCTCCAGATCCATCTTAAACCCTTACATGGAATTCACGAACCCTAATCCACCAACTCTTTCTACATGAAGGAACACTTTTGCAGATTCACCAGTAGCTTCTCTTGGCTTATTCACTACAGGACTTATCGAAGACACAACAAGTGTTCTTCTCTTGTCTTGTTGAAAATTAGTATGTCGTCAAGGTATACAATGACGAACTTTCCCAGAAAATCAGTATGTCTCTCCACTCAAATAGTCGATCAAGACATCCATCCTTGAGAATGGAAACCCATACTTGGTAGGGATTCTGTTGATATCCCTTGAGTTGGTGCACATCCTCCATTCTCCTCCTTTCTTGGGTGATAGTGCAATAAGTACTACACATGAAATCAATATTTCTCTTATCAACCCCTTTTCTAGAAAATCTTGGATGTATTGATTTAGCTCAACATTCTCCATCAACGTCATCCAGTGTGGTACCTTGTTTGGAAGAATCAACCCTAGAATCAAGTCTATCTAGTGGGATATACTCCTCGTTGGCGACAATATAATCGAAATATCATCAACCATTATGCATTTAAACTTCAACAACACTTCTCCAACATTTGTTGGGATATATTTAGTTGATCTATAGACACTCGGGCCCTTAATAATGGTTGCAAATAAATATTGTTTCTTATTTTCCTCCTTCAAACACTCTTTAGCTGAACATATTAGCACTTGCTTTTCTTAGTAACCACTCTCCTTTCCTTTAATGCTCTACTCTTCGGCCAAGGGAATTAGTCAAAATATCTTGTTGTGTTTCTCAAGTGTGACCATATTCCTACAACCAACATATACCATGTTTATGTTGTACTTCCATGGTCAACCCAACAACAGTTGACATGTATCCATCATAATCACGTTGCATAGCATATTTTCATGTAACCCACTAAACTTGAAATTGATTAGGAACTGGTATTTATAGCTTCTCTCTGGTTCTCAGTCCTTCGAATCTTCCTCTATAAGTTTCACATACTCCTAGGAACCTCCATGCTGCATTAAATACTTCACTTGGATTTTCTCAGTAGGTTTCACCACCTAGATTTCTACAACAACTGCCATAACTTCTCTATAACTTTTCCAACTACCCCAACAACTCTAATCACGGGTTCCTGTATTTTTGGTTGGTTTTTTATCTCGTCATCGTCGTCTTGTTTCACAACTTCTTTCCTTTTCTAGTTGATAACCTCATCAACCCTTCACTGACCTTCATGCCATCCTGTCGCCTGTTATCGACCGCTCTTGGTTGGAATCCTCACGACTAAATATGATCTTCTTGTCAATATTTTTCCCATAATACTGGAGGTCGTGGGCTATCCTTCGGGATTTCCTGTCTTCTATCCTTGAGTGTTTTTGTTAGGCTCCGATTCCCTTGCATCATGTACCCACAACATCAATGTTTTCTCTAAGAGTGAATTGATATTCATTTGAAAGCATGTTTCGAGAGCATGCATTTATGTGAACACTTAGTGTATGATAATCAAATACACAAATCACATAGAAGATAATATTTGTATCTTATGAGAATACAATCATATATTTATTGGAGATATGAGATCTCACATCCTACACTCGGGCACTCAGGTTCGAATTTATCAGAGATAGAGATCTCACATCCTGGGGTATCTCAACCTGGAGAGCTTCTTGCTGCTCTATCCACAAATCTTCCTCCATTGGTGACACTTCTTCATCATCTATTCCCTCTTCTTGTCGGTCATGACCCGACTCTGGCGGATTTTCTTCATGTGATGTCACCCTGGTGGCCATTCCTTTCTAGAGCACGATGGCTTGCTCTCTTAATTCCTCTCTTCTCTTTTGCCTCTTATCCCTCTTTATTTTCTGTAAATCCAAAATGCTTTTGTGAGTCATTGTCCGAATTATGTCTTTCTTGACCCGACTTTTCATTGCTGGCGGTTCCTTCTATAGTTGATTAGAATCCTTCTACTCTACCCAAACACATGACTAGGTACCCCCCCATATCCTACCCGATGCTTTAGTGAACCCAGATAGTTCTATCTATTTTCTCAAGAAGTACTCCCACTCCCTTTCTGCAATAAACTTCTCCCATGCTTTCTACTTCTCCGCCCAGTTAGTATTTGATGGCAGTTTGATTAGTGATGGACGAGGCTCAACAATGTGTCCTACTCCCCTGTCGATTAGGAACTTAAACAAAAGAGTCGGTAGTGAGCAAAGAAACTACTTAGTGAAATCATTATAGAACCTATTCTCAATGCTCTTGACAGATACTCTCTCTTCCACGGCGCGTTCTTCACAAAACTCATCTACAATTTTTTCAAACCACTCCGACAAATTTGTGCGTCCACCTCTTATCAATTTCTAGAGAAATTCTTGGTCCTTAATTTCTACCACCTTTTTCATCCAGTAATTTCTTCAGAAACTGAGGCACAGATTCTACAAACTTCTCATGTGTTTCAGTGAAGAATTTCTCCTTCGCCTGGGAAATAGTCATCTTGTTTCTCCAAGCGTAGTTTTGCAAATAGTTTGTAATATTACGCTCCCACAAGTCCTTAATCTCTTACTCTGAGATCATCTGCTAATGGTCATTTCATCCATACGTGTACTGCCGGAAATAGAACCAATGTTGTAATCACTCATATTGCAAGGTTACCGACAATACACATAAGAATCATATAATCATAACAGAGACAAGAGACAAGGATAGTAGGTTGAATAACAGTTTTATATTACACAATAACACATGTGGATTCATACATGCATCAAACCGAACTAAGTTCTTATCTGGCTCAACAGCCTATATATATGATTACAAAACAGTTACAAATAACTACTTGTCGGTTCAGTCAACTGACACGACCTATGAGGCCGGCCTAATATCTAATTAGTTGGCTAACTAGTCTATTCAGCTAACTGAATAGCTCCTCCAACACACCTCTCAAAGTATTTGGGTGTGATTCCTTTGTGCATGTCCCAAAGGAGAAAAGAAGCAAACTTGATAGTAAGTCGGAGAAATGCATTTTCATCATGTATAAGTATGGAGTGAAAGAGTATAAGTCGTGGAATCTTGTTACAAGGAAGGAAATTTACAGTAGATATGTGATATTCAGAGAAATCATAGGTACTTCTAGAATTGAATAGGTCATAAGAGAAAAGGAACTAGAAAATCAAGAGTTTGAAATGAATGGTGAAAACCAGGATTTATATGAGTCGACTGAATCCGAAAAGGAGGTGGAAATATAGATTTTGGTCATCAGGAGGTCTAGTCGAGCAAAGAAACAACCTGAAAGGTATAGTCCACCTCATTTTTTATTTGTTTTTGTGTTATCTTCCATTGAAAATGCTCCTAGGTCAATAAAGGAAGTGATCGACTCGACAGAGGGTAAAATCTATAGAATGGCCATTGAAGAAGAAATGGAGTCCTTGAGGAAGAATAAAACATGGAATCTGTTCATGTTACCAAATGGAAGGAAACCCATCGGTAGTAAATGGGTATTTAAGGAAAAGGAAAATGTAGCAGGATAGGTCGAGAGTTACAAGGATCAACTGGTAGAAAAGGGATATTCCCAAGTTAAGGGAGGCAACTTTGGTGAAATAGTCTCTCATGTTGTTAAGTTAACTTCCATAAGGGTACTAATGCCTTGAGTTATATCATTTGATCTTGAGATAGGGAAGATGGATGTAAATATATCATTTCTTCGTGGCAATATTGAAGAATAATTTTATATGAAGCAACCTACAGGTTTCACAATAAAAAGAGAGGAGGAGTCGGAGGAGTCAGTCTGCAATCTCAAGAAGTCTCTTTATGGTTTAAAACATGAATATAATTAAAGAGGTGAAATTAAAGTAGTCCTACAAGTTCATCTTGAAGGACCTTAGTGCAACTCATTTCATTCTTGGAAAGGAGATTAAAAGAGATCGAGCAGGTAAAAGGATTTGGTTTAATAGAGTAAATATGTTGAGAGAGATTTGAAATGTTTCAACATGCAGGAGTGCAAACTGGTCGAGGTTTCTATTCATGTGGGATTTAAGCTATCTACGCAAAAGTGTCCCAAGACACAACAAGAAATTTAGTACATGACACATATTCCCTGTGCTAGCGTTGTAGATAATATAATGTATGTGATGGTCTATACTCGACCTGATATTTCCCATGCAATGGGAGTATTGAACAGATACATGTTGATAGATAGAAAAGAGAACTAGACCACATTCAAGAGAATTTTTATGTATTTATGTGGCACAACGGGTTATACAATAGGATACCAAGGAAAATCTAAATGTCACAAGAAAATATCTTTACATGGTTTTTTTTCAATTTCGATTGGAATGGAGATTTTGATCGCAGGCGCTCGGCTAATGGATATGTTTTCAAGTTATTCAATGAATCAATCAGTTGGATGAGTAGGAGAAAGTCAATCTATGTATTGTCAACTACTTAAGTTGAATACATGGCAACTACTCATGCAAGCAAAGAGGTGGTGTGGTTGCAAAGATTGTGTTCCGAGGTTGGGTTTAAATAGAAACTTGTCAAGATAGATTGTGATAGTCAAAGTGAAGTATTTTTGACAAAGAGCATTGCATACCATTCAAAGACAAATCATATTGATGTGCAGTATCACTTTGTGAGAGACATGGTGGAGAACCAGGAATCGTTGTTGGAAAAGGTAGACACGGTGGAGAACACTCCAGACTCATTGACCAAGTCTATGAGTAATGAAAAGTTTACTTAGAGTAGGGAATCAATGGGCTTGTTATCCCTTCTTAAGTGAATTAAAGTTTTGGAATAAACTATGTGTGCAAAGAATACAATAAGTGGGAGAATGTTGGGTGTGTTATATTCTTTGCATGTAAATCGATGGTCAAAGTTGATAGTAAACTAGTAGAAAGTCCACTGGAAGTGGGAGAATGTTGGGTGTGTTATATTCTTTGCATGTAAATCGATGGTCAAAGTTGATAGTAAACTGGTAGCAAGTCCACTGGAATTGAAGTTGATAGATGGTATAAATCTAGTCAATAGGTTGACTAGTATAGTCGACTAGTCATTGGTCAAAACTAGTCAGTAGGGAAGTTGAAAAAAATAGAGGAATAGATTCGATGAACACTTGAACGAAGAGAAGCTCAATGGGTGGTCGACTATGGTGGACTAAATCAAGTCTAATGTAACATAATAACTTCATGTTAGTAAGTTATTGACCACCATAAATGAGCAATTAGCCATAAGTAACTTGTATTGAAAGCTAGTGTATTTATTGCATCTATAAATACAATGTAAGGTAGAAGGCTATAAAGTATGATGTGAGACATGAGTTAGTGAGAATTGTTTTAGTGTATCAAGTTTACTGTGTTGGTATTATACAAAAAGAGTGATTTCATGCTTAAGTTGTAGTGATCTTCTAAATTGTTGTTGTAAACACTTGTTACAAGTGTTGCTTAATAGATGAGTGGTAAAGCTCATCGGTTTGTTGGTTTTCCCTAGTAGAGTTGTTTCCAAGGTAATTTTTGTGTATTACGTGTAATGTTTTGTGCCATTGATAATTTTGTTATACATTTAACTGTAAGAATCATCGTGCATGTTGATCGTATTAGGTATTAGAACCCAACAACCATGACCTCCTCTAGTTGGAGTATTGCTACTTTCCTTTATCTTGAAATATTATCTTTGAAATATTTATGTGAGGGATTATGTAGCTTAACAACTTTCTATGTTGTGAGTGTTTGATCTGAAAAAGTTGAAGAACATGGAAATGAGAGGTGAGGAGTATTTTTGTAATATTGGGGAGTTTTAGAGTATTCCATAGGTTTTGAAAATCTCATAAGTTTCATTGAATGTCTAACCTAGAAAGGGAGTCAAGATCAAAATGGGTATGGTGGTTTCTCCTCTCAATGATCGATACTTTTTTCTAAATGGCCCTATTTTTTGCATACCATTCACCATGCATGTTCTCTCCTTGACTTAGTCTTGGCTAACTCCTAGATCTACTTTATGGGGTAGATATTTTATTTTGGAACTAGGTTGTGCTTATAGAAGGTATGCTTACCACTTTCAAGTGGGAATTATCAAAGTACCTATCCATAGCCT
Source organism: Pseudotsuga menziesii (assembly GCA_001517045.1). Lineage (NCBI taxonomy): Eukaryota > Viridiplantae > Streptophyta > Pinopsida > Pinales > Pinaceae > Pseudotsuga > Pseudotsuga menziesii. The sequence continues at coordinate 460,355 of LPNX011155683.1, forward strand.
CTATCTTCATTCCCTTTGCTAATGTCTTTCTTGATGTGGTCGACTTCTATTGCATGAGTGGAATCCTAGTCAAGCACAAAAGCACACTAATGAGCCACTCTTTGTTGCATCTCATAGATTGGGTAGGAGAGGTGAATCATTAGATCTTAGAAATGTTGATCATACTCCTAGGAACCATCCTCCACTAACTTCTTTATGTATTTTATCTCAACCCAACTCTGGTACTATGAGTCGAGCTTCTATAACTCAAAAATATATCCATGCTTCAACTCACTTAGTCATACCCTAAGAGGTACTTGGAGGAAAATTTATATGCCATTGTATATATATTCCCTACAACATGGTCAAAATTTTAACTAGTTGTCCTCCACAATGTATGCTTACCAATCCAAATTGACTCACAAATAAACCAATGTTATTTGGAGCCGTGATATCCCTTCTATAAGAATTCAGGGAGGTATATTTCCACAATCAATATTATTATAGCTATAGGATTACCTGAATTATGTATAAAATTAAAGAATTAGCATCCCAGTTCATTGACTAGGTTTGGATTCCACTAACAAATAAACTATGATTTAAACTTGTATTATTTCCAACAATTGGCCTTACTCCAGTCCTTGGTTTCCTATTAATACAACTACCCAAACTAACACTAGGTTCTGTCTCCAAATTAGAATCGCAAGAGTAATAAAGAATTACCTCACTTGATTTTAAACATTCAAGGGATGGAAACTACTATGTGTTGGTTCCACCGCTACATGAGTGTACCATATATGTTAAATTATCTTATTCCATAACAAATAATAAGAATATATACTCAAGTACTTGATGCAGCTTGAAAAATATGTTTGCTTCTATTGGTGGATTGAAACTTTCTTCAAGAATGACCTCCCATTATACTACCCTTAAACCATATATTTGAACACATGCATATGCTTGTTGGATTCCTTTCTTGTTTGTCTTCTTGTTAGACCCTCTAGACATCTCTACTTTCTTATCCTCTTTCATTTTTCCTTCCTTCTATCATTGATCCTCATTCTTTCAACCACTAGTTGACCTAGTTTCCATGCTTTCGCAACTTCTCCAACTCCTTTAAATGTGAGCCATTACTCCCCACATCACTAATATATTTTCTTAATACCTCAATTCTATCATGAATTTCTTGTCTCTGGTTTAATCCCCATGATCAGTCAATTATGCATTTGCACTTAAAGGCTTTCCTTGATCTTTCTTGATTTTTTTCCTCCTCCATGTGATTCTCTCTCCATCAGGTACTCATGCTTTCCATCACCATGTCATACCACCCCCACGTGCATGCATTTACACTACCATGGTTGGTGTGCTATAAGGCATAAATAATTCCTCCACCAACGAAATTTTCAACCATATCATAATTTTTTTTCACTAGCCTTCTTTGGGGTCCCTTCCTAAATTATTCTTCAACTTGTGAATAAGATTGGTTCAACTTGAGTCCATGCTTGATGATATATCCCTTTAATGTACTCTTTGTCCATAAATCAACCACTTGTGTGACCTCGTGTTCATGGAATTGCAAGGAAATTATATTTGGGTAACTCGTTGTATTTCCCTCCACTTATACGTTGGTCATGTGTGTTTTGTAACCAATCATACAAGATCACGAAGAATTCCACCCATAACATCTCATAGCTTTCATCATATAACAATTTTTCTTTTAACATTTTCACTTTGCACCTGATCATAAGAGACTCTACACTCTCAAATAAATTAATCTAGTTATCCCAGCAATTTTTAAGTTAAGTCTACGTCAACAAGACAATGACACTGCTTGAGCTACACACTCATTTGCATGATAGAGGGTCTTGAAAATGAAACCATTTGTTGTCTTAAAGTGCAAACCAAGGATAACAAGGGTATCCAAAAATATGCTTTGTAGTATATAGTTCGAATATTTAATATTGAGAAGGTGTCATTTGAGGAGAAGATATGGAGTATGGTTTGAACTCAACGAGTAACATAGACACAAATGCCATCCCACGTACATATATTACTCCTTTAACTAATCGTTACATGTTACTATACATCAAAACACATACATTCTTACATATACACATCATTATTCATTATGGTTTTGAGGGCAACAAAATAACGCTTCATTACTATAGATCATAGAGACATATCAAATATGAAAGGCATAGGTCTCATTCCCTTTCTATTCATTGATATCCAAAACAACCTTACAATTCTTGCATTACGTCAACATGAACACTCTAGGTATCAATTTTTATTTAATAATCACTTTAGGGTAGAACTTAATCCAACCCAAAACAAACCGAATCCTCTATAATATATATTTGAACCCTTATGTGGGAAGGTTCATCCATGCATTGGCTCACTACTAGTGCAATCAATGATATTTACTAGTTAATTGAGTCATGCTTCTCTAACATTGCACCAATATCATGTTTTTCAAAACCTAGGAACTTGTCCTTACAAATATAATATCCCCTACTTCTTGCAACCTTTAATCCTATTTTTCTCTGCAACTCTCTTTACTTTAGGTGGAACAACTTGGATTCTAATATTTATTGATTTGGTGCTCCTATGTATTCCATCAAAATGAAGGGGCCAACATGGGTTCCATCAAAGTCATTAATGGATTGGTTGAGAGCCAATTCAAGAGGGATTTTTACTATCTTTTGTAACAAGGGTTGCTCTATTCCTTGTTTTAGAACCAAGCTTAGAAGCAATAGATTTTAAAGTTGTGGGGGGGGGGCATGATTTTTGGATTGTGTAGGTATTTTCCATGGCCCTTTGTCTCCAAATTTTAACCCTAGAACACCATCAATCTCATTAAATCTAATTTGGGTGACACTGACATTTGCTTATGCATTTTTGGGAAGATGATATCCTTGCTCAAATCAGGAACTCTCACTTGCTATGATGGAGACAAAGAGGAAAATGTTTTGTTCTCCTTCCCTATATTTTTTGTAGAATTAGATTTGAGTAAAGGGTGCATGGATAGGGTCCCTAGAATGGGAAATATCTTAGTGGCTTCAGGATCTAGACTATGAAAACACTACATTTTTCTGTTGTATATACCGAGAAACTATTCATTTAATGGTGACATGCCTTAAGAAAAATGGAGTTATGTTTACCTCCTAGAGACTTGCTAAAGGGACTAAATCGAAGAAAAGAAGGTCATTTGTGCTCCCACTAACGGTTTTCACTTGGTCAAAAGGAAAATCATAAGGTTTAGATGGGGCGCTGTAGAGGGTATCTCCAAAAAATATCAAAGGAAAAGATCAAGAACAATCCCTTGAGAAGATGAAAATACCCCAAGGAAAGAAGATGTGTTGTCAATGGAAATGATCTCAGTTGATACAAAGATCTTAATGGTAGTAGAGCAATCCCCACCCCTTGCAACCATGGAACTAGAATCCCCCTCCTTGGAATTAACCAACAAAAGCACTGGACAAGTATGAAAAACACAAAGAAAGCAAATCTCTCATGGAAAGTGGACAAATGAATTGGAATCGCCATATGGGTTAGCTTCTAAGAAAATACCAAAGTATTTGTAAATCGAACTAGCCATTGTCAAAACTTAAAAACATAAAAAGATCTGCATAAAAGAGACAATTAAGGTTGGCAAATATATTTTTACTCTTCAACATGTATTGTTTCCACTCTCTTAAATAATTAGTCCATTAATCTCTATTCATATAATACATGAAAGGAAAGGAAATGTGAGGAATCATAGTGTCTGGAATCGACACCATCTTATATTTGGAGGGGGGCATATTATTAAATATGGAAGTATATATAAATATTTTTAAGATTTGTTGAACAAGAAAGGCCACAACCTTTTCCTTTAAATACAAATGACAAATATCACAATGAACAAAAGTGAAAAAAAAATCAATTATACGTATCAAGACATTGTTAACATTGCATCTCTATAACATTGATGCACCAACAATGATAACTCTCTTTTTAAGAAATACATGGTTTGTTGCATAGTGATAGAGGCGTCATTGTAAGGGGTGGTAGGAGTGGAAGGGGTCATCATGGACCTTGAAGGGAAAATTGTGAAATCTTTTCCATAGGGTTTGGGAAGAAGAACAAATAACCAAGTAGAATGGATGACTCTTCTACAAGGTATGGAGAGCATTTCAAATCTAAGCATATCAAAACTTATCATCTTTAGCTTCAAGGCTTGTAATCCAAAAAATGTGAAGTCCTTATAAGGATAACCCCTCTTTTTGTGGAATAATTCAAAAACAAATTCAAAACCTCCTTCTCCCAAACTCAGATTTCTATCATATTAAGCGAGAAAATAATGGGTTCACAAACGATATGGCTAAACATGGAACACGGATAGAGCATAGAACAATAGCATTCGACAAACTACCTCCAATATGAAAGTGAATCCCATGGTAAACATCATCAAGGGAGTGGTTGCCCTAGGGATAACCCAAGGCATTACCATGGGGATGTCGATGCCCTAGGGACGAACCATGGTACTATCGTTGGCCTAGGGGGAACCCAAGGCTTCAGAATGGGAGTCATGAGCAAGGTAACCCTCTTGAGCATAAGCTTTCGAAGGGGAGTAACTTTGCACTCCCCTCCAGACACCTTGTCCGAGAACATGCACATGAGAAAGGTATGTGGCAGGGTGAAAACGAGGCTACACAGTTACAGAGTAAATGAGTTTGATGTTTGAAGTGACTATGACATTAAGGCCACCGCGGATGTAGTCACATTCTCCATGTGCTTGGCTCAAGTTTGCACAAGCAAGTATTTGATATTTGGAAAGGGAGATAGTCAGTTGAAATCGATGAAGTAAATTGAGAATTGGAGGAATTATCAACAATATAATCGTTCTGAGGAAGAAAGTTTCTATTGAGACCTGTCTGCATTTCATCTTGTCGTCTCAAAGTGGAACAACTTCCCTTTCCCCTCACATCCTTTCTCCTATAGGATATGAAAACAAGTCTAAGGATGCTCCTTTTGAATTTTCAATGATGTCTTGTTGGCCATTCTCTTCCGACCACCCAGATTGGTATGGTGTTTAGGATTGTGGGAGTCTTCTTTAGATCAAAGTACTTCTACTCTCCTTGTAAATAGAGAGAAACCATGCCCTTTTGACGTGAAATTTATGCAACTTTAGGGGGTACTTAGAAGATTTTAAAAGAATGCTGTGGGTCATTCAAGAAGGGGTCGATGGATTGCACCAAAATATCATCACCTTCACTGGGGAAGTGCACTACAACGACAACGCATGCTGATTAATGGTCCCCAAAATAAATGACCCAAAAGTATAATAAACCAAGCATCCACCAATATCAGAAACCAATAACCATAAGGCTGGCAGATGCCATCAGCTACATCAAGAAAGATACTAAAGAAATCCTCAATGCTCTAATAAACCCTCCACATATTCCTACCAAAGGAAGAGACCTTCCTCCTCCACAAAAGCCTCCTTAAAAAGAACATCAGCAACAGAATTCAACTCCCAAAAAATGTGATTAATGCTCATGTCATAAAGGATGATTAGAGTTACTCAATCTCCAAAAAAATGTGATTAATGCTCACGTCATAAAAGGATGATTAGAGTTACTCAATCTCCCAAAAAATGTGATTAATGCTCACGTCATAAAAGGATGATTAGAGTTACTCAATCTCAAACACTAGAAATAACCTAAAATGTACTTTAGTTTTTTTTTCTTTCATTCACAATAACTATAAAAAAAAATCCCAAACATTACTCATAAAGAAAAATAACATTAAAAAATACAATTTTTGTTTTTTCTTCACAAATACCTTATATATCTTCAAAGTATCACACCATAATGCCATAAGCCATAAGCTCTGCCTATATGTTTGTACTTGCATAAACAGAGCTTATTTATACCCATCCCACAGTGGCCCTGAAATAGTGATCATTGTTAATTAAAAAGAACACCAGCAACACATCTGCCGTCTTGTACTGCACCATCAATATAACCTAATAAATCAGCATCAATATAACCTAATAAATTAGCAGAACAATCATCCCTCCAATGCAGGAGCAGACCAGAACTCTGGAGATTGGGTTTGTTTATATGTCTCGACTGCTCAGCAGGGTTGGAATTTCAAATGACGGACACCCGTCAAAATTGCCCAGTGCTCAGATTCCAATTTTATCTGCCGGAACGAATCGACGATGAATCACAGATGCTCAACAGTAAATTGTGTTGAATTAAATTAATTTAAAATTATAAACCTTAATAAAAAACATTAAAAAACAAAGTTGATATCTATTATATATTCATAAAATACAGTTCTTGAAAATTACATTTTAAAACTAAAGCAGAGTTGATTTCTATTACATCTTCATAATACAGTTCTTGAAAGACATAATACAGTTCTTGAAAGATAAAACAGTTCTTGGTTGCATCTGTTCTTTTAACCTATACACGAAAACCTAATGTAATTACAGAGGCATTAACGCCAACGGTAAATTGAGATCCAGGCATTTTTCTCTGTCCAGGCTCGTTTCCGGCGAGAATCGTTCTCCCTCGTGCTCTCCTCCCTTCCAGTTCTGCTCGCCGGCCTTCCCCTCAACGTCGTGGGTTCCATTCCCGCGGGGCAAAAAATCTTCCCACTCGAATGAAGGTCGCCACGGTGCCTGAGGGGTAACGGCTTTGGCACCATCGACCTTCCCCGCCTCGATGCATTTTACAGCGGGCTCTTGCCGAGCTGCAGCACCACGGCTCTTCAAGCTGCAGTGCCTCTCGGTGTTCTTGATTCTTTGCAGCAGAGCAAAGAATTCTTCAAAGCTGTCCGTGTCGGTATCAGTGCCGGCGCATGGCCGCTTGGGACTCGCGACGGCTAAAGCTGCTGAAGACGACTCCAGACGGCGTTTAATCGTCATAGTCTCAACGGCCGAGGGATCGATCTCTGAACTCATCAATACCATTCAACTTCGCAGCAGAGGATTTACACAGAGCGCTCGATACTTCCTTCCGGGCTTCCTTCCTTCCCGGAATTTATAGTTCTTTCAAGGCAAAAATGAAACTGCCGTGGAATTGGTACCAAACTATTTCTAGCATGGCACTAGCACTGCAGAGCAGGAGTGGGATAAGCATGGCACTAGCACTGGCACGGGCATGGGCACCGGTCAGTCACTTTATTCTCAATTATGGTGACCGTTTATTCTCTATTATATCACCGTCAAAATTTAGGGGTGTACGCTGTCAGAGGAAATGCCATACCGCACCGGCGAAATTAATATTTGCCCGAGTAAACGAGGGCTAGGCTGCTAGGTTTTTGTTTTAACAGCTAGAAGTCGATAGTTACTCTTTCAACAAGTCTTTTCAGTCACGGATCTGGCCTGTGCCCACAACCAGCTGTACGACATGGGAACGTGATGTCGTGATGATGACGTTGGGCTGACGACATTTTAGCCTTGGAACAACCAAACCACGACCGACACTGTCAATTTAGTGGCCAAATTGGCGATCAATAACCAGCCTGCGCAGGGCTGCTGCTTAGCAACCGACACTGTCAATTTAGTGGCCAAATTGGCGATCAATAACCAGCCTGCGCATGGCTGCTGCTTAGCAAGCTGTTGGATCGTGTCGTGGCCAAATTGGTGATCAATAACCAGCCTGCGCATGGCTGCTGTTTAGCAAGCTGTTGGATCTCAACGGTATTGAGATTTGTCGTTGACGTCTAATGACTTGCTGCGGAGAAGCCATAGTATTAAAGTTTGAGCAGCAGGTTGGTTAATGTTTGCTAGATTTAGTTATTTTGTGTATTGTTTTATGTTTAATGATTAGATTTAATAGTCTGCATGCTGTAAATATAGTATTAAAATTGATCCAATTAGCAGTTGCCATGTTGTCGAACTTAGACAAAGTTTAGTACTTCCATTACTTCGACTGCTTAGACAAGTTCAGCATTGGCTTAGACAAGTCTGAACCTCGACACAACCGACTTTGACAACCTTGACATCCCTTGTCAATATCGACGATTGCCAAACATCGAAAGAATGTTCGTTATAACTTCTCTGTAATTTTTGCATATTGTCTTTGTGCATACTTTCTGTTGATATAATGCATTTCCTACTTTACTTGTTCTTTTTCTATGCTTCCATCATAAAAATGCTCAGTTGTTATCCCAACGTACACCTAAACAGGACTTTGATAAAAACACTGTATTAAAAAGTAATAAAAAGTAATAGCTGGTATTCCCATAGCCATAGCATTTTCTTATCCCAACGTACACCTAAACACGACTTGGATCAAAAACACTGTATTAAAAAGTAATAACCAATATTCCCGCAACCATAGCATTAAAATTTGTTGAAAAAAGTAATAGACCGCATCCCTGCAACCATTGCATTGAAATATTGTATTAGGAAATACTTATTGTTTGTTAACTCTTTTAATAGAAAAAACAGAGCATAATGAAATTTACATACCGTTTATCAAAAACGATATAGAAAAACTTTGATAAAAATAAATCAGATTATTTATAAGGTTTTGTGTTACTTGAAAGACTCAAAAATTCTATGGCATCGACTAATTTATGTTCTTGTATTTTTTACATGTGGAACTATGTTTAGAACTTTGTTAAAAGGTAAAAAAATTAGAACCGTTTTTTTTAATTTTATAACTAGGAAGTGTAATGCAGTGTAAAACAAAATACGTATCTTACACTCAAGGTATTATAATATCTAGAGTGTAAGACACAATGCCTATTTTATTCGTATGTACTTATCAATGCCGACACAATGCACTCACTGAACCTTATCAGCCACATAGACTTGTTATGATTATGATTGTCTACATTGGTCACAAGCCAGCATGGTAGTGAAACCCTAGTTGTTTGCGAGGTTTAAAGCATGAAGCTTATTACATAAAAATTTGAAACAAGCAATCATGATAACCCTATATGCTCGATAAAATTCATCAAGTGAGTGGGGGAGGTTTCACAACACTTATACATCATGTCATAATTTTATTGAATCATATTGTGTTGGAGCCATCGAGTCAAAGTTACCAAGTTTGAGTTAAAAATGGTTAGGACACATAAAACTTAATTTGATTGTAAATTAATTTTATTTGAAAGACTAAGTAGCTTAATTTCTGAGAAAGCATTTTTGAATTTAGGGACTCAAACCTTGCATTAATTTATGTAGAAAAGCAAGTACCACCCAACTTGATTTAGGCAACAACAATTTTGAAGTAGGCAGGGTAGCAACTTTCGATTTACGCGGAAAGGAAGAAACCACGCAAGAAGCAGCTCGATTCACGCAATAGCTATTTGGATAGGATGAATAGTAATTTTGGACAGAACAAACTGAACTGAATTAAAGCTTAGAATTCAGTATACAAATTGAATTTTCAAAATTATGTTTTATTGGGGCTAATCAATCAAATTTGGTAGCTATGGTTGGAGTTTAGATCCTAGCATATAAGTGGACACTTCACCCATCATTTATTCTCTTGACCTTATATATTCTTATCATTTTTACAGCCAATTGCATTAATTATTCCTCTTTGATCTTTTTGGATTCTTCATCAATCTATCAACTTAAACCCTAACAATTATTTCATCTTCCTATATATTTAGTGATAAACTTTTATATATTCTTAAGTTGTACTTGTTCCCCTAATGATGGGTGGAGTGTCCACTCAAAACCATAGGCTTTAAACTCCAACAAAGTATGATTCCAAGAAATTATTGACATAAAATTCATCATGTACTCATAGAGAGTAGATTCCCCTTGCCATGGAGTTGATTCCCAAGTCTCTTGTGCTCTAATGCACAAGACAATAAAAGGTTGTGAATTTAAACCCACTAGCAGCCACCATAGATACCTTGTGTGCTAGTGATGGCATGTTGTCTAACTACCTAACTATACCAGGTCTAGCACTAGCTTATATGTACAAAAGTAATTAGCCTCCTATATGATGGTGGGTGGGTAATTTATCAATACCCATGGAACTTACACCAAAGGCACTTTGGAGGTCAAACCTTTTATCTAAAAAGAGAAAAAAAGGTACTCATGCATAATCATAGTCAATGCCAACACAGTCTACTTATACATAATTACGATAAAAAAATCATGTTGATACATAACTACTTTATAAAAATTGGGTTCCACCAAAATCTCAATTGGTCATCCATCCTTCTTCGGGCAGTGGGATTTTAGGAGGTTGTGGGTTCAAGCCTACAGAGTGCCCTTGTAGAGAGATTTCATGTTGTCACAAAAATTTTAGTTCATTAATTGTGGCATAATGATATGTCCCAAGTTGGATGAGTGATACAAATGTAATCATCCCCCAAGTGGTTGATAGATCTTCACAACACTTGTGACATTACAAATAGACACGCCATTTTATGGTACATTTAAACATGTCGAACTTCTAGTGGACAATCCATTTTATGTTACATGTAAATTGATTGTATGTTTTAGACAAGTTCATGGGTCGAACTACTTGCTCAATGGTCAAATGGGAGTAAGCTAATCTTGAAGAAAAAGGGCCCTTTTTCCGACCACAAATTTGTTAAGAATCCAACAATTTTTTTAGGGATGAGTAGAGTTTTACTATGATCCAAGTTTTGTGCACAATGGAACAATCCCCCTAGAGGTTTTCCCTAATTTTGAATCAACCCGCATCGTTAAAAATTTAATCCAAATTATGGATTGAAGAGAAATTTGACTTTTCGTATAGTTGGATTTTGATGATTGAAGGAAAGTTGCAACTGCAAGATTAGATGGTCACTCAAAGGGATTTGTTGAAAGATAAATAAGCATTGTATGAACTCAATTGTAAATTTAGGCCATCACAGGAAGTAACAAAGTCAACAATTGGGTTTGTTTCTTTCCCATCTGATGGCTTAAACGCAAAATCAACTGCGCTAGTGGTAAATCAAATACATATAATTGAAGTAGTCTAAAGATATTATCTTTTGGACCTCATATTTTTCTAAGATTTTTTCCTTGAAATTTCAACAATATTTTAGAAGAATTGCATATGCCAATTGTTGAGATTGCATAATCCCAATGCAATAGGGTTATTTGAGGGCTCTAACTCCAATTATGCATTTATAACCGCCATTTCAATAATGAACAATTGCAATTTGACCAAAGCTTATATAGCCAGATTTTGATAATAAGAGTTAGAAAAACTCCAAATTGTAGATAACAATCTCTATTCTATTTTATATGATAAAATTACGATTTTTTTTATCTTAGTTCCATTAAGTAAGACTCATAAGTAAATCTTAATTTTGGAGTTTTTAAACAATGAAAAAACAATCAAAACTTTTATAACTTAACAAATTTAAGGTAAATTTATGGGGTGTACTTCAAGTGATGATTTGCTTGATATGAAGGACATGTTGTAAATGGAGGTCATGAGTTCAAATCACTTGGTTTATTTGTGTGCCCCGTGCTTGCCTCCTACGTGGGTGCATCTAGGGGTATAGTAGTAGTGGACATGATTGCATCCCCAAGGATTCCCCTAGTTACAAAAAAATATGTGATTATTGATTTTTTTTAAAGTAAAGGAGAGCATTCAAAAAAATTTATATTTTATTTAAGATTTTATGTGATTGTTTTTTTTTAATTTAAGGAAAGTGGTGTGTGTTTAAGATGGATTTATTCTAACTTAATTTATGATTATTATTTTTAAGAACATGTGTCGCAAATAAATGAATCTTGACAATTTATCAGCTACAATATTTCCTTTTCCTTTTTTGGGTTGCATTTTCAGGTAAGAAGAATTTTTAAAATGTCTAAAAATCAGTATTTTAATTGTTTAATTTGGTTGCTTTGAGATATTCAAGACAACTAAATCTATTTTTATATTCAAAACCATGATTTAACCAACACAAAATCCATTTTTTTATCAATTTGATGTATAAGTGATCTTAATTTTTTTTAATTATTATATTCTCTTTTCTTTTATTTTAATGTGTTTTGAAATTTTTTTACAAATTCAATATAAGTTTTTTCAATATTAAATATTGAAGTGACACATAACATTTAATATAGAGATAAGTGAATACCAATACAATGTCACCCATAAATTAAACCGAAGTTTGAAAATAATAATAAATTTTTAAATATATTATATAAAAGTCAATCATAATTTAAATCTAAGTGTGAAAATAATAATAAATATTAAATATAATTTAAAATAATAATACAATATATAAAAGTCAATCATAACTTAAATCTAAGTATGAAAATAATAATAGATATTAAATATAATTTAAAATAATAATAAAATATACAAAAGTCAATTATAACTTAAATGTAAGTGTGAAAATAATAATAAATAATAAATATAATTTAAAATAATAATAAAATATTAAATAAATTGTATAAAAGTGAGCTGACATAATAGTAAAAAAAACGTGCTTCTTTCTCATATATCTTAAATTCAAATATAAATGAGATAAGATATCTATACTTTATATTTTAGCATAAGATATTTATGCTATATAGAAATTATAAACATTACTCAATGTGTTTAACATAAAATTAAAATTTATAAAAGCACCTTATGCGTAGATAACTTAGGTTGAATTTCTGGTTTATTATGGTCTTTTGGTCTAGTCTCTGTTGTGGCCTTTATTTGGGGCTTTTGGGTTCAGGTTTGTTGTAATTTTTAATTAAAATGTTTTTTTTTTATTTTATTTTAATAAATATTAGTGTATCTTTAAAGTGGGGAAATGAAATATTAAAGAGAACTTCAATATGTTGTAAAAATGAGAGAAAGTTATGTGCAAATAATATAAGTTTATGTGATGAAAGCAAGTTTAGTGAATTTATGATAGGGATAGTAGTCAATCAAATTTAAAGGAAAACTCTAGTGCTAATACTAATAAGCACTAAATAGAAACCCATGTAATCTATGGCAAGTAAAACAATAAAGGGCTAAGTAGTTATCAAGTTTGACTCTATTAGATTGGTAATCAACATTGGTTTTTCATTTAGTAGGGGGAATTCAGGGATCAAGGGTTGCAATTTTAAGTGTGAAAGGGACAAAGAATGAAGGTGTGCCTCTTCCTTTTTTTCGAAGTGTGACATATGAAGTGTTTTTCGTCTTTGCATAGCCGTCGGAGGAGAACGATGGTGCAATTTGCATTCCTTCTAATGTTGTAGTGTGTGACATTGCAATGAAGGTTAATGAACATTACAAAACTATAGATTGAACATAAACAAAATCAATATACAAAAGTCTAAACATGTATATCTTCAAACAATAATAATAAAGTAATAAAAGAAACTCATTTTTTGTTTGGATATTTGTAAATATGAAAGAGAGAATATCAAATGTTATAATAATTAAATAAGTACAAGTCTATTCATTCTATGAAATAAGGTGAAAACTATTATTTAGGGTCATTCATATATTTGTTGGTTGGGTGTGATATTAAAAGAAGAAAATACTGACAAAATTATTTGAAAATTAAAGAACAAACTTAACCTGTGTATGATTTCTAATGACAACATATTGAAGATTTTCTCGGCGTTTCATTTCCCCCGTTTCAGTGAGTTTCTAAATTTATACTGGGGTTGTTCCTCTAGCCATTTTGTCATCTTTCAATGGTCTATCGATGGCCAATGAGAAGTTTCCCCCTATACAACACGTGATATTAAATCATTTCAAATAATTTATGCATGTGCTTGTCTTAAACCCTTTTAGTCAAGAGTGACATCATTTTACTGACCACCGTAAAATATGGTAGACATACAAGAGATGAGGATTGAGATATATTTAATATTCTAAAGGGAAGAAAATATGTTTCAAACCATAACACATTTCTCTGTCTGTAATCGTTAACACGAAGCATCTCATCGGAGATATCTCCTGCAAGGGAGCAGATCGCCATGAACCCCAGGGTAATCTTACTCAAAGTTATGTAGTCCACACACATCCCCCAAGTCCCATGCTTCTAGGGTACTATGATAATAGGTGACCCACAAGGTGAGGTTCTTGGTCAGATTACTTTCTACTCTAGCAATTTTTGCATATGCTTCTTCACTTATTCTGCTTCCAAAATGGTCAGTATGTATAGTCTAATATTCAACGATGGAGAATATAGCAGTAGTTGTATCCCTACTACTTCCAAAACAAACTTATGCTCCAATTTCCTCTTATCAAGTATCCCTCTATGATCTTGGAACACATCTCTATATATCTACAAAATTTTATTTTATTGTTGTTTATGCTCTTCAATACATCCCTTCCAGAGATTGCTTTACCTTGATTAATTCACCTTCTTGTTGATTATGTATTATGAAAAGAAACACAAATTTTCTACTTGAACTGATCAACTTTTTTGCTTGGTTCGCACTTTCCAATGAGATCTTAGATTTACCTTTGTGTGCATTAATGATGAAATATTTCCCATCCTTGATCAAGTAGTACTATTTTTCTCTCCTCATGAATATCATATCCCTCTTATACATGTAGGGACTTTCAAACAATACATCACAAAAATTAAGGGGTAGGCTAGGATGATCATGTACCTCCAATCCAAGCTTACTTACAAGATCCTATATGATGAGATGGCTTGTGAACTGGAGTCAAATAGAGCATTACCCTCGGTCTTCTTGATCTAGACATTGATATGGAAGAATTTTGTCATCTCCTTCTCTTCCTTGTGATGAAGGCTACTCAGATTCACCTCCTTATGCACTGAAGTGCAGACAATATTCTCATGCACTGAAGTGCATACAATATTCTCATGCACTGAAGTGCAGACAATATCTCATCCACATATGAGCTTCTCTCTACCTCTTTGATTGAATTCATCGCTAGAAGGTTCTTCTTCTTAGCATCCTTCTTGTGATTCTTAGGTTTCATCTTTGGATGTATCTTCCAACACTTGTCTTTAGTGTGACCATCGATCTCACAATTGTTATAGTGGTTTTTCGAACCCTTGCATTGATATATAGTTATTGTAGTCTTCTTATATTTTCCTTCCCACTTATTCCCCTCCTTGGAATCATCTTGGTTGTCTTTCTATTTGGAATCACTTGGATTCCATTTCTTATGGCCTATATTTTCCAGGCATTGTTCTTGTACACATGTCTCATCAATAGTCATGGGATTAAAGAGCGCCACTTGCTTTTGTAAATGACTGTGTAGATCCCCAAATAATTGAGGATTAATCTAGATTCTTGGGTGAGATACACAACATTATAGCCATATTTCTGAATTCGGTGGTTTACTCATGCACACTCTGCCCCCGCCTTTGCCTGAAAAAATGCCAATGGATCCATTGGTCCTCTACATACCCAATATGGTAGAACTGGGACTTAATGAGGGTTTTGAAATGATCCTACTTAGTTACTGGAGGATCACCCTCCGACCTAAGTATCTCTATGTGGATTTCCAACCAGGTTAATGCATGGCCCTCTAATTTCAGTTGGGCAGATGATTTTTTCTACTCCTCGTCTATTTGATGAATACTAAAATAGGCCTCTAATTGTTGCAAGCAATGATTCAACTTTAAAGCACTGATCTCACCTTGGTATGGATTGATACCAACTTTTGCTTCCATCTTTAATAAAGGCTGGGAATGAATATTGGTTATGGAACTCGACTACTCTTTCTTAAGATCTCCCCTATGATCTAATCTCTGAGTACGAGCCTCCAAAATCGTTCTATTCATTAAAAAAAAATGCTCATCCCTAAAAAATGCTTTACGTCCCTAAAAGAATTCTTTTGATACTACCTAATTCATATCTCGAACAACTTTGTTGACACATTAAGAGATGTGATGCAATATTTAATGGAAATCCTTGCATGTGCACTTTTATATGTAGTGATCCAACCAATTTTAGCTTCTTTGCATATAGTTAGTTTTTTTTAATAATGTTTTTACATGATGCCTTATTTTTTTTTACCTAATAAAACATCTAGCTAGTTGGAATTTAGATGTTACTATTCATGAATGGTGGTAGGGTTGTTTATGCATCAATGTCCCTCTTCCATTCTTTTTACATGCTCTAATGTTATAAAATTTCAATTGGAACAAGCACCAAGAGAAAAGTCCATTTCCATTCTTTTCACAAGCTTGAATGTAATAAATTGTCAATGAAACATAACATACCATAGATTTATTAGACATTCAAGTGGTCTCATTAATGCACATTAAGTTCAAATGGTTAAGTTCATCAAGAAATAAGCTAATGATTTAATTAAAACATAGTCAATGATTTCGAGGAACAAATGATTTAGATGCTTTATTGCTTGTTTTGTAATGCCAAAAGATAGTAGTCAAAGGCATTTTTATTAATTTAGATGCCCCTGAAGTCACACCTAATACTTAGACTTACTTATACACATTGTTAATTTTTATTTAATGTTATTTACGGGCTTGAACATTGTTACATATCATGGCTTTGTGTTTAAAACTATATTCTATTTCAATTTATTTATCCAAATAACAAAAACTAACTTATTTATGTCACAACCATAACCATGATTCTTAATCATTCATTATTTAAAATATATATTTAAGTCATTTTTTGCAATATTGGGTATAACCATCTTTGAGAAGGTGCCGACGAGAAGATAACATTGGCAGACGAATTGTGAATCAACATCTACTATCAATATAATATAACTAGCAATTGTACCCAGGGGTGCAATAACAACGCCGTGTTGCAAGCTAAGCTAAGCTAGGTTTACCATCTAGTTTTAATGCCCAAAATGTATGATTAAGGTTTTACTATACCATTATCATAAAAATAAAATTAGAAACAATAATAATAATTTTATTACCACAGCGCTGTAAAATATTTGACACTTGTGACAAGAACAGTGACCAGAAATGTGGAATGGCAAACCAACAACCCAATAACTTTTCTACTTTGCAAGTTTTGGTCCCGAAATTGTCCATCTCATAAAATATTTATGGGATCGAGGAACAATGTAGTAGAAAGACTCAATCTCAGTTATCATATGTAGTTAATATCTCATGCAATCTCCATCTTGATTTGATCAGAACCCATCATCTTCCATCCTACACTTAGAATTCTCGTTTATGTGACGTATAAGCTTTTCTACTCCACATCCTAAAAAAAGTATAAGGGGATTTGAAATTTGATAGGAAAAAATGGTGTGACGGCTAGTCCTGAATGCATTCTTTCCACTCATAATCATATATATGGTCTGACAAAGTATTTAATTTGACAAAAGCAATTATATGACTACTGTGAAAACTTTATTAGACTAACTCTTTTTTATCTTTCTCGTACTCAGCAACCATATATATATATATATATTGGATAGTAGTTTCACTGTATAACTCAAATGAGCTTATATGAGCTTATATATATATTATATGCCCCGTACTTTGGATGTATGAAGCTTCTCAACACTCTAACTTTGTTATGAACTATTGTATCATGAAACTAAAGACTGAAGCTCTGTAAAACCTTCTAGTCCAAAAACTGATATAATCTACTTACAAGGGATCAAAAACTACCTTTACATTCAGGAGAAGCCACACCTGCACAGAGAAAGGGTGTTTGGAATGCAGAAGTGGATCATATAAGGGCCAAAAGATATACAATAATGGCTTCAAGAACTTGAAATAAAAACAAGAATGCAAGACTATACAGTGGGCGATGCAAGTTCAGATTAGAAATACACATATACTTGCAAATATTTCCTCATACGGTACTTACTATTTGCTTCAAAAATCTAAATCATGTGTAGTTCAGAGCTGAGAAATGGTATTACCTTAATGGATAAAACTGAAGACCCATTACTTACAAGCCTAGCAATTATGCACCCACATGTTCAATCCAGTCTAAACATAGCTATGAAAATTAAACACAAACGAGATTCAATCATAAATATGGGACGTCTTACTTGATATTAACCCCGCCAGGAAAAGTATATCTGGTCACATTTCTTGCAACCTAGTTGTCAGCAGCTTGAGAATCCAGGGTCAACAAATGGAGCATCTCATTGGCAATGGCCACCATGACTTCGAGGTTGCTGAGTGCCAGAGCCCTCATGGTGTCAATATTTGCATAAACAACTTCACTTTCTTGATACCATTGTCTCTCAGCAGCTGCACTACGATGTATCGAGGAAATGGGTGCATGGAAATTGTACCCCAATTCACTCGCAGTCCTTGCACAACATCACAAATTGCTGCTGCAATCATCAAAAGGATTCCAAACACCATCCTCACGCTTTCCATTGAAATATGTGAACACCTCAAATCAATGTATAAAGCCTTCTATATATCTGTATAAATCAGTGTATGTGTTCTTATATCTCTGAATTCTTGATAGAAATCTACATGGGATAGGATGGAAATTGTTTTGAAAGAACAACGTAGTGGACGATGCAGGTATAGGTACAGCATGCAGGATTTTCAACCCCATATAAATTACAAATTAAAGTATTGAGATCAGCAAAAGATCATTTTCAAATTCAAAGTATTGACAACAAAATATCAGTTTCAGAATCACCTCTGCTTCCTTGCCAAAGCCTTTAATTCAACTAATAGAAAAATAGTGCAAACATAAAAGATTGGCATCCATCCACCTGCAATGCTCAGTCATCAATTCATCAAAAATCTCCCAAATTTAATATTCAACCAATAAGAATTATATACAACAAATTCAAATTGTCATTCACAGATGTGATTCACCAGATTTAATATCAGTCTAGTAATCACCAGTGCTTCATGCATAATAAATATAGAGATCAACGTTTGGATTTTTTTCTTTTACAGGACAAGAGGCTAAGGTTTCCACTGCATAAAAGTGCAGCAAACAGTCATATAAAGAATCAGAAACAAACAATGGATTTCTGTGTTAAAGTATCCTTAGGATTCCCCTGTTAGAGCTCTTATTTGCCCAAGGATGAAGAGATTGATCTGACTGCACCGAGGCACCGGGAAACGACTAACTTGGCATTAGTGCTATGGCTAGCTCCTGAGTCTCTATCATCATAACTGCAATCATCTTCATCATGCACACTCTCTTCATCGTCACTCACAATAATTGCATCTTCATCCCACCACGTTCTTTCTTCTGGTTCTGTCACCACTGCAAAAGAAGAATTACATAACAATTCATGCTCACCTTCCTTAATTTATTTTATCAAGGGATCTTGAAGAAACATTGTACTGAAATCGGGTCGTCCGTTAAAACATATTGAGGAATTAAATCTTAAAAAACAGGATAGACAATATACTACTTTGAGTTAAAAATATTACCTATTGCAAAAATCACAAGAGCCAAACCGACGGATACAAGAACGGTAGTTACAATATTTCTGCAAAATCAATAACAAATATACATCAAACCCTTGGTTTCATTGAAAAGATTCATTTTTTTCCTAGAGAAATGCAAATCCAGAAATTTTTTGAAGCTGACAGCAAAGGATTCTGACAAAAATTCTTAAGCCAAACCTATAAACTTTAGGAGCTGAGAGCAAAAGAATCTTACAGTATTCTTAAGCTTCTAGATAATTATTGCCAAATTCACAGCGTTCTTTTAGTGACACAATGTGCGATGACGCGTGTCCATATACTCGTGTACACAATAGTAGCGCATCTTGCATGCCGCCCAGATGGCATGAAAAAACCCATCGTCGTAGCACATAAGCACACCATGAATACGCTTATTGTGAGGTGATTTGCAGTTATCTTATAAATTCAATTTTGTGCAGATGGTAGGAAAAATTCCCCACATCAACCAACCAAGCATGTCTGGCTTGTTTGCTCAGCGGTGGAAGGAAGTTCCAGTAGACCGTTGATTAAGGGTAAAGAAAGGACGGTAGATATGAGATGTGCTACAATTTGAAGGAGAAATCAAATGTTTCAGGGTGTTTAAAAAGGCCAATGGTACCTTCCAAAGCCATTCATCATTGCTCAGGGTTTGTTGAATTCGCGGTGTAGATTAGAGCAGGTCTGAAGGAGAGATGGCCCAAACAAAGCAAACTGCCTGTAAATCAACAGGGGGTAAGGCCCCACAGAAGTAGCTGGTGACCAAGGTAGCCAGAAAATCTGCACCTTCCACCGCTGGAGTGAAGAAGCCCCACAGGTTCAGGCCCGGAACTATTTCCCTCCGTGAAATCCGAAAATACCAGAAGAGCACAGAGCTGCTAATAAGAAAGCTGCCCTTCCAGAGGCTCGTAAGGGAGATTGCTCAGGAATTCAAGATGGACTTGAGATTCCAGTCATCAGTAGTGGCTGCACTGCAAGAAGCAGCAGAGGCGTACCTCGTTGGCCTCTTCGAAGATAACAATCTATGCACCATTCATGCGAAGAGGGTTACAATAATTCCTAATCTGCTCCGCGATCTGCCATTGTTGCTGCGCCTCCAACAATACAACATTTTTTTATGGTGATGGGACATGTGCAGTTGCAGGTAACTGATCAACAATGGCGATTATCCAAATCGTCGGACGAAAATATCGACGGTTAAAAAACAAAAAAGCATTAACTTCAGGGAGTAGACTCCCACTTATTGAAACGCCTTACGGCGTAAATACATTAAAATGTAAATGTAAATCTTTCCGAATGTGCATGTCATCCCATGCCTTAAAAGGTTTATGAGTCTACTCCTCATTAGAGAATAGAAGGACATATAGATACTATGTATCTATAATAGTGGAATGGGACAAGAATGTCTAATTTAGGTGAAAAGTATCTCTATCAAGGCTATGAACACCTCTTGGATGTAGTGCCCATGGTCTATAGTATGAAGGTCGTCCTTATATACTAGTATTCATGTGATTACATGGTAATCCTTGGAACGAATTCCTAGTAAAGTGTGCTTTGATTTAAATAAAATAGTTTCTTATTCTTTTCGATTCTTTGGATAATAGTTGAAATAAATTTACTCTTTTAGAAAATTTTTGAAGTTCAATTTTTATCTATATAAACCATTCAGGATAAGCAAAAATCATGGTATTTAGAAATTTGCAGCACATGAAAGCCTTTATCTTCCAGTTCCTCGTGTTTGTAAATCTTTGCATTATTTAACTAGATATAATGGCTTTCTAGTGTGTCTCCATCTTCTGGGCCCAATCTCTTTTCTTAAATTTTTAGGGAGCCTTAATAAAATTTTGAAAATAAATCTTTGCATTATTTAACTTGAGATAATGGCTTTTCCTAGTGTGTCTCTATCTTCTACGCCTAATATCTTTTCTTAAAGTTTTGAAATTTTTTTAGGGAGCCCTAATAAAATTTTAAAAATACTGCTCTGCTTTCCTTTAATTTGTTGCTTGATTTGTAAGGATAATTTGATTGTTGTTTTCTTTCTTAAGTATTTGAATTCAGGTGCTTTATGATTGGTGCTTCTTCTCTCATGAAATAATTACTTAGTCTATTGCTTTTGGAAATAAAATCAGCAGTGTGACTACATGCATGTGTTGAATTGAAGAAATCATTTCAATCTATAATTGTCACAAGTTTAAGAAAAAGTTTGTTGTTAGTCATCTCTCATATAAATAATGGTTGCATATTTTGAGTCTTTGTACTCCTTTGTTTTTCTATATCATTTACATGTGCATAGAGATTATCCAAGTTGATTATGTACCCCTCCTTAATTATGATGCTTATTGTTTACATGTTCCAAAATTTCATTAATATGATAATAAATTCCAATTGTCGTATTGAAAAGTATGTTGGAATAAATTCAATTATTAATAAATTCTTTTGTTGTATTATTAATCATAATTAACACATATATCACATAAATCTTTTTATAACTGTGAAATATTAATTTTATATAGTCTCAAACTCATCAAATAACTTTAGGAGTAGCTGATGTAGGGGGAGTTATTTTTATATCCCCGAAGGAAATCAAATCCATACCTTTGCTTGGGTTCCGGGTAGGAAAACTAATAATCGGGATGAATGCATAGCTCTATCACATGGATTAGAACCTATGGTATGGCACTCCTGCACATCTACTCCTACTAGGTAGTAATTCAAAAAATGCAAAAAAAATAATTAGGAAAAGACAAGGCTAAGGACCGAATACAAAAGAGAATTCAATATTTTCTTCCTCGAATTTCCTCGAATGTATTAGATCGAATTTTTCCTTGTCAAAATGAAAAAAATAGCTCATCTAACATATTTGCAAACATTGGAGCAAGGTTAAAATGTAGAGAAATAAAGGTTAACAATACACCCCCCCCCCCAACTATAAAATGGTTAGCATGTTAACAAAGAAGTGTTTTTATAAAAGTTCATACTCCTTACAAGCTAGGGAAATCAATTCTGATCCCATCACTAAGGGGGATGAAGTAGAGCATTCCAAGGATTTAGTTCGAAAGGACAACGCATTAACACACGGTTCAGTCCTGAGCACATGCGAGACAGGTGGCCTTATCATGAGGTATGGAGTTAAGGTTCAACACTCGATAAATTATGGACTTCAATCCCTCGGTCTTCAAGGAAGCAAGTCCGGTAAGGTCTATCACGTGACAGCCAGCCTATACAGTCTCACAGTATCCAGATATGTCATCTACTCTCTATGATCCCGCACACGCTAGTGGGCTCTTATGGAGGTTTAATGAGTTGCATGTTAACAGAAGGATAGTCTCTCATTCTCTGTACGGTGAGCAAGAATGTTTGGGAAGTTAAGAGTTCTCCTTCATTGCCGAAGAAACCTTTGACAACGTCATGGACCAAGCGCGTGGAAATTAAGAACAATAATGTTGATCTCAAGAAGTTGGTGTGATGTGTGTTTAAAATTTCGCAAGCGGCTCTGGTGGAAAACATGAATATATCTCTTGAAGTATCCCCAGTGGATACCAAGATGGAAGATGCACAAATCGGTATTCGGGTCCAGACAAGTGAATAGGAGAAGTTTTAGCGAATTATGTAGGAGATGAAAAGGTTTCAGGAAACCAAGTTTGAAGAAGCAAAGATGGCGATTTGTGACTTAAAAATATCCAACATGTACAGTTCATACTCAACAATGAAGAGAATGAATCTAGGTTTGGGCTCCTGAAGGAATCTCTGTCCAAGTTATAGGATAGTCTGGAGGCATTGGCGGTGAAAGCTACTGAAAACAGAATGCAAGGATGGGCTACCCCTATGGAGGAAGTTGTGGCAGAAGAACTAGAGAAAGAGGAATCCATCTCCAAGAATGTCTAAGCCTGATCTTTTCTAAAATTATGTTATATATTTTTTCCAATTATTATATAATCAGCTTGTTATAATTTATTCCAAAAAAATATAACCTCTTCACAAGGCATTTTCGTGATAATCTTCTATAACTAAAACTTACAAACTCTTTTTTTTTTAAATTTCCTCATGCTGCTTTCCATGAGAGCCTTTTGTGACCGATAGTATCTCTGTAAAAATCTGTTTATATATAATACAATTTCTTGTTTCTTTGAAAGAAAAAAAAGACAAACTCATCAAATAAGCAAATATACATTTTTGTTTTAATTTCCTCATGCTGCTTTCCATGAGAGCCTTTTGTGACCGGTAGTATCTATGTAAAAATCTGTTTATATATAATACAATTTTTTTGTTTCTTAAAAAAAAAAAAACTCATTAAATAAGTTAAGCATATATACATCTGGGATAAAAGCACATATAACTTTTGGATAAAAGCATTATTAAGTTCTGTCAGAGAATATAGTTATTTTTTGGATATGTATCTTTATTTAAATCTCTTTACATAAAAATTCTCCATGTTTATCGTAACTTTATAACAAGAAATCGCTGAGATAATTGTAATGTTACCCTTACTTAAGTTATGATGACTAAGTAGACATATCAGATTGTTTCTTTTACGTTGACAAGTGGATCAGATTCGCGCCCATCAATAGTTATAAAAAATAATACTTAAAAAAATAAACACTTCAAGAAGTCAAATCCTTCATAAGCCTTAATAAATACAAATGTAACATAAATCTATATTAAAAATATAAACAATACTATATATATATTGAAAATATAAACATTACTTTATATATATGAATTAAAATTTTTAAACTTAGAAATTTAAAACTAAAGTTAATCCTAAGAACCATATAGTTAAATTTAGACGTAATATTTATCAAAATTGCCTTGTCGTTTTATTTTTTTCGCATTAATATTAAGATGATTACGATCTCTTTAAAAAATTTATTGATAAATTCATTTCAATGAATGGTAAGTGACTTCGCATTATTTGACGATAATCTAAATTATAAAATATTATAAATTTGTTTAAAAAAATTATTTTATTAATTTTTATTTTGTTTTATATGTTATAAGTTTTATTATTATTATTATTATTTTATGAAAAAAATTTAATTAGTATTAAGTAAATACAATTTTAAAAAACTAATTAATTCATTTTTTAGGCCAAAGTTTGATTTCAGTGGACGTTAACTATTATCATCATCATCACATGTTCATAAAAATTTGAAATCGGGATTTTTAATTTCAATTACTCATTACCAATTGCTCTAACTCCATGGACACTATATATATGATATCTACTATATGTTTACAAATAATTGTTAAAATGCGTTCACATTTTGTTCTCCTAAAAAGGAACACAATCATGATTGATGTGTTTTATGCCTCGCAAGTTTATGTTCAATAAAACTAAAATAAGGTAGTTTTATGTCATTATGCTGGTTCCACAATTCAATTTTTTTTTACTTTTTTGAAGCTGGAATGAAAAAATTCATTCAATGTATGAATACATTTTCAACTAATGTTACCATTTTTATTTTTTAAAGGAGAAAGATACACTTTCTTACCTAGCACTTTCATTTGTTTACCTCCATTCATTGCCACTTTCTTTGCTAGTTTAAATAACAATTTGATATAAAATTAACTCTTAAGAAAAGTAATGGTCCAGCCATATCAATTATTTTAACTTGCAATTTGGAAAGAATCATTTTAGATGAATAGAAATGCATATTTTAAATGTTAACAATGCACAATATGATTGCAATTAAAGTATTCTAGAATAGTGAATCAATTTTTACATAAAAACAATAACTTTATATTTAATATTACAATTTCGAGGATAACTGCATAATTGAATTTTAATAACGATAAATAAAAATTCAAATTCATAAAATAATTAACCTTTTTATTTTCTTCATTCCATTATTAAAATAACTAAATACTCAATTAATACTTCCACATCTAACTCTTTGATTTTCTAACCATTACACTGAAACATTGCAAAAGGTATATACCTTTCTTTTTGCATAACCTAAAAATTATAAGATTTGAGTGAGTTTTTGAGAGTCCTAAATTCATTTTACCATAAAAATTAAGATTAAAACATAATTACCTTTCAATTTAACAAAATAAAAAATTTCAAAAACAAATAATCATCCACTCCAAATCATCTAATTTTTAAACATTTCTTTTTTTCTTTCTAAACTACCTTACGTTACATACTAAAGAACGTTTCGTTAAGGTCCAATCATAATATATACAAGAAATTTCTTTTTCTTTCTAAAATACCTTA